>NNCF01126655.1:387817-407784 GCA_002313205.1 Laupala kohalensis | reverse complement strand
GTGTGACATCAAGGAAACTATTCTGTATATTTCATACTGACCTGTAAGGCGGATGCATAGATTCTTCTTCACTACCACATCTGCTGCAAGTAGTTTCTAGTATTCACATGTCTGCTAGTAAGAAAATGTCCTCTTTCTTAGGAACAGACACGTTATCACTGTCATCATCAGTTATATCATGTAGATCACTCTCTTCAGCTAAATTTCGAGCTCATCCTCATTCAAATTATCACACATTTTGCGAGGAACGCATGATAAATTTCAACCCTTGTCTGACTAAATGTGTCTGTTATGTAACAATGTTACAAAACTACAATACTGTTCGGTGAAAGTTATAAATGTGACAAAGCATTGTCAAACCACAAACATCTCTTTTGCAAAACGTTCTGAAAATAAGCATCGCTAGCCCACCGAATAAGAGGGACCTTAGAGACTCCTTTAATGGAAAGTACGCCTACCTGAAAAAATCACCAAATTTCTTGACAACTATTTGTTACTTCCTGCTCTTAGAGAATTATCAACAATAAACACAATGATGAAAGATGTCAAGAAGCGACGATAGTCACAAATGAGAAACAATAGATTTATAACATAAAATAAACGTAAGGGCGTCTCCCAGGCCCCACTGAAGGGTTAACTGTTCTTTGTGGGGCTCTACGGCTCGTCCACATCGAGGTCATTAGATCCCTAAAATTCTGTACAGGTAGGGAAAATGCAGTTACGCACGAGGCAACACGACTCTCCTCGCGTGTGGGACTCGCCGAATGGCTCAACCATACCTCTAAAAACCCTCCTGAATTAAAATATATCAAAACATATCTCAAAACCAAAAAAATAAAACATTACAAAAAATGAGGAAAATGAAAGATACCCTAGCCCTAATAGCGTCGGGATCGAAAAGAACAAGAGGTGACCAAGGAAGGTTAGGAAAGAGAAAGGAAGGAGCCTTCCACTAGTAAGTGGAAGTAATGCCAGACTCAGCTCGGGGCCCCGTGTTTGCCAAACACGTACTTACTAGATGTAAGTCCCCTGGGGGGAAGGGTTAACGGATTTAGGATACTTATATACTAGGTATTTTTTCATTGTTTTATTTTACATTACAAAGCAATATATTTTCACTGTAACCTGTGAGATGAACCTAATTTCAATATCTGATCCAAAGAATCTTGTTTGTTACTTACCCGTTGCCGTAGTTGTGAGGATTGTATTGCAAATGACACCGTTCAATCATGTGAGCTGTGACAAATCAATATGAATGATGAATGAATGACAAGTTCTTACGAACGTTTGGTTCGTAACAATGCATATCCTTGAATAATACGATTTCATAATTAGACATTTTATAAGTGCTTCATAATATAGCAAGTAACATAAGACGGTATTGAAATATTTTCATATACATTGGAGAGAAAAAGAGGAATCTAATTACAATCGATCACAATTATCAAGGGATGGTGTTACACTTTTTTTTACAACTTTCTGAATTTGAATGCTAATATTGATTTACTACCTTCTCTAAAATCATGTTCCTAAAAATGGGAAAGTGGTGCCGGATATAGGTAAAAAACGATTAAGAAAAACGATTCTTACATATGGTCTCTGTCATATTTTTTGAACATTTAGAAAGGGGGCAACTCATATATTTTGATAGCAAATATCCAAGTCTAAAATGTCTGACAAATTGCCTTCCATAAAAAAAGAAAAAAAAACGTAACGTATAAAAAGGTCACTTTCGTATTTGGTGTCCTTTAGTATTTGATTTCCGTGGTTTTTAAGAGGGAAGAGCTCCAAAGTTACTATTTTTAGCTAGCTGTGTACCCGCGGCTTTGAACGAGCCAATTTTTTTTTGTATTATTAGCATGGTAGAGAATACAAGCTCCGAATGTCATTCTTATTGCCTTTCTATTTTGTAGTACAAAAATCTATTTCAACCATTAGATATTTTAATGGCAATAAAATAAAATTAAAAAGTAAAATAATCTATAAACGTTCAAAAAGGATTTTGCAAAGAGACAAATGTTACTTGCTCTCGATGCTATTATATATTTTATTATTTATTTGTCATTAATTTTATTCATATTCAATCGGTTCACTCCATTTGTAATGGGTGATAATCTTGTACTTGCATTTGGGACTTCTCCCCAAGAAATTTGCTGGTTTGAGGGATTCACCCCTTGAATATATTCGTTTCTTATCTTCAACTTGACTCCAACATAGTGTAATAAGAAAAGATGTGCCCATCCCGAGCATGTGCTGTGCAAAACAATCACATTCAAGACATTTTTCGGTGCGGACGCATTAGGATATCGCTTCACGCCTACAACTCAGTCACACAAATAGCATAAATCTGTGCAACATCTGTAACTTCTCTCTCAAAAAATGTCTTGCGTTTCATTAGCTGGCCAATGTCCCCTCCATCTCTATGCGTAATGGCACCTTTTCTTATTCCATTATGAACTCCAAAAGAGGGTATCTCGTAGGACACAACAAAAGTGTACCGTTGTTATTCTCAATTTAATCTCTCTTGTGAGTCAAAGTCGTGGTAATTTACACATATTTATCGTTGTATATAGAGCAAGGTATAAATAAAATTGTAGATTAATATTCCATGTGCAACTATATTATAGACAACCTCCAATACTTTACTCATAATAAAGAATAGTTTACACACTAACATCAGAATGAAAATATGTACAGCAATATAGTCACGATGCCATTTACGTATATAGAAAATTTTAGAATTTTACTATACGAGTAAACCTACCTAATTATCAATGTTTTAAAATTTGACATGTGAATTTCACAATATTTTATTATTGGTATATCAACATTAAGTAAGTTTCATGTTTGCTTATTTTTACTTAAAAATGTATACTGTTATGATATAGTTGGGGTTTCGTATTTTATCTTGTATGTTATGCATAAGTGTAGCAGTGCAACCTAATACAATGTAAGGAACTCGAAGAGGAAGCCAGAGTCTTGGCCTCGGAACGTTTTGTCCTCAACCATAGTGAATATGTGATTTTCACCATCAAGTGATCATGAAATAAATCAGTTTGTACCCTATGATGATTATCTTTAATATATTTACACATCAAATGGAATATTAATAGATTACATATACAATCAGAGACGTAAATGAATGACGTAAAATTTAAATAAAATTGTAATTTCGCTCATCATGGAGGCAAGAGTTACACATTTTTATTACAGTGGGAATGTATTTAATACCCTAAAAGTGTTTTCAAAATGATGTCGATTTAATGTTCAAATATTATTTGTAAATCACCATTGTCATCTAATGTGAATATCCATTTTGTTGGAGGTTTATTTATATTGTTCATTGGTATACGAGTATTTTCGCGGTGGAAGTAATATTACAAAAGAGATACTGTTTGTTGTAAGAAACCACTAATCCACGGATACGAAGTTTATCATCGATATCCATTAATTGAGTATTACACATACACATTAATGAACAAATTTGTTAAATTTTATTTATAAACATAAAAAAATGTTAATGATAACATTTAAATGTTACAACCTTGTTTTCAACTGCTGAAGTCGTGTGAGGTTTTTCTCAGCTTTCCATAAACACTAGTGCTAACAAGATTAAAACAAATTTTATTCCGTACTACGATGGTGACAATGCGTTTTCTACTCCCTTATGACGTCACAAAGTACCTCATCAGCAAGTAGATGAACTCAGGACTATTTTATATCTCATACTTATTTAGAAAATCACGTAGGGCCATGATGCTATTCCAACTAACTGCGTGATTTACGGCGGAAAGATGATTAGTTGCTGGGAAGTGTAGTGAATGGAACAATGGTTACTTTAAAGTAAACACCCTGACTGGAGAACTCATCCAGGTTATCAGAGCAAGATATTGAACCCATACTCTCCCACTCAACAATCTGTGAGGAGAAAAAACGCTAAAATTACAGCGATAGCGCTAAACATTATAGAAACTAGCAAGGATACTTTTACAGATACATCTTTAGAAAATGGATTAGATAAACTGTGATATCAATCTTGTGCACCATTTACAGTTAACAACTAGTTCCTCTGTTTGTAGCTCCTTCAAGAGCATTACAGCTCCCCGCTTTGCCGTGGAATTCTCGCGAACTACTTCCAATTGCATAACTTACGCCGGGCCGCGCGTTGCGGATTCGTATGTATGTCTGCACATTCCTCGAATACGGGATGGCTCTATTGGGCTAGAGATGGCTTCCATTTAGTGCCATTAAAGATGCACATGGGCAATTAGCCTGTCGTAGCAATGCGTAAGCAACATTTCCAACAGGAAGGGATGCAGTTAGGCGGTCGATGACCTCCCATCAGATGGATTACTCGCTATTCTTGCCTCCATGTAGTTACGCTATCGTCTGACGACTGAGCATTGACATTTCCATTATAATGGCTGATAATGCTACGAATCTACAATGCATGGGTTTCGGTGAAAAACTGTAGAATGGAAATTTGTTTGTAATCTAAGATAAAAATTATAACGTAAGCCATATAGTACACATTTTTTTCAACCTAATAAATATGTCTTAATAAGCATAACAGAAATTTTATTCAAATATTATAAATTTCTTGCAATCATAAATATCTTAATTTGCGATCATCCACACCACCATGTAACATATTAATAACATAACTAATTTCCTCCATATAATTAGTTAAACTAAGATTTCAATATATTATCTGAATTACTTTGGTACTAGGTAGGTCATACAATTATGGCTCAAAATTTGAAAAGGTATTCTCATAACTTACAATTTTGAAAAAAATATGTAAAACATTTAATATGGCATTCTCCACATTTCTTGCAGTCATCGCTCCTTCCTTCATGTGAAAATAAAAAGTTCATATTATTATGGCGAAATATTTATATTTTCCTATATATAAGATTAACTTTATGGATATATCTTGCATAATGGAACCAGAGGAGTATCTACACGTAAAACCAAATAAAGTTTTTCATGAAAAAGTCATTAAATTTGTTAACTGGATTTTTTTGTGATGTATGGAAGTTATTAAATCACAATTTATCTTGTGAGAATATTGACAAAATTCCATTCGTTTAGTGAAGGTAAACTCTCGACCGGGATAACAAATATTTGAATACTCATGTCAGGGATTTTAATAAATTGTTATGAACAAGAACAAACTAATAAACGCATTTCAGTGAAAGAAATATTATTGCCTTCGGAGAATTTCAGTTTTCCTCTTTCTAGGATAGAAAATGGTAAAAATTATATTTATTCATAAATAGTTTTTGTGGGAATTGTCATTTTTTGTTAGAAGTCAGAATAATGTGAAGAAAGTATGAAAAAACATTTTATAGGTAATAATAATATTAATAATAATAATAATAAATGACTTTATTAGTGGCGAGACTCTGACCGAGGTCCACTCTTCCGCTCACCAACTTTGAAAATATTTACAACTTCGATATATATTAAATTACTATTATGGAAAGCAAGCTAGGACCATCACGATATTGAACCTTAAGCAATTGAGGGAAACCCAGCAATACCCCTGTAACGTCGGCGCCAAGACATTCTATCAATTTGTGAAATATTAATATTTCTTTGCATTTTCCAAGCCGGATGCTGTTAAAAAGGTTACAATAAGTAGCCGATTGGCCCTAAGACGGAAGTGCGACGAACTTGGGACCCACCCTAAGCCTCTTCAGTTATGGAGGTATTGTTTGAATGTACACCTTTCACTCCTAAGGAAGGTACAATTGATTTCGGAGAATGCGGCCTGCGACGTTGACCCAGCGATGCCCACTGGAATTTCGGTGTACCTCAGAAAAGCAGAATTTTAAGACGGATGTGAGTGAAGAACAATGAGATACTCTGAAAAAAGGTGCTTGCGAGCGCCTAGGTGACGCCCATGGCGGTTCGTCCTTTACGGCGCAGTCTCTGCGTTCTTAGAATTAAAAGGGGTGGACAAGAAAAATACTTGAAGGTGTGGTGGCGAAGGCATGGTTATTAGATCACGTTACTTCTGCTACTGTATATATTGGGAGGAGTGAAGATCCTCAGAGACTTTTGACTCTTTTCGGGGGAGTAGAGGTTCGTCAGCACTGAGATGTGACTGAGCTAGTCTAGGTCGGGGAGATCAGATGTTCTATAGGCTGCTGCGGTAGTCTTAATGAAGTCATTACTAGTTGCGAGTGTCGTAACTTGTATCAGTTAGTTGTTGGGGAAAACAACTTATAATTTTGAAGGTTCAGATAACCTGAGGGTTTTTACTATTAAGATGTCTTCAACTAAATTTAACCAAGTGCAATTAATGCTTTCCGATAGCATTACTTGTGTAATAACAGATTATTAGATGTATTAATGATTTTGGGAGTTTGTTGAAAATTCAGATTTCTAGTTAATTTGTATTAAATCATTATTTATTGTTATTACACGTGTGTTTGATTGCCTGGGAAACTGGGCTGGTGGCAGTGACGAAAACTACCATAGGGATTGTGGTATTCATGTGGATCCCGCTTCTACTAAAAAATACTAACATCGCATCAGGGCTTGAGATGTGATGTTACACCCCCAATCAGGATGGCGGCTTAAGACCGAACATAACAAATATTTCAAAATACAATATAATATAAAAGTTGATTTATACGTAACTAATGAAGTACCTCTAAAACAAAGAATCACAGGAAATAATAATAAGTTTATAATAATAATAATAATAATAAGTTTATTTGTTCCATTTCATATTTACAATTTATTGGAATAATTCTAGATATCTTATCATGTAGTGGGAACTACTACAAAATAATATCTTTAAACTTGCAAGTCAGTCATTAATTTTTCAGATAAGATAAGTGATATCTATTTCAGATAAGATAAATATTATGATACATTCTCTTAGTTACCAATTAGCATACATAAATATAATTATATAGTCAACTCAAGAGACCTCAGAAATGAGTACACAAGGTCTAAATAAATACTTTCATCAGATCATCAATATTAGTTTGTTTTAATAACCAATTTTTTTGCATAGAGTTGTATATTTTTATTATTTTTTATATAAGGTGGTAAACAGTTGTAGGATTGTGGCCCTAAGAAAATGGTTTTATATGCCTTAGGTCGTACTAGTTGCCCATGAGTAGCTGCTCGATTTCTGTTGTTTTGTCTGTCCGTATGTCTATTTCCGCTTCTTAAATAAAACAGTTTGAGGACCTTGTAAACAAACAAATGTTTCAATGGCAAGATGTTAAGTTCAGTGGAAAGTGGAAAGGTTTATTCTCATTTAGGTTTTCTTGTTATTGAACGTATATAATGGTTTTGTGTGACGGAGTGTGGTGTGAGTATGTTTTTAGTGGCTGTTCCCCATAATTTAGTACCACAAGCTAATCTTGTGTTTATCAAGGTAGAATATAAAACTCGTAAGAAATCAGGATTTAAAAAAAATATTAAAAAATAAAATTTCCTAATGTTATTTCTTCATTCCGTACGCAAAGCAGTTACATGGTCAATTTTCGGACAGCCGCAGTTTAAATCTCTGTTACAATGAAATATTGAAGGGTTTTCAAAATAATATCCTTTTAAGTCAAAATTAATGTTTTTAGTCTTATAAGCGTTTATAATCATACCATTTTTGCTGCACCAAATATGATCGTTTAACATTCCTAGCCGAATGGTATTCCAATCTTGGCTCGCGTAATGAATCGTGACGTCATCGGCGAACGCGCTCGTAACTCCCCTTAGGGGTTGGTACAGAAGATCATTGATAAATATTAAAAACAAAGTCGACGATAAGACGGACCCTTGAGGCACCCCCTTTCTAATGTCTAATTGTTTGCTGAGACAATTTCGAATTTTTACTTGCTGGGTGCGTCCTTTTAAATAGCTTCTGAATCAGTTCAGTGATACTCCTTTAAAACCTATAGCTTCCATTTTCATAATTAAAATATCATGATCTATTAAATCAAAAGCTTTGCTAAAATCTATAAAAATACCAGATGTTTTTTCATTATTATTAAAGCTGTCGTAGATTTTTCCATAAAAAGGATATTGCTAGTTCAGTATTTTTACCTTTTGTGAAACCAAATTGACGTTCATTGAGAGTTGAGAATTTTTTGACTGTTTAAAAAACTTAAAAGTCTGATTTCCATTGCTTTCTCAATCACTTTAGAAAGCACTGAAAGTAAAGCAATCGGTCTGTAATTCTCCAAGAGCTCCCTTTCCCCCTTTTGAAAACTGGTACAACTATACTTTTTTTAAAAAAATTTAAAATATGGAATTTATAAAAAAAATTACTTAACAAAAATTATCTGAAACATTACGAATTCGGCGTTTGCTACATCATTGTTTCACTGGTATACGTGGTGCCGTTTTGAGCTCTCCTGTAGCGCTGGAGCCGAAGGCAGCTATTAAGAATGTAGGCCGGTAATTAGCGACCTGGATCAACGCGTGCCGCAGTGCCCGCCCCCAGGCAGTTAGTGCTTAGTAATTCACGCCTCTGGGATCGATCGATTTAGTGTTTGTGACCAAAAATGAAAAAAACAAAACAATGGTAAACATTTTATCATTGTTTAATTAATCTTAATTACTTTTATTTAAGAATGTTCTGGAATTAATTTTACTACTCTTAGTTGCCTTCACGTCTCCACACAAACGTTCTTCTAGTACAAATACTTCAGTAGCCAGGAAAAAATATAGAAGTTTTTTTCTCAATCGTTTCTTTTGTTTTTGGAGATGCAGGATCCGAATTTCAACCTTTCCGCCTTGTAAACCCTGTGAGGTTTGAGAAAAGTTCGAAAAACTAAAAAAAACACGATCTTTTGTAGTTTTATGTAACTCAAAGAGTTCGCTCTTGCAGAGAAAAGTGTACGTATGTAAAAATAATGTGCATTAAATTTTCCACAAACTAAGTTTGTACAGATTGTTGTCCGACGGACAGATATCGCGTTAGAGCGTATTCAATTTTGACAAAAATTTTCAAATTGACTACTAAAGCCAGTTTCTCTCATGTCGTTTGCTTACAAGTCGAAAATTATACACTTTTAGAGAAAAGTGCTCAATACAAAAATTATATTTTCTTCAAATTATGTCTCTTGTACGGTATTTTTCGTTAGACGAACATTTTAGGCGTAAGTGAATACGTCAGAGCGTGCGTAAGTTGAATGTATATAGTACGCAATCACTATGAAATTTTTTGAATTTTTCTCAAAACACACACAGTTAACGAGGTGGCACGGTTAAATTCGGATTCAGCACCTCCGAAAACATAAGGAACGATTGAGGGAAAAATATTCTATATATTTTCCCCGCCTAACATATGACTGGACTAAAACTTTTGTTAAATATAGAGGACTCGTAGATTAACGCTCCAATAACTAATTGGCTGGAAGAAGAAAGGTATCAGCACCACATTTTTTAACGAAAGGTTTTCCTTACTCTGATGAATTCAAAGGGGTAATTTTTTGATAGAAACGAAATCAACGTAGAAAATAACTTCTTAAACGGGTTGTACGATTTTGATTTTCCCAGAGTTGGAGTAAAATCATTCTAGGTTCTAAGATAAACCTACATCCTACTGTGAGTTTTCCATGACAATTCGACAAGTTATGTGGGTGGAGGTTATTCAGGGGTGAGTTTTTCATTTCAGCTCTTAGTGCGAATTTGTATCCGTTGTCGTATGATTAATTCCATGACAGCGACAGTGGTGATTTTTTTCGCTTGTAATGTTCACTCCAAGTCCCTCTCAGATGAACCCGGGAGAATTGTAGTACAGAATGACAGGGCGTTTCCAGGAAACACGTAAGGTTTGTCTCACGCAAAATTTCACATTGCGACAATGTAAAAAATATAAGTTATATTATGATGAATAATATGATTTTCATCAATAGTGTGTAATGCTTTCAACACAATGATTGATTAACAAACGAAATTCTTCCGTTATTAAAAAAGAAACTTCGTGTGTTCGTTTATTTTTGTGCCAAACAAAACCATAGACTAGGGGTGGTCAGTAACTTTTTTTATTTTTGTACACAGTAGGGTAACGTTCCATAAGGGTAATTCTATGTCAAATCAACACGGGGTTTTATCCTCACCATCTCAAATTTTGATAATTTTGTTGGAAGATAGCCACCATATTATAGCAAGAAGAAGGCGTAGTATTGTTGGAATATTTTTATCAGTTGTGGATTTACAACAATGTTAAATATAAACAAAACACCGAAATATGGTTCTACACAAAACTTTTGAATAGCTCTTGGGAGGGGAGCTAGTAAAGGTGTCATGATAGTTTTTTAAATAAATTAACATCCAACTCAATTAATGATATTTACTACGAAATAGTACACCACGTAGGTCAAAGGGGGGGGGGGAAGAGAAATTAACATTTGAAGAATCAAAATTTTTATTTTTAATTTCTCCACAGACGTCGTTTTGAAAATTTTCAGACTAATTCTAGGAATATTTGATTTCCTGGTAAATTATCAGGTAAAATTAAAATGTAGAATGGAAATGAAATAACGTGTATATTAGTTTCCTCCAAGGCTACGGTCTCAGAGTGATCGCTCGTCACCATCTCATCCCGGGATCAATTCCCAAATGGGGCAAGATAAAATTTGTAGCTTTTCATTTCCATGTCTCAGTTTAAATAGCTGTGATGTAGGAAAAGTTCACCCTCTGCGGCTAACAACCGCAGTTGTAATACTCGGATACAGCTATTTGGATCTTATATAGACGCTTTTCCTCCGATATCGGTAAAATTCACGTAGTGAGTAAACTCACACAAAAACTGAGTCTTACTGGCACTCGTTATCCGTGGTCCTTAGCTGACCGAAACGAGATACATGCATAACATGTTTATTTTGCCTTGTACAGCCTGCAATCCTTAAATTTCTCTTCAACACAGTCATTATATTAAATATAATACTCAACTTTGATAATACAATGTATATGTTGTCAGCGTCGGTTTCTTTGGTGAAGAAAGAAGACACTTATTTATAACTAACCCTGACAGTAAAAGTACACATAGTGTGAGAGGAAATAGTGTTATGAATATCTCATGCAAGTTTATTTACAAAGTACATAGATAAGAACATTTAAGACCGTAAGTCCTGATATCGTAGCCCCAATGAATCCACTAGGATGACACTGAGCCTATACGAAATATCTTTCCATAAAATATTTTATGAATTCCATGTGGCATAAACAAGAAGGGCTGGGAGGCTACTACCCCTGCGATTCATGTTAAATTTGAATTTGGAAAAATTTGTTGTTCCAAATATACTGTTTGCATACTGAATTGTAATTATTATGTCTAGTGGAATATATTGAGATTAATTATATGAAGTTCAAACAAGAATTGAATTATTTAAAATTCCAGCATATAATTATGTAATCAAACTTTCAGTCCACATACGCAGAATTAGATTAAATTTAAAATGAACACAGATTCTTGCAAGCGTTCATTTTCTGATTTGCAATGCTTAAAAATTCAGACATCTGAAAAGTAAATAATGCGAGTAAATTGTAGAAAATAAATAAGACTGTGTATTGTGCAATAGATGCATGTTAAGTAGAATGAAGATTTTCAATAAGTACTGAAATTGTTTGAAAGCTTTTAAAATTATGAATAATTATTAAAATTATGAATATAGTGAAATAGAGTGGAACATATATTTGTTGATTTCATGTTGTTAAATAATTACACAAGTTTATGAGTTCAATGATTGATGAAATCTACTTTTCAATATACTCTACCTTTTCCACTCAAATAAAATGTTTAAAATTGTTTTTGTTGAATCGTGAAGGAAGAAATTCTAAGAAACATACTTATTGTGTTTTTAACTCACAACTTCCTAGTAAATAATCGTGGGGGAGTGTTTGCATCGCCAACGACCAGGTGAAAATTGGGACGGATCAGGACTCGAACCCAGGACTTTGCGCTCTGGTCACAGGTGTGCTGTCCGCTGCACAGGTATACTTCTTGTATGCAGACTGAAATAATCAATTGCTTGAGAATTATTTACCAGATTTTCCAGTGGTTATTGATTATTTCAATAAATAGTATGCAGATTTGATTATCCAGTATTCTGCACTATATGTATGAACACCTTTCCTTGGCATTAACCTGTAGATGGACGAGGCGTCATGGAATTCATGCGAAAATTCTTCACGTCCTGACGTTCAACCTTATACGTGACCTCAAATTTAGAGCCTTCCTTATTCAACATTCAGTTCTCGTATTTTTTATTTCCATTCTTTCGGGTTATTTGTATAACCAATAACACCACGAGCTAAATTAGTTGGCCAGGAATGGTGGTGCTGTTAACATTACAAAGAAATACAGTTCCTCCTCTCAGTCTAATGTGTATAAGTGGATCTTGACAAAATATAGAAAGTGGTACAGAATCAAACTATATCTTATATAATTTTGGATAGGTCACGGTAATTTTAAGGCATGTTTAAGACGCGTAGGGAAAATTGAATGAGGACAATGTGAATGTGGGGAAGAAGAAGAAACGCCTCAATATGTGAAATTGTAACCTATATACAGAAGAAAGATTGCAATACATAAAAACGCTCAAAAGAAAAGGACTTTTCTCGACAGAAAATTATAAAAACTTAATACAGTAAAAAGAAGATTTCGAAGTACATTTGGAATTTAATACGCAATTAGGTCAAATACGAAATATCATCAACAAAGCATAAAAGAAAGCATAAGAAATAGAAGGAGCAACATAAATGATAGATCTGCGCCTGCCTCCTCGGGGCGGGGACGGAAACATGTATTGCACGGCTACATGGCGCTGCCCAAAGGCAAAAAGAAATGTAGAACGGAAAAGAGACAGAGAATGCCTTGAAATGACAATGTTACAATCGAGGTAGTCGAAAGGGTTAAAAGTAAAAGAGAAAAAATTAGTAAATACAGGGAGAGAAATAATAGGAAACTTGATCATGAACTCAATATTTCCAGGCTTTCTTTAGTGTTTGCTATCTAGTGTATTTTTTGTTCCCGATATTATTTTTATTTAAATGAGTTTATACGTATTTTATATGAAACATTCGTATCTATTGTGTGATGTGAGACAGCCCTAAATTTTAAAAAAATATTTATTTTAATTTCTGGAGATGAATTATGGATATCCATTTAGAATGAATTTTCCCCTTTGAAACAGATGCAGTGGTGATATCAGAGTTGAGCAGTGGGATGATTTATGTTATCCCCATTACATGGGAATGTCAGCGTTATGCAGCGCACAATAATTTGTTTGTTTTCGACACATTCAATTACAAATATAATACCAAGTCTGGCACATGAATTCCATCGCGAACAACCACATCTGCTGACACCTTTCATCGTTCGCAATGGACGAACTGTGAGAGCAGTGCGTTGAAGCATTCGAGTACACAATACCTATTCATGGAGGGCGACCGTCGCTACCTGCTTCCTTCACTCGCCGGAAGGACACTACCGGTGCAGACTCCCCTCTACCCGCCGATTTATCATCATTACGCGTGGGCGAGGAGGGACACCGCGTCACGTGACTACCTCACGCTGTGCGACGTGCGCCGTAATGTCCCCATGGGGACAGCCAGGGGCTTCCCCGACGCGCCAAGGAAAAGTTGCTAGCGCTCCCCGCACCGCCTCCAGCAACCTCCTACGTTTTCCTTGTCTCTCACACACTCCCATGGCACATGGCGCGTGTGTGTGTGTGGGAGAGAGAGAGACACACAGTGGGGTTGTGGGATTGGTGAAGAGAAAGATGATAATGCTTCTGTTCTCTGCTTGTCTCTCTTGTACCCTCCTCAACTCTTCGAAACGTTTCTTCTCAATTTGTTTTCGGGTACTCTTCACTCGTTTTTTTTCCTTTTCTTTCTTCTCTCCATATAATTCCAATTGAATATGACGCGAACGCATCAGAAAACGTGCGATTATTGATCCTTCTATACTTTTACAAATATATTTCGGTTTATTTCATTGCACCTGTACCATTCCTCTTTCTATTTGACTATAGAATCCCATTCGATGTCTGTGACTGTCAATGTTGATCCTACCAATAGCAATAAAAGATGATTCGCTCTATTACCAAAGGGAACCAAGAATGACACACATGCGAGCCACCGGTTAGTCTGCTACATTTTGTTCCTGGGATCTGTAATCTGGAAGACTAGAAAAAATTAAGTTTGTGTCGTGTTTTCCTCACGTAGAAGTATCTCGGTATGTCATGGCGAAAACCATTTGGTATCACACATTTTGCTAATTGAAGAAAAAGTAAGCTATCCAGAAATAAGGCCGAGTGTATCAAATATATGCTCATTTACATACATTTAATGAAATATATACTCAGTTAAATACAAGAAATACGTCATTACAGTACTTCAGTAAAACGTTGTAGTGAACAATAAATTTAGAAAATTAAAATTTTCTTCATCACAATAGGTTATAAGGAAGACAAAGAGAACACGTTCGTCACATTTGAGTAACATTATTAATTACGCAATTAACGTAATTAACATAATAAATTAAGCAAAGTGCAAATTATTTTAATTAAACTTTCATTGATACTCATCAATTTACGCTTTTAACGACTTAAGACATAGTTCAGGGATGGAAAAACTATCTGTACGCGGGGTAGGAATAAAGCTGCCTCGTTGAATTTATTGTAAAATGTTATGTTTGGTGTGTTGTGAAATAGGCAGTGACAAAATTTTGTAATAATCTTGAATACATGATAGGGTGATATTTTAAACCTGCAAGTCAATATTTTGTCAATATGCAAATTTTAATATGTAAAAAAAGCATCTCTGCAAAATGTTTCGTAAGCAAAAACTTATAATATTTTTCTAACCCTTCTATATTCTTGCTCAACGTTATGATAGAACTCTTTGAAATCTCCATCTATTTTTCAGTTTACAATTCATTATATAGAAACAGGCACAGTAGTTTTTGAATGAATTTTAATTACATGATTGGTTTCGTATTTATTATTTCACACGAAGAAGATTTTTGTTTGATTGTGATTATCAGAAACGAGTCCCCCACTTCTACTTATTGTAATGAAATACACATTTTTCCACTCCACTACTTTTGCTTCCTTAATTGATTTCAGAAAATATTTCCCATACAAAAATTATGTAGAATTGAATTTCAGAAATTGAATCTAGTGAATGATGGGATAAATTTAAATAAATTCGGTGTCAAATGATATTAAATATCTTTAATTTGAGTGGATATAGGGAACACACCCTTATACGGCCAACATTACCAATAGTCTTATCAAAAGATATCAAGAATTTTAAATCTGAGAGCGATTTCGTCACAAACAATTTTAAGAAATTATGTTTTGGTAAGTATTACGTTTATTTCAAGACATTAATGTTTTTAGACGATTTCACGGATTCGTTGGTAAGTTGAATGATATTATTAAACAAAAGATAACGAAAATTTCAGTGTTTCATAAAATGTAACGCAAAATAATTTAAAAAGTAGAAAGTTAAAAAAAAATTGGTTTGTTTCATTTATGAATATTTATAAAAGTGTAAAGTTGATATAAGCATTTCAAAACAACTTAAAACTCAGTAACACATCAAAAATGTAGATTCGTGATCCTTATGTTAAAAAAATATCGCTTAAAGAAACTTCTGTATCATATTAATTGAAGATTTTACCTTTCTTAACGCCAATTTCATGAATTTTTCGGTTCACAAGTTTGAGCATCTATATTTCAAGTCTATGTACTTCATGCGTGGACAGTATATTGTTATTTTTTGCACCTCCTTGAATTATTTTTATCACTAGACAGAAAAATAAATAATTGTTCGTTCTTGTATGCAGTTCAGTTATTTCGAGCTGATTTCTGGAATATATTAAATCTAGAATTTAACAATATTATTTCTTAGCATATCCTTGGGGAATTTTCCCCTTCTTTATCTTCGTTGTGTCGCATTTCTGCTCTTTTCTCTGAGCACTGAACATCTCGCGGATTCTCTTCCACGCATCACTTGCTCCATCTTGCAAGACGAGGTTTCTTTAGATAAACTACTCTTTGTAATTATTTAACTGATTTATATTCCCTCATATTCAAAGGCGAATTTCGAGGAATGACGATCAATCTCATGAAAATGCACTTACAACGATATAATCTTTATGTACAAAGTTAGAAGCCGTACGATCAAGGGTCGAGGGCTTTGGGATTTATGGAGGGTTGGAGTGAGCAACGGATGTTCGCTACATCCATTCCAATGCTCTTGGATGTTAATGTTCGATGAAGCTACGTTCCCTTCCCTTTGCACTGTGATAAGGAAAGTGCATTCGTGGATGGGGATGCATACTTGGAGGGTTGATCGATTGAAATTCGTCTCACAAACGATAGGTAAAACACGCATTCTGACTGGGGAATGAAGCTCTCTTTTCAAATATGTAATACCTATTTTTATGATGCCAGTGGCCCAGTGGTAGCGTCTTCACATTGACAAGCAAAGTACTCTGGTTTGAGTACCGGCATCGTCAGATGCCTGAACGCGGACGTTGAAGTAGAAAGTCCAATACGTTGCATTTATAGTTTCCGTGATGAAATTTTTTCCAAGTGATCAAGACGCGAGACAGTGTGTCAAGAATGCCGTACAGAGAAGAATGCAAATGTAATACTTCATGGACCAAGCTTCTCATAGATGAAAACTATGAATGCTCGTGTTTTGTGATCTATCACTGCGCCACCGGCAACCTTTGAATCTATTGAATGAACTGCTTGATTATAGCATTGGCTTACTTTTATCCTTTTTGTTCCATCTACTCCTAATATTAGAATCTCTGTCTTCACCAAGTGTAAGAACCAGAAAGAGTTCTAGGATCGAAATCGATCAGTCCATTTTTTATAATCATGTAACCTACATGCACACAAATAAGAAAAATTGTTAGTTATTTATAAAATATGAATCATATTCATCATTAAGATCCTGTACAACTTGAATAATGTTATATTCAAATATTCTGGCAAGGTTAATTTTTTTAGACGAGTTGACAGATAAGAGTTTACTTTTTCATTAGAAATAGGAACATTCAAAGGCATTCGCCTGGTCGCTCGCACTACCTACAATACTTAATACTCTCCGCTTAGAAACGGCTCTCGCGGCAGGTTGACGGTAGATCCAGCTAAACACTTTTGTAGAAGAAGAGGAAGGGGAAGAAGAAGAAGAGGAAAACTTCCTGAAATCAGAGAATCGCAAAACACAATTAGGGCAACTAAAATAAAACTTATTGTTTAAACTCCATATTAACACAAAACATACTAATAAATAATTTAAAAAAACAATTCATTAAATATTCCTACTTGAATATGCGGAACTGAGTGTCTCATTAATTTACTGCACTTGTATGTAATATTATTAATCATGTGGATAATCTATAGAGCATCTGTTCAATGCTTCATTTCAACACAAGTGACGAGACATCTTTTTTGTCTGTTTCTTTGTGTAGTGTTTGCTTTCTTCTAAACATATTTTGTGTATATATTTACGTTTAATATCATGTTGAAATGTTCTGTTGTTATGCTTTTGTCATTATTTGCCATTATGCCTGACGACGACTTCAACATAAAGTCGAACCTTTGTGAAATTTAAATCACAAAATAAATAGTAATCGTCTATTTAAAGGAGGTAAGTGTTTAATTATTTACTTAATTTGATTAAATAATGGGTGTAAATTGTAGCAAAGATATCTTAAATTACTAGAGTGACATTCGCACATATTTGATACTTACTTCCGAGCAAGTGATTGTGCAGCTAATACAGCAAGTAATTGTACAGCTAATAATCTAATAATGTAATGGAGTAGTAATCTAAAATTATTACCAGAAACAACAAAGTCAAAGTAATACAAAGTGAAACTAAAACAGATTTCTTGTCATTAACTACATCTGACAATTAGGAGGGTAAAACCCGAGATAAATACATTCAGTATTAAGTACGTTTTTGCTCATTTTCATCTACCGTGGAAAACAACTTTTGTAATTAACATTTTGACTGACCAAGATTAGTTTAGCTTATTTTGGACTCAGAAAACGAATGATTTAAAAGATACGCGCAACAAAACAATAAAAAGTAAATAACAATCACAGAACCTGATCTCTTCTGTCTCTGTGATGCATTATAATGTTCCTTGAATATTTTTAATTAAATAAGGGAAAAAAGAAAAAAGGGAGGACAAAAGGAAGAATTAAATCGGAAAAATAAACTGGAAATGAAAAAGAGGGAAAGGAAAAAAAAACATAGTAAAAATGAACTGAATACGACAGTGTGGTACATGTGAGCAGTGAATAGTAGTTTGGTGTTTTGTCAATGGCTGTTCTGCGTGCAGGCTGATCATCAACACCAGTGCAGAATGTGTCTATGACCTTCGCAAAGGATCGAGAGGCTTAGGTAAATGGCCTCTGAGCACACTGGGGTTACGTGGACGATACGCAAACGACGTTGTAGACCTGTTGGAGGATGGAGATGAGGGTAGGGTTTGAGGTTAACGGAAAATACTTGAATATAATAATATTTTAGAAAATTAATCTACTACGAAACACACAATTTGTGTCTATCAGTAGAAGTAATCAAAAACTATTAAAGTAGTGAGGTAAGATTTTCGTCTCTTCTTTTGGTTAATATTTAAATATAATAAGTACTGTTTTCAACATTGAGCTATTTTATTAATTTAATTCGCAAGCCTATAGTCTGAAATGCAGTGTAAAACTTGTGCACAGTGAATCAAAGTTTCAGACACAAATTCAACCAGAAATTACTTTCTTAGTACCTCACTCTCTCTACAATACACTGCCGATGAAACAGTAAAATTCATTCAAGATCCTATTCATTTCGTCATGGTGTTAATGTAATAAAATTTATAAACAAGTTTAAATCAACATGTTATAACATTTGAAGGCACTATGATTCCGATATGTTTCAAGAAGTGTGAGGTAGAAAAATCTCTTAGACGACTTTGCAGGGACAGAAAATCTTCCATTATCTCTTTTTGTGCTCCGAAAGTAAAAAACTACTTGCATATTGGATGAATTCCTCTCAATTAGAAACAAAAGAGATCTCTTGGCTAAATTAAGAGGGGACTATGACTCACACCCACCTTTCATTCTTTGATATATGAAATAAATACTAACCAAAATTTCCGGACAAATGTAGAATGATTGGTAGTGAGAGTTGTCAAGGAAGGAACATATTTCCAATGCTGTGGAAGAGGAAGTGGTTCTAGTCATTGATATATAATTTGGTACAATCTCAGCTTTTTTAAACTTCGTAAGTCACAGTGGAGGATATTTTATAATTTTTTGGAAGCATTGTTCTTTTTCTTTTCTGGGGTTCATTTATGTAAAATCATTTGTGAAACACAGCATTTCCAAAAGGAATCTGAGTCAAATTACAAAAAGAGCAGAAGTATTTGTATCGCGTTCAATTTAAATTTGTTTTGCACGTCAAGAGTGTTATAGCGTTTAAAAGCTGTGACATTAGACATGAACTTCTGTCTTTTATCATGAATACTTAAATTATTCTTGTCAAAGTCTACCTTTAATATTTAGTGACATCGAATAATTCAGTTAAAAGAAAACTTAAAGAAAGTTCTTTAAAAAAATGTATAAGGAGAGTTTCTATAATACATTCCATGGTCTTAAATCTTCTTCACTTCCGTCCGTCATGCAGACATAAAATACGTATTTAATCGCTCTATCAACAATCCCATTCCTTCCGTTCTATTATAGTCTTGGTAAATAAACACTCAAAGAAACGAGAAGAGGAAATGTGTATGTCAACCTGGAGCCGGAAGCAGATGACCAGCAGAAGGGCGGAGCATCCGGCGGATGAAGGTGATATTTTTTGTAAACGTTCGTTCATACGCGCACAGGAAACGTAGCAAACAGCTGATGGAAACCATGGCAACAGGCGACCGAAATCGATAGATGGCCCCTGGGCTGCCTCCCTCC
>NNCF01126655.1:341364-387562 GCA_002313205.1 Laupala kohalensis | reverse complement strand
ATATATATATATATATATATATATATATATATATATATATATATATATATATATATATATATATATATATATATATATATTACAACCTTACGCGTTCTATTCATGTAATAAATAGGGCGAATTTAATTTTAAATATGTATTCTTATTTTTAATTATTCTTAAATTCTTTCTTTATTATTTTCACTATAAATTTTCCCCACCATATCACTTTTGTGTACAGTATGTCGTTAGGGTTATCCCGACGAAATTTTTCTCTAAACATCCGTAAGTATTCAGGTTGAATTGTTGGGATAATACTGATATTGTTAACACAGAGATAAGAATTGCATTATTTTTCCTTTCCTTACAAGTTTTAACAGTCTTAATTTTGCCGTACATTTTTTATATTGAATTAGGCCCTACTAGACTGTCTTGAATTGCAAAACTTTCTTTTCGATGTATATACATTATTATTGATGTCATGGAAGGATGAAATGAGTTAATCTAAAATACCTTCCATCTACACTACATCCATTTCTCATTAACTCAATAATTCAATTTATCTTCATAATATATTTTTTATGACGGTATTTGGGCAAGAATAAATCCTTCTGTTTTTAGTCAGTATTTTCTATCTTATAGAAGTCTAATTCACAGGAAAAGATTTCGTCTTCACTTCAGAATTGGGTGTTAGATACACACGCTGCAATTGTAGATTATGAGGTATTGTGAGATGAATGAAAAATTGAATTCTTTTGGTTGGGATCCATGCGTTAGATTTTATGTTGTTTTCTCGACATTTGGAGAAAGGGATAAATTATTTTGACATTGATATCCACTCATGTAGATGAGTAGAGAAAGAAGAATAAGTATTCTTCACCGGACTGAAGAATCTTTAATATCCATTCCTAGATCTATAAATCACTTAGAATGTTGTGTTGAAGTAATTCTGTGATTTTTTCTTTTGTGTTGTAAGCTCTAACAATGCACCAATTTGGTGATAAACAATACTGTAAAATATTTCAAACAAAATTTTTACGCAAAACATAATATAATGTATATATAAATCCTGGCCCGGGTTTTTCTCCGGTTTTCCTTCGGGTAGAGGCGGATTTATCATACAGGTTCTCTAGGCTTTTTCTAGGGGGGTCTATTGTAACAATAAATCGTGAATTTAGTGTTATTTCAATTTTTAAGCACTATACTCAGAATAATCTATAGTTCGATAATAACTTACATGTAATTTTTTGCTTAAAATTACAAACATATTGACATTCTATTAGTATTATAACTCGCAGCTAACTTTTTATCTTATCTAGGAATTTTTGCTGAATTTTTTGAATCCGCCTCTGCCTTAGGGCCCTTGATCGGAATTGATGGGATGGTCCCTTGCTTGCTTCCGGAGAGTAAATTAGTTTTTTTTCCCTCCACGTGGTCATACGCAGTTTGTACTGTTTTTTGACAATAAATTTATTTATTTATTTATATTTATTTATTTATAACATGCATTCATTGGTTTAAACGCACATTTCTTTACATTTCTATTTTTTTAAATCAAACGAACAAATTGCCATATAGCACAAAATTAGGAAAACACTCTACGCTCATCGAACTCAAAAGACCCAGGAAAAAGTTGAACAAATTTTTGATAGTTATTTTACTTGCACAATACAAGTAAAAATGGAATTAATTGTGGAAGAACATTACTCATCTTTAAGACAAATACACGCAAAACATCATTTATTCGCTCATTCGGGATACTTGTAGAGACTTAACCCTGCTTTTACGTGAGATAGGTGTATATAGAACGTGAAGTAACCGAGAAATGAGTTTTGAGTCGTAGTTTCCTGGATAACATGAGGATGCAGGTTGGATTCCGTTGTTAAATATTTCATTCATGACATGTTACGAGTTTATAATATATTTATGAACCATCACCTGATGAAGTCACAAATCAGTGACGAAACGTCGTGAGTGATGGAAGCTCAAAAATTCAACGTTCGGACGAACAACGTTTCTGCATAAAATTCTATGTGATGCCCGTTAAATCGGCTATGGAGATATTCACCATTATGCAGCAAGTGTTTATGAATGTGAGTCTATCAGTGATAGTTTTTTAATACTACCACGAGACAAAACTCCAAAGCACCGAAAGACATTCCCTCGCCAAAAAAATAAACACAAATTAGCAGATCAGAGTACATAGCAACGCTTTTTGTCTTTGGATGCTTTCTACATGGAAGCGTTGAAACGATTGAAGGGAAAGGTGAACCGAGTGAGGCAAGGAATTGACGCCAGTTGAAAGCGGAATCATGACAATGCACACAACAACTGCTGGTCTGCGATTACCTGGCCCAGAACGGAATCGCTCCCTTACAGTCCCGATGCGGCCTCGGTGGACTTCCTCCTGTTCCCCTGAGTGAAGACAGTTTCTAAAGACACCGCCATCGGACCGTAGCACAAGTCAAAGTAGCTTTGACGCGCTGCTTGAAGTGCATTCCGGTAAAGGAATTTAAGGCAGCCTTCCTAGCGTCGTAAACTCATTCGCAGGATTGTGTCGACATCCAAGGATCCTATTTTGAAGGATTTAAATAGTTTGAAGCGATGTCTTCAATAGTGTATTTTCCATGAATTTGGACTGATAACTTTTTATAAAAAATGTGTATTTTGAATTTAATTTACAAAAACGTTTCCACTTTAGTCTCCTTCAGATTTATGTTAATAATTTACGTTTACAAAAACTACCGGACCAAAAAGGTGAAGAGCTTTGTAAATAGAATGAGAACATCTGAAGTTGGGGAAAAGTAATTGTCAAAGAGCCATATTAGTGTGTTTTGTAAACTTCTTTAATTTTTGTAAACGAGACGAAGATTCAAACCGGAGTTGAAGCGTTGTTTGTAAATGAAACTCAAAATATGTCTATCATTGGTCGTTTTGAATATTGTTAACATTGTAATTTCATGTTATGAGGAAATGGTTGAGCTCACTTTCTTCTCAAAATGAGTTCTGCAGTTATTAATTTCATCATTTCATTTATTTATTTATATTTATTAGTATTTAACATTATATTACAATAAAGTAAGAATATTATTCTGTATTTCAATGATAACCTTGAACCGTGAGTATGATGAAGCAAAATAGTAGCTGAAGCGGTTACCCGTCTGTGACAGTCGAAGAGCGATGTTGGTTCCGTGCGCGGCTCCGAATGCTAAGCGCCCCTTCATCCTGAATCCGCAGCAGTGTAGCAATGCATTTGAAGGATTGTGATTCATCAAGCTTCTCCCCCAATTTGTCATCGCGGTGCGCGTGGTTGCCGTCAGCTGTTGCAAATGAGACAAGGATTGCCAACTCTCGTTACTTGAGACGCGACGTCTCAGGGGAAATCCCGGAGCGTTAGGGACACCGGTAATGAGTGAAATTGTTTCAATATTGTTTAATTGAAGAACACATCTTTCGCATCAAGACGCTGTTTCATATTTATAAATGTGATATTGACTTTACTTTGGGGAATTATGAATCAAAGCGTTGATAAACTATTGAGGGATTGTACTTTTCCTGTGACGTCATTTGGAGGAGGAATTGGGAACAAACTTATCATTAGAAATTTGAAACGACTTTATGATATAAATTGTGCAAAATGCAAGGGAATTCTTATAAATTTATTGTTTTACTTACCATTTATTGTAACTTTTATTTGCAATCATAATTTTCTCGACTTTACATATATCAAATAACCATACAAAACGTGTATTTTGAGACTTATACTTCTTAATTTCTCGCTTTATTTGCATAAATGTTTTAATTGTGTTATGCAGCGTGAAAATGAGAGACCTGACCCGGATTCGAACCCGGTTCCGTTTCTTATTTTCTTTCATAACATAATTAAACTGTTACCAACATAACGTAATTAATCTGTAATATGTTTCACCGCAATTCAATAGATTTCTGTATGTTAATAAACGTTTTATTTATCTTTCGTAACTTTTCCCGGTACTAATGTTATAATGATGATAAATTGATGCAACAATATAGTGGAAGAAAGCTTTCTTTTAAAATATTGTGTTAAGCATTTTGATATATTGAATTAGCTTTTGTTTATTCGTAACAGCAATTTAATAATTCTACTTATTACAAACGTTTCCTACTGCAATTTTACCATTAAAATGTTATATAAGAATCTTATTGATACCATAGTTACAAAAATATTCAACATGTCGGTTCTTCTATTTCTTTAAATCAATCTACTTTAATTTACACTGAATCTAGAAAATGAAATTTTCTGTTCTATTCCGCTCATTTTTGTAACATTACTAACAAGGCAATAAAGAGTACAAGGGAATCACATTGCATGCTGAATGGGGAATAATTGAATTTGAGGAAGCACATTAGTGATTTGGTTATTGACGTTGATCATCTCATTTCCTCACTAATTTTGTTTTTCAATCCATATTGGATACTCGATACTGTTCAAATAAAGAGCATTTGTAAGTTGCACTTGAGCTTTTTACATTCGCATGACTGTAATGTGATTATATTAATATATGGCAAAAATACTTATATAATAAAACAATAAATTTCTACTAATATATAATTCATATTACCTTTCTTATATACAATAACATAAAAAACTGTTTATAACGTCAGATTCGCGCCAAAAGAAAATGTTTTAGGTTTCAAGAACATCAAATAGAATTTCAAAATACAGAATGACCTTGCGGTTGATTTTTCTAAACCTATTTTTTGTCGAAATAATATTTTATTATTATATTAAATTATAAATTACCGAGCAAATGGCACTACTTTATTTCTTAAGGTACACATTTTAGCCTCTTGGATATTAAAGGATACTTTTTGATACAGAGGTATATTTACTTTCGCTTTGGCTATAGTAAGACTTAATGTACCATTCGTAAGGTGTAAGCTAAACTTGTACTTTACTAGAAAAAGTATTAATTTCTGCGTTTATGCATTCAAACATTGTAGCCAGGTTAGCTAGTTGAAATTAATATCTATACCTTAGTTACTGCTGAAATTTCAAATAAAATTTAATCATTTTCAATGATGGAGTGCTGTGACAGTGAACCAGCAGAGGAATTTATGTTCACATGAGTACACAAATGAATGAAAAGTGACCCCAAAAAATTCTCGTGTATTTTATTCTGCTTTGACTAAAGTGGAGTAATTATCTACTTTAGTTTCACTCATTTTAAAATGTTGTTGGAAACAATACTGAAACGTTTCTCGACTTCATGTTTTGAAAAGATATAATCAATTGCAATCTTGATTGAAACTGGCTTTGATAATCTTTGTTGTGTCTTATGTTTCATTCCTTTGAAATAATATTCCACCAAAAATTTGTTACTGAACCTTGCTTGTCAGAGGTGAATCACCGAAGACAAAATTGGAGTAATTTGAAAATTTTTGTAAAGAAACTCATAAAATTTAATTTTTTTCTGAGATAAATATGAGAAGATTTTGTATATAAATTACGTATGAATTTATATAGGTGGTGGGGTGGTGATTAGAGCGAGGTGAGATTCAATGATTCTGTCACCGAATATTATGGAGTATCTCTAAATTAATTATAAATTCGGTGACAAGATGTGAGATGGTTACCTTTAGTTTGAGAGATGCGAAGACCCAATACTAATTATGTTTTGCAATTGTCCAGTTTCTGGAGTCAGCGTGGCTCAATGGATAGTACTGAGCTGCTTGGAGAATGGCCGGAATTCGATACCTGGTGGAGTGTTAGATATTGAATTACACCTCAACATGCAAACATTCTCCCAGACCTACTCAAATGAGTACCGGGTCTATACTGTGGTCAAACCGGGGAGAGATTCTGGCGGCACCTCTTCTTTCTAGTGCAAAGGCTTAGTAATTGTGGAGCCCTCGGCTCGTTCGGGGTCTGTTGTGGACACTTTGTTTGATTGTTCTATTTCAAGGGTCCGTATGGTAGCCGAAGATTCCCGTAAATTGTACCGTGAATCCAGGTAGAAAGCTGCATGACGAAAACTTTCGTTAATGACCCTCTGCTTCCTCCCTGAACGTAGGAACTTTCCAACAACAAATTCATTCCTACATTTGGTTGAAATATCGTAATCAAGGAAATAAACCCTGAACATCATAATTTCATTTTTATAACAACTTCTCATGATCCATCGTCTTGACTTGTTTGAGTATTTTCAATAGATGTATAGTATACTAGTCTCAGTGGCTCTGTGGTAGCGTCCTCGCCTTGATAACCAAACTACCTTGGTTCGAGTTCTGGCTCTATCGGTTGCCTGAAGGCTGACGTTGAAGTAGGACGTCCGAAACACACTTGTGTTCTAGGCTTGTTGATTTTTATGAAGTAGGTTTAAACGATGAATAATGTCCAAAGTTGAAATAATAAAGTAATTTCTACGTCGTTAAGAGTGTCGCGCAGAGTATAAGAAAACATCATTGTTATATAGCGTGACTGGGTTTCTAGAGCGTTGGGATGTTGACAGGGTTTGTCGGTTCCATATCCCGGTAACGTCTTTGTGATTATACTCATACCATCATGTCGCGTATGACCACCATGCATGTCAAGCCTCTAAGTGGTGGGAGCGTCTTGCTGGTCATACCCTCTCCTTAAACTGAGGACAATTTTTCTTTACTCTTTACGATTCCCCTTTTAAAGTAACTTTTTGTCTTTGCGGAGTGTATGAAGCGCATCTCTTGGAGAGTGAATATCATTAAAGACTTCCATTTCACATCCTTTTGGGGTAAAACATAACATGTACAGAAAGGTTGAACTAAACTTTGGAAAATGATTTTTGCCGACAGAGTTCGTTTAGTTCTGGCACTTTTAAAAAATGTTATGGAAGGGAAAAAGTTCTCTAACACCACGGATGACTATCAATTCGCCTTTATCACAAGCGTTCGCGTCCTTCCGATCCGATCCGATGCGTGTAGTGGTAGCACTGCTCCCTTCAATCAAGCGCAGAACCTGTCTCGTTTGCGCGCCGCGTCTGGAAAGCCGCATTACATGCTCGCTTCTCCACCAATTAGAACGAGGGGAACGTTTGGAGGGGTTCTCGAATAATTTCCCAATTTTTTCCTCTAATTCTGCTTAATTGCTCCCGCCAATTGGAAGGATTTTCTTGATTGCTTGGGCCCTATGTACGCTATAGGACTTTTAGATGAATTCTGGAATCATCTACAGTCTGCTGAGAAATTCAAATTGCTTTATTAATTCGAATGCTTGCATCAATTATCCCTTAGAAGAAGGAAAACTTGAAAATAAAGTTGGATTTGAAGAATGGGCGTAAAAATAACTAAAATTTGAGAGTGAATTTTCATTATTATGTTTTTTTATAAACACAAGTTCACCGAGTTAAAATATGTGCGTTATGTACATTTAATTAAACTACTTATATTGGTGTGAAATGGTTCGTTGATTTATTTTCTATTTTACGTCATAAATATTGTATTGTATCATTTTTGCTTTGTTTTGATTTTTGACAATATTTTTATAAAAATACTTTGATTCTATAAATATTGTGTAGCATTCGTGCGGTCTATAAATGAATTTTGCAATTTTAACACATATTCGGAGGAACGTTTCTGGATTTTGCTGATCCTTGAATGGAATTATAAACTAGTATCGCTTGATAATTAGTTTATCAATTTTCTGCAATACATTAAAATGATGTTGAACATACTCTTTTGGCTTTCCTCTTTTGATTCGATTTAATGAACTTCAGTTTCAGCCAAAAATACGAAAAATTTAATATCGTCGTAAAAAGCGCAGAGTTTAAGACGTGTATTTCAGGGACACATTGAAAACATCGGGACAAACTTAAATGATATACATTTTTGTTAATTTCTGCAATAGGAAAATATGTACTGGCGCAAAATTATATTATTGTATTAAACCAAGATTACATACGCTGGGTTGCACAAAACTCTGCTACAGTTTCATAAAAGTAAGAATTTGTTAATTGTCAAAAGCAATTATAACCATACAACAATTGAATTTACGGGACGATCACTGTGCAATGTCAGATTATTTTAATTGATAATTAACTTATGACAAAATGAAAAAATGTAATCTATATACACAGGTAATTATGTACTCAAAAAATTCATTGAAAAAAGGAAAATTTAGTAAGAGCATGCGAATAAGCAGCTGCATCTACCCATAAACGAACATATCCAACTCTGGTGTTCGGAATCTCAATGGAAGTGAAACTCAATCGGTGGCTACACACTGCTTGACTAAAAGAAGGTTTGGAATTACATCTACCACGGATCAGTTCTGCCGACGTTTTAGCAATATCATGCTGCTAGTGACGTAGACAGCACACCAGCGGCGACAACAGCAGGTCCCTGGTTCGAGACCAGGTCCCTCGCAATTTTCACCTAGCCTTGGACGATGCTACCTTTCCTCCACAAGTAGGTATTCGGAGTTAAAATGTCTATACAGATTACACTGTTTCTAGGGGCACAACTACTTTTGTATGTCATACACAGTGTGAAGTTCTTTGTAAATCGGCAATTAACCGTTTGTAAGGTAAATTAATTAATTTTAGACCATACTATGAAATATTTTTTATAACTTTCCTTTACGTTTTTAGAAGCTTTGTCGGGTTGCATGAAAGCACATATGTTTGACGCAGACCACCTATTGGAAAATTAGGTGATATCTTATACTTATTTTGCCTAATAATAGAAATTGCCTTTGGTATCAAACATATAAAGGTCATTTGGAAATGATCTATTTTAGATATGATGCTATTTGAACATTTGAAATACATAATAAACATTACCGAGAAATTCTGTTAAAATTATTAATGCAAAATTCGTGTGTCAATTTGAAAATGACCTTCAACACAATAAGAAAATTTAACTGCAATAACTACTTTTACATCTCGTCATCAAGAATCGGTCTCAGGTAGCAAGCAGTGTGTTTGGTCCCGGAATTCCATTGTTTCCTGACAGTTGACTTGATGGCTACTGAAGTAATCGTGCGTTGAGCGTTTTCTTCTGCCATACGAGAGAGAGACCGAGGGGAAAGTCTCTTAATCTACCATATAATCTTTCCTCAGTGGAGGGGTGACGCTGAGAGGGAAAGACTGTTTCTTGTGCAGCTATTAGTCATGTGCGGTGTAGACTCAAAAGGCCAGTAATTGATCAATATTGGTATTTTTCTGGTATTCAATGCAAAAAAATATGAAAATTCAATGTAGAACAAGCTTGACCAGTGCAAATAATTCATAAAATTCACACAATTACAGAATAAAAAATATTACGGGAGTTCATATTTATCATACTGCTAACTTTCGAAAAATTAATTATTTTTCAATGGCTTTGATGATTGATGATTCAAGTAAAAATCATGACAGTAGATTCTCGATTAAAGCGATTCTTTTGGTTTCGTAGAGGACAGGGACCTCCATTCTTTAAGACCTTGTATTCTGATCATTTAAGAGCCACTCTTTTTAAAACTAGGAAATTAAATAATTAAAATCTTTCCTTCTTTCCTGTCCGTTTCCTCGTCGTTGAAATTGTTTATTTACTCATATTTAAAACGGATGAAAATAAGTACTAATGCCAGAGAATATATTTTATTCGTAGAAATGTTCTAATTTGAGTGTTAGTTCAATCATTCAGATTTCGGCAACCCTCATTACGAAAACCATCTAATGTTTCAGTATCGGCGATAAACTCAACAGTTCAAAGGGGTTTTTGGGCAACCTTATGTTGGTCAGTTAAATTAAAAATACAAACCTGCACCTCAACATAATACATAAACGAATGTTAAATATTTCGTTGAACGACACAGTATGATTTTTCTTTGGTGAAATGACGTAAGGAGTTCTGATCATGTAGGAGAGGAGGAAAAGATGGAGAAGGTCATGGATGGGGAGATTTCACACATGACATAACATATCTAGCCTATTGCATACCCTTACGTCATTTCATCACAGCAAATTCCTATTGGAGTTTATTGCACTCAGAATTCGTCTCGATTTGTTCCAGTTGTTGTAGAGTATTTACTACGAAAACGTGTCGTGGCGTAGTTCTCGTTTTGCTAGACACATCGATTCTTACGAGAAAGCAAGCGGTGGTGTTTGATCTGGAAGGAGTAGAGCGGTGGTCAAAGTATTTATAAATCACTGAACAACGCCTTTTCTAATAATATCTAACATGCATGCAGTGTGACGAATAGGAGCAAAGGCAGGTGTGATTCATGTATCTCGGACTCTGGTAGAGGATGGAGAGAGAACATTTAGATAATAATGTGTTCACCGGTTTGTACTTGACGAACCTCATTGAAGGTTCGTTAGAAAGGCAGTGGAAAAGCGAGACGGTCAGGAGAGATGGCAATCTTGCTCGGAAGGACGACTACCTCCACTTCTCATAAGGGATAGACAGCAGCGTCAGTCACTGTGAGCCGCGCATTCCTCAGCTTCTTGTCACGCTATTTATTAACAATACAATATTATACAATATAAAAATACATACATGTTCCGTTTTTAAACAGAGGAAAACTTATTTAGGTCACATAGCATTTTTCTGTCACGGACACAATGACCTCTAATTGTCGAAGTTGCGTTCATGGCTGTCAGGCCTTTGAGAAAGCTGGAAATGGAAAAAGTTCCAAGAATCCTAGTGGTGGTTAAATTTTAAGGACTTCAAATATTGATCTTAATCCTGTTAAATCTTTTTTGTTAGAAAGTACTTTTATACAGTTATTTTCCATGTGAGCCTAGTAAATGGATGACTTGAATGTATTTGTTCTTTTCGCAGCACTTGCCTATGCAAGTGGATATATTGTATTGAAAGGACCAAGAATTACATATTCTCTGTGCTAGTGAATGTGGTAGTATAAAACTTACCCTGATTTTCCATTGTTTCTTACTGGCCATTTTGTTATATGACCTGCAGCGTATCGATTGTTCATATCTATTTTCTAATTTCTTGAAAATCCTTTTATTTTGGAAAATTTTCCACACTTCATAACTCAGTATTTAATCGAATAATCATCAATAAAAATGCTACTATATAGAATTCAAATCGGATGTTGAGATATGGGCTACTGGGCACAATCAATTCTTGATACTGGTCCCCATTGAACGTACGCATATTTTTAATGTTGATTGAGACTCGCGATATATGTTTTTTTTTAATGAATAAATATTAGTCATTCCTGTCATATTCCAGAAAACAAACCCTTGGCTGAGATTTCCTTGGAACTCGATATTTTTTACGAATTGCGACCTGATGTGTAATGGTTAGTGCGCTTGCTTATCACTTCTCAGGACAGAGGTTCTATACCCCATTAATCCAAGTAGAATTGATTGTGTAGGGTAAAGCGAAATTACGGAACTTTTTTCTTGCGATTATTTATTTTTCCTTCGCCACTCTTCATTCGCATCATCGACTACCTCGGGACCCACAGAAACAAGAAAGCAATAGGGAAAACTCGGTGCAAAACACGGACTTCGTCTCATGAAATCTAAGGAGTATCTGGAAATTTCTTCCAGATAATTTGTCATTCATTTAAGAATTTACACTAAAACGTCAGTTCCTGATAAAGAGTAAAAATTATAATTGAAATGGTGAATGCGAGAATTATTCTAGGGAAAGCACTATGCACAATGTATCAGACTTGTTTTTCTGACTCGTTTCAAATTAATCTCAAAAATTTTTTTTTAATGTTTGTAAAACACAATTATTTTAACATAAATTTTAAGTTCCTATTTCACTTTTTTTGTTGAAATTTCATCACCATGTAACATATTATTGTAGATTATTTGAAGAATACTTGGAGAAAAACAAATAATTTTCTACGTCCTGCCCAACACGGTTTTAGATCCGGGTGCTCGTGTGAGAGCCATCTTATTTTCGTTTGCCAGGACTTAGCTGAGTCACTTGACAAGGTGGATAACTGATGCAATAGTTATTGTTTTATCAAAAGCGTTCGATTTAGTGCCATATGACCGTCTTCTTGCAAAAATCGCCAATTCAGAAATTGATCCGCGTGCTGTCAAATGGATTTGTGAATTTCTCCAGGATCGCTCACAACAAGTTAGAATAGATGGGTGCTCCTCTAAAGAAATCGCGGTGACATCGGGAGTAGCACAGGGAAGCGTTTTGGGTCCACTTCTTTTCTTTGCATATATTAACGACATATCAGAGCAAATTAATTCGATAGAGCGTTTATTTGTAGATAACTGTATTGTATATCGGAATATTAAAGAAGACATGGAACAAAATATGTTACAGAGCGATCTAAATGAATTGTGAAAATGGGATGAGACGAATAAAATGAAAATAAACCCTCTAAAAATAAATGTTTATATTTTTCAAGATCAAAAATAGAACCTGCACTGAACTATTCATTAAATCATCAGATTATTCCTGAAGTCTCATGCTTTAAATAAATAGGTGTTATAATTTCTCGTGTCTTAAATTGAACAGAACATGTTAAATCGCAACAAAGAAAGCTTGGAGAGTGCAGAACTTCGTAATACGCGTACATAGAAAAGGGAACTCGACATCTAAAAGCTTGACATACAGTTCATTAGTTCGACCTATACTGGAGGACGGAGCCGCTTGCTGTCTAGGGATATTCAGACTAATTAATTGGATCGGATACAAAGAAAGACCGCGAATTTATTTAGGGACAAATCACGTAATATTAATTAAGATTGGGGAACACTTTCCAATCGAAGAAAATTAACGCGTCCTTGTGCCCTCCTTAAAGCCTTCATGGGAGAGCCTGCTTGAAAATCACCGAACGCTAAACTACACAAACCAAATTACATTACTCGCGGCGACCACAGAAAGCGAATATAGGTAAATACTCATTTGCGAATAGTAGACTGGAATAACTTACCTGCAGCAACACTTTCAAACTTATCAAGAATACTGTCTAGCGAAACCACCAGGTTGGAATCTTAGGCAGCGCGCTTCTCCCGGCGAGAGCGTGTCAAAGTTATACAAGTCGCAAGCGACCCAATAACAAGAAATGGAGCAGGCTCAGCAGGAGACCCGGAGCTGGGTGACCCCTCCGACTCTACCTGATGACGGTGCCAGCGACTGGGTAATCGTGGCCTCGGTCAAGCGAAGACTCAAGAGATCGTCCACCCCCTCAGCGAGGGCTAGACAGTGGAGCCACCTTGAGCAAGGGGCTGACAAGAGTGGGTATTAACAAAACGGATAGGGACGGTGTACGCTTAACTGGGAAACCCGAGGCCCACGCTGCCTCCACGATAGTGAAAAGAGTCAAAGGGACTCATGTGAAGGCCTCAAAGAAGGCAAAGGGTAACCCCCCCCAGGGCATGTGACTACGCAGTCAGTCCCTCGGCAGCTTTGCCCCAAGCCGACAGCGAGGTCTGAGGCATATTGGTATGGCCAGATGAGCCCTAGCGACGCTCGAGCCATAGTGGAGGCGTGGGATGCAGCGCAAAGATTGATCGAAATTGAGGGGACCCCGAAGCCTTCTCTGAACCCCAAGCGGGCAAAGGCTGGCAGAATGCAATCCACTCACGGCAGAACCTCGGATGAGGGAAAGGTGAACTCAGGGTGTCGGACTGTGCTCTGGCTATTCGACTCCGGGCCTTCCTCCGAAGCCAGTGACGGCGAGGCACTTCCTGGAAGTGCTTCAAAATCGCTGGCGGTAGAGGGGGCCACGGAAGCACCCGTTCGGCCGCCCACAAAAGGGAGGGAGTCGACTCAGGGGAAAACGCCGACCTCGGTAAACGGGCAACCGTCGAGGGAAGCACCCCGACAGAGAGAGATTCTACGGAACTCGCGAGGCAGGCAAGGGAGGATAGAGCGAAGCGAAAAGCGGAACGCTGCACCAAAACTGCTACTGTAAGCAGCGCTGACCCGGACAAAGGGCAAGTCTCCCCCGGTACGACCCTGGAGGGGTCCAGTCCAATCACGGAGTTGCGGCAGACAACCCCCGAGGCCGCTAAGGCAAAACTTTCAGTTAGAGACACCGATTCTCTGGCCTCGGGTCAAGATCAGCAGGGGTACTCTACCCTTCCAAGTAAGGACTCCGAGTTGAGCAGCAGAGGTCAACCGACTGCTCCGAGAGGACCGAAGTTCTCAGCGCCGAAAAGGCCTAAAAGCAGAAGAAGCGAAAGGTCTTCCGCCTCTTCCTCCGAGATGTGGGCGCACCCAGAAGAAGGAGGACCATTTGGAACTGGTGGAGTTCCATAATGGCACGATGTCGGCCTTGACGGGTGTCCTCCGAAGAATCGAGGGGGCCGTCTCCGAAAAGCAGATGCAGTGGCTTCGAGGCACGGTGTGCGACTTGAATGACGAGTTCTCCACGATGTCCAAGAGGTACGATGCTAAGATCACGTCGACGGGAGGCGTGGAGAAGCTCACCGCGACTTTAGTAGTGGAAGTCTGCACCAAGGTACAGACGGCCGTGAAGAAGACGCTGGAGGAGATTCCCCGACCCCAACCACAAACCTACGCAGACCGAGCAAAATATCCTAAGGCTGCCGTAGTAGCTGCGAGGCCGACCAGCGGTTGCACCTCCATTGTAATCCATCCCAAGGGGTCGGAGATCGGGTCAGCCGTGGAGACGAGGGCAGCGGTAGAGGCTGCTCTAAAATCCAAGCGTCGGCGAGTAAATATCAACAGGGTAAGACTCTTGCCGAGTAAGAGGATCGTGGTCACGGCCGCCTCCCCTGTAGATGCCATGAGAATAAAAGAGGCGTTAACAGGCAACAGTTCCGTTGGTGTTCGCGAGCAGCGAAAGCGGAAACCGAAGGTGACGCTGTTCGACGTGCCGGTAGGAGTGGGAGACGAGGAGCTACTGGAAGACATCTTCCAGCAGAACTTTGCGGAAGAGGTCGACAACGACCACTTCAAGCGACACGTTCGAGTGGCTTTCCGAATCAGGTGTAGGAAAGACCACGGAGAAAACGTCGCTAATAGGGTGGTAGAGATACCCCCTGACGTATTTCGACTGACTACGAGGAAAGACCGCCTGTATGCGGGTTGACTCTCGTATAAGGTAGCGGAATTTTTGCGCCCATCACGCTGTTACAATTGTCAGCGATACGGCCATTCTTCTCGGTTCTGCCGAAAGAATGCCCCAACGTGTGGACATTGTGCGGAGGATGGACATGATTATAGAAACTACCCGAAAAAGGAAGAATCCCCTGAATGTGCTAACTGCCACAGGGCGGGAAAGCAGCGGAACCACGCTGTAATAGGAAAAGATTGCCCATCATTCAAACGTGCGATCAAGCGTGAGGGAGAGCTTACTGATTATGGATCTTACGTTTCTTCAACTCAATGCGCAGCGATCACAACGCGTCATGGATGAGCTAGCACAATATGTGTCAGCATCAGGGATCAAACTTGTCCTGTTATCGGAGTCGTACACACAGTGTAACTCCACAGCTGGGCTCGGCGGCAAATACCGCATAGTGGAGAGCACAGGGTCACAACCTGGAGCGGCCATAATCGCGACCAATCAGAAGTTCTTTCCTCTCAAAGTATCACAATACTGTTCAAAAAACTTCGCTGTGTGTGCTCTCGCGTACGAGGGTGGGGAGATATACATTGTATCCACCTACTTCGAGTATGGAGTCGACACGAAGGAGCATATTGATGAACTGCGGAGGATCGTGACGGGACTGTGTGGCAAGAAACTGATCATTGGGGGGGACTTAAACGCCAGGAGTGAGGTATGGGTGGATCGTCTGACAGATGACAGAGGGGAGATGGTGGAGGAATTCATTTCCAGAAAGCAGCTCCACCTCTTGAATCACGACGAATCATCACCCACTTTCTTCAAGGGTGATAAATGTTCTCACATTGATCTAACTCTGGCTTCGGATATCGTCATAAGAGTGATGACGGACAGGCACGTGGTTACAACTGCCACAAACAGTGATCATAACACGATCCGCTTTAACCTGGGAATGAAGGTAAGTCCACCAGAGATGATTCCTAGGAAGCATTTCAATACGTCCAAGGCTGACTGGAGACGATTCACGAGTATACTAAGTGATGAGTTGTTGATGGTCTCGCCCGAGGACAATCCCGAAGCCGCTTCACAGCGGTTGACTGAAGCCATCTTGACGGCCGCAATCGGTTCCATTCTGTATAGAATGACCGGCGGTCGGAAGGGTACGCCTTGGTGGAATCGGGATTTGAATGCTTCCAAGCGAACAGTCGGAGCCCTGCGGAAGCAACTACAAAGGGCTAAACGGAGAGGGGAGGATTTATCCGACCTATATGCGGAAGCTAGGAATAAACACCTGGCGACCGTTAGGAAATCAAAGAGGGACAAATGGAGAGAATTCGTGGAGGAAGCAACGCGGGTAAGCCTTACCAGCTAGCTTCTGATGAACTGCGTACTCCTCAATTGTTAAGCACCTTATCCAATCATGGTCCGGATGGAGGAACTCTTGGAATGGAGGCAATCGCGCGACATCATCTGGAAATCCTATTACCGGATGACAATCAATCGCAGGATACGGAGACCCACACGGCGGAGAGACTTGAGGCCTTGCAAAAGTGGGGAGCTGTAGACAAGGAGTCCCTTACTCCAATCACTGAGGATAAACTGGATAAGACTATTCGGGCGCTTAAGCACCGAAAGGCCCCTGGACAGGACAAACTCACATCAGAGATAATCAAAGAGGCCTTGCAAGGTGTTTGCAAGAGCAAGTACCTGCAGATTCTTAACAGATGCTTGGCGGAAGGAATCTTCCCTCGTGTTTGGAAAAAGGCTTTAGTCGTAGTACTAAAGAAGAGTCCCGAAAAAACAGATGATGAAGCAAGGTCCTACAGACCGATTTGTCTTCTCCCGGTCCTAGGAAATGTCCTAGATAAGATATGTATGGAAAGGATATCGATATATATATATATTGAGCCTAACTATCTGTTCTCTCAGAACCAATATGGTTTCAGACCCGGGCGGAGTACGGACGATGCTGTGGTATCGCTTCTGGGTTCGATAGAGTACTGCCAGACACGTACCAAGTACTGTTTGGTGATCTTCGCGGACATACAGGGGGCGTTCGACAATGCGTGGTGGCCAGGAATCCTTTGGCGAATGAGAGAAATGAAGATTGACCCGTTTATTTACAAGTTGTACAGTAACTACCTGTCAGAAAGAGACGTTTCTCTCCCAGTGGGAGAAACATCATACTCCAAACTCCTGACCAGAGGTTGCCCGCAAGGTTTCAAGAGTGGGCCGGTACTCTGGAACCTCGTCATCGACGAAGTCCTTCATGACCTAGAAGATACTGGGGCGAAGGTGACGGCGTACGAGGACGACCTAGCCCTCACGGTTGGTGGCGACAGTCGGAAACAACTGGAGGTGGAGGCGCAAAAGTTCCTCGATATCGTATTACGGTGGTGCGAGAGGGCAAAGATGACCCTGTCTTCTAAGAAGACAGAGTTTATGATGTTTGGGAGGCAACTCGTCTCAGAGAGGCAACCTATCATCAATGTCGGTAGTACGAAGTTACGCAACAACGACGAGGTCAGATACTTAGGGTTGTATCTGGACAAGAAGCTATCATTCCTCCCTCATGCTAAGAAAGTCACTGCGAAGGGTCGCAAACTTTTCTTTAAGCTGAGAAGGATCTCGAAAGCCGAGTACAACATCCCTACGAACACTCTCCGAACGATATATCGAGGAGCGTTTCTTCCGATAGTCATCTATGCGTCTTCCGCCTGGGGGCACCGAGTTGCATTCACATGTAAAGCGTGCGCTTCTTTCGGCCCAACGGGGACCTATGCAATGAATCACTCGAGCGTCAAGACTAACAGCGACAGGGGCACTTCAGGTACTCAGCGGCTGCATGCCACTGGATCTGGAGGTCCGCTTTTGTAGCTACCAGTACCATCTTCGCAAGAAGAAGCAGGTGGTCATCGGCACCGAGTCCTTCAACAAGGAAACCAATGGAGCGAAGGGTAAGATAAGAGCCGCGTTAGTGAAGGACTGGCAATGGCGCTGGAATGACGATGAATACGGAAGGGACACCTTTAGGTTCATTATGNTGGTTCAAGCCAAGTCCGGTGATACTGAGAACTATTACCGGGTACGGCTCGTATAATACAAAAAGTTATGATCGTGGTTTGATAAAAGCACCCCAATGTAAATGCGACCACTCAACACCGGAATCGGTGGGTCATGCCTTAGCAGAGTGCCCCTTTTACCGAGAGTAGCGCTCTGATTACCTCAAAAGGTCAAATAAGAAGCTAACTGGCGTCGACCTAAGCAGTATGATTGACACAGTTTAGGAGCTCTACTCTCTTGGTTCCTTCATGACCGCAGTGGAAGCTGATATATGACGCCCAGGAATTAACGGAAGTGATGCATCCTCCCGCTCAGTTTCACAATAACGAGGATTAACGATGTGGTATGTCAATTCTCATTGACGAAATGGTAAGAGAGAAACAGAAAGATATATATTTAAGCATATGGTGAAGGGCAATATAATATATTACCAATAAATATTTATATATTTATAATAGTATAGTAGTAGAAAACGTCCGCTTCCACGCTGCTAGGGACGGGAATGTCTTTTCTTCGCGAGGAACGGCTGAGCACACACAAAACTTGCACACAATATTACGAACATGATCTCTAAGCCGGATCAATAAGATAAGTGAACTGCATTACTACTGAGTAATACAAAATAGATTACGTTATAGCTCCAAAAGATGTTGTGCGACCGTCAAGTCCTGGTGAGTAGCGTATCAATGAGCTAATGTACGGGACGTGTCAAACACGAAAATAAAATGAACAAAATTACCAAGAATACTACCAGCCGGACCCACACTGGCCGGTTGGGGTGCCTCTTGGGTGCCATACCTAATCCCGACCTGAATCCTTGCCCTCGAACACAGCTAGGTGTCTGAAGGGTAGCGTCATAATTGGGACTACCTGAATTAAGCAAGCAGCCGTTCGATGGACCACTGGACGAACGGAGGCGCCCCACCACTCCCGTACCTAATATCGTCTCTATCGAGTAACAGATCGGATGCTGGGGAGTTTTCGAAGTGCTAGAGAATAAGTCATGATACTTGGATGGTCATGGTCTTAGTCTCGGGTGTCACTCAGCACCTAAAACCGAGTAGACAGGGTAGGGACATTGAACCCTCAGGTTATGGGCAACCTGACGCCCCTTAATAAAGTAGGTCTTTGCCAGGCAGTGATTTCCCCACGCCTGGCACGGGAAGGAAGATCCGAATTCCATTAAGTAGGCGTTCACTTCCGATCGGTGAGCAGGATTGCTGTTCGGCTACTGTTAATGCATATAGCAGTAGGGATATACAGCTAGACGTGTCCCCGTCTACCAGTGTGCATACTGGAAGTTCATCTGTAGTCCAACTCCTCAGCCCAGCTCGGGCGAGTAGGGTGGTCGACTGAGTCGGCAGCCTCCGTCACGGGACAAACCTGTTGGGTGCTGTCGGGGTCTTACTGTGGTCCCGGGATGTCACTAGACGCATAGGAATGTCCCAACAAATATAAAATAGTACGTTCACATTGAAAGGTACGATCTCATATAAAGAGTCGTGAGACCACAGTCTGGTAAATAGTTCATTTTATCGAACTAAGGGGGCGGACTCGTGTTAACCACGAAAAATTATCATGAACAAGATTACCAAAAATACTATTTAGCGAAACAATAAGTTTGAGATCCTAGATAGCGCGGTTCTCCCGGCGAGAGCATGACAAGTGCTATAAGAGTGGCTCGCGATTTACTTAGCTATGAACTATGGAGCGGGCACAACAGGAGACCCGGCGCTGAGTGATCCCTCCAACTCCAGCGGACGGTGCCGGTGGTTGGACACATGTGGCCAAGGCCAAGAAGAAGAGTACCCCAGGCTCAAAAGTTCGCCTGCCCACTCAGCCAGGGCTAGATAGTGGAGACCCCTTAAGCAAGGGGCTGCCAAAAGCAGGTCTCAAATATACGGATAGGGACAGGCAAAGCTCAACGCGGAAGCCTTTTGGTAACCGCAAGGCCTCTGTTTCTACGGAGGGAAGAAAATTGAAATGGCCTCAAAAGACGACTCCGGCGAAGACACGGAGTACCACTCCCCCAGAACGTGTGGGAACACAGTCAGACCCTCGGCAGGTGTTCTCCACGCCGACAAAGGGGTCAGAACCTTATGGGTTAGGCCAGATGAGCCCCAGAGATGTGCTAGCCATAGTGGAAGCCTGGGCCGAAACTGAATGGTTGACGCCTGTCCGAGCGGACCCCGATGTATTCTCCGAACTCCAAGCGGGCAAAGATTGGTAAAAGGAAATCCGCTCGTGGTGTCACCTCAGATGAGGGTAAGGCCGGTATAGGATGCAGAGGAGCTAAACCCTTCGAACCAGCGCTTCACTCTGATGTCATTGAGTGTGAAGCGTTGCCCTGCAGAACCTCACCAGAGTCTGCGGTAGAGAATGCAGTGGGGGCATCCGCGAAGGCTGCCCACAAAAGGGGGAGAGCCGAAACAGGGGAAAAGGCGAACCTCGGTAAGCGGGAAACCGTCGAGGAGAGCACCCCAACAAAGAGGATTGCAGAGCATCCCGCCACTGCGGCGCGAGAGGTAAGCGCCAAGCGAAGGAACGAGCGTAGGGAGGAAAGTTGTGACCTCGGGTCATGCTGACCAGGCCAAAGGGCGAACCCCTCCGGTACGGTACCTTCGCCTTCTGTCCCGAAGGTGCCAACTTCAAGCACGGAACCGCGGCAGGCGAACCCGGAGGCTGCTAAGGCGAAGCCCGATGTTAGACGGTCTGCTGGACCGCTGGAAAGAACGGCAAGTGTCCCTCACCAACCCAAGAGGGGACACCGTGCCGAGCAGTGGAAAACCTAGCGAGGCCCATAGCGAGGCAATGCCCTCCGCATCCAGAAAAAAGCCACAATGGTGAGAAAGACCTTCCGGCTGTACCTCCCCGGTGTGGCTACACTCTGAAGGAGGACCTTATGGAACTTGTTGAGTTCCATGACAGAACGATTGAGATCCTTGGAAACATCAAGGGTTCCGTCACCAAGAAGCAGATGCATTGAGTTAGCGGTACTGCCTGCAAATTTGAGGACGTGTTCACCACGATGAAGAAGAGGTACCAGACTAAACTCAAGTCGTCGAAAGGCATGAAGAAGCTCACCACGTCTCTAGTAGCAGGCATTTGCGATGGCGTGCAAACAGCTCTGAAGAAGGTGTTGGAGACGGATCTCCGACCCGAACTTACAGACTTACGCGTATCGAGCAAAAGTTCCTAAGGTACCCGCCGTAGCTGCGAGACCGAGCAACAGCACTTCGATCGTTATTCACCCCAAGGGGTTGGCGTTTACTTCTGGTGCGGAGACGAAGACAGCTGTGGAGGCTGCCCTCAGTACCAAGCTGTGACGAGTGAACGACGATAGGGTAAGACTATTACCAAGTAAGGGAATTGTGGTAACAGTTGCGTCCCATGTAGATGCAATAAGGATCCAAGAGGCATTAACCAGTAGTAGCACCGTCGCTGTTCGCGAGCAGCGAAAGCGGAAGCCGAAGGTGACTATGTTGGATGTGCGATATCTATCAGCAGAACATCGTGGAAGTGGTCGACAACGATAACTTCAAGCGACTTAATCGGGTCACTTTCCGGATGAGGATCAGGAAAGAACATGGAGAACAGGTCGCCAAAAAGGTGGTAGAGATGCCCCGTGATGTATTCCGACTGTGTACGGCAAAAGGCCGCCTGTATGCGTGATGACTCTTGTACAAGATAGTGTAATTATAGAACCCATCCCGCTGTTACAATTACCAGCGATACGGCCATTCTTTTCGGTTCTGCCAACAGAATGCCCCAACTTGTGGGCATTGTGCAGAGGATGGGCACGACTACAGAAACTTCTCGAAAAAGGAGGAATCTCCGGAATACGCTAACTGGCACAGGGCGGGAAATTCGCGCAACCCTGCTGTAAAAGAAAAGAAGTGTCCGGAATCTAAAGTAGCGACCAAACGGGAAGGAAAACTTACTGATTATGGATCTTAAATATCTCCAACTCAATGCGCAGCGATCTCAAAATATTATGGATGAGTAGGCGCAGTACGTGTCCACCGCAGGCATGGACCTAGTCCTTTTATCTGAGCAATACACTCTGTGTAACTCCACAGCCGGGCTCGGCCGCAAGTACCGTGTGGTAGAAAGCCCATGATCACAACCGGGAGCGTCCATAATTGTGACCACCCTGAGATCTTTTCTTTCAAAGTATCACAATACTGCTCAAGAAACTTCGCAGTTTGTGCTCTCGCGTACTAGGGTGGGGAGATATACATAATATCGACTTACTTCGAGTACGGAGTCGACAAGAAGGAGCATATTGATGAACTGTGGAGGAACGTGACGGGACTGACTGACAAGCGTCTGATCACAAGTGGGGATCATTGGTGGCTTTAACGCACGCAGCTAGGTGTGGAGGTACTGTCTGACGGATTATAGGAAGGAGATGATGGACACATTCATTTCTCAACAACGGCATCAACACTTGATTCCCGACGACTCACCCCCTACATTCTTCAAGGGGGACAAATGCTCCCACATTGATTTGACCTTGGCTTAGATAAACGTCATAAGGACTGTGAAGGATTGGCACGAGATCACCACCGCAACCAACAGTGATTATAATGCGATCTGCTTCACTTTCGGGTTAAGAGCGCGCCTACTGGAGATGATCCTCAGGAAGCATTTCAACACGTCCAAGGGAGGTGATTCACGAGTATACTGAAAGAGGAGCCCCAGATAGTCTCGCCCACAGACGACTCCGATGCTGCAGTAACGCAATTTACCGAAGCTATCTCGATTTCCGCGATCGGTTTCATTACGTATAGAAAGACTGGTGTCAGGTAGGGTACGCCTTGGTGGAATCATGACCTGGATGTTTCCAAAAGTACAGTCGGTGCCCTCCGTAACCATCTACAAAGGGCTATACGGAGAGGCAATGATTTTTCCGAGCTGAGACTCCAGTAAACGGAAGCCAGAAATCAACATCTGGCTGTCATTCGAAAATCCAAAAGGAACAAATGGAGAGAATTCGTAGAGGAAGCGACACGGGTAAGTCCATGGCGGTGCTTTATCAGCTAGCTTCCTATAAACTGCGAACTCCCGAATTGGTAACTACAATCTAACTGGGTACCGATGGAGGCACTCTCGGCATGGAGGAAACCGCGCGACATCATCTGAATATCCAACTCCCGGATGATCACCATTCGGAGGATGCGGAGGCTCACACTGTGGAGAGACTCAAAACCTGGCAGAAATGGGGAAACGTAGACAAGGATTCCCTTACTCCGACCATTAAGTATGAACTTGACGGAATGATTCAGACACTTAAGCCTCGAAAAGCCCCCGGACATGACAAACTTACATCGGAGATAATCAAGGTGGCCTTGCAAGGTGCTTGTCGCTCCAAGTACCTGCAGATCCTCAACAGATGGCAGGTGGAAAGAATCTTCCTTCGTGTGTGGAAACGAGCACTGGTGGTATGCTGAAGAAAAGCCCCCATATACTAGATGATCAAGCAAGGTCCCACAGGCCGAACTGTCTCTAGTTCCGGCCATAGGAAATATTCTTGACAAAATTTGCACCGGAAGGATTTCGAAGTACATTGAGTCACACAATCTTCTATCTCAGAGCCTGTATGGTTTCAGACCTAGGTGCAGTGCGGATGACGCAATAGTATCCCTGCTGGGTAGGATAGAGGACTGCCAGACACATACCAAGTACTGTTTGGTGATCTTCGCGTTCATACATTTGATAATGCTTGGTGGCCAGGAATCCTAATTCAAATGAGAGTACTAAAGATTGACCCGTTTAAAGACCAGCTGTACAGTAACTATCTATCAGAAAGAGAAGTTTCTCTCCCAGAGGGAGAAACATCATACTCCAAACTCCTGACTAGAGGTTGCCCGCAAGGACCCAACAGTGCGTCGGTACTCTGGAACCTCGTCATCGACGACCTGGAAGATGCGGGTGCCAGGGTGACGGTATATGTGGGTGTTTTAGCCATCACGGTTGGAGGTGACAGTCGGAAACAACAAGATAGAGGTGCAAAAGCTCTTGGATATACGGTGGTGGGAGAGGGCAAACATGACTGTCTTCCAAGAAAACAGAGTTTATGATGTTTGGGCGGCAAAACGACTCGGTGAGACAATCTATCATCAAGATCGGTAGTACAAAGTTACGCAACAACGACGAGGTCAGATATCTAAGATTGTATCTTGACAAGAAGCTGTCATTCCTCCCTCATGTTAGGAAAGTCTCTGCGAAGGATCGAGAAAGAAGAAATTTTCTTTAAACTGAGAAGGATCTCCAAAGCCGAGTACAATATAATCTCAGGTACACTCTGGACGATTTATCAAAAAGCGTTTCTACCAATAGTTACCTACGTGGCATCCGCCTGGGGGTACAGAGTCAATTACTCACACGTAAAACGTGACCTTCTTTCGGCTCAAAGGGGGCCAATGCTAAGAATCCCTTGAGCGTCAAGACTAACAGCGACTGGGGCACTTCAGGTATTCAGCGACTGCATGCCATTGGTCTTGAGGTTCGCCGAAGCAACCTGTATTATCACCGCAAGGGGAAACTGATGGTCATTGGCATCGAGTTCTACACCAAGGAAACCAAAGGGACGAAGGGTAAAATAAGAGCCGCGCTAGTGAAGGAATGGCAAGCTCGCTGGAATGACGATGAATACGAGGGAAACCTTTAGGTTCATTCCGAACGTGGAATATGTCCGGAGGCATGCGTGGTTCAAGCCAAGTCCGGTGATGGTGAGAACCATTACTTGGTACAGCTCGTACAATGCAAAAAATTATCATCGTTGTGTGATAAAAGCACCCTATTGCAGATGCAACCGCTCAACACCGGAAACGGTGGATCAAGTCTTAGCAGAGTGCCCCTTTTACCGAGAGGAACACTCCGATTACATCGCAGGGTCGAATAGGAAGCGAGGACCTAAGCAGTCTGATCGGCACTGCGCGAGAGCTTCACAGTTTCGACGCCTTGATGAATTCGGTGGAAGACAAAAGGAAGCGGATGTATGACACCTAGGAATTGATGGAAATTACGTGTCTTCGAGTGATTCCTGCTCTGTTTCATGATTACGAGGACAAATACACGGAGAGTCATTTATATAATTGACATAGAAGAGAACTGAGAGAGACGTTATGCGACCGTTAAGACCTGGTAAGTAGTTCATTAATGAACTAAGAGATGGCACGTGTAAAACACGAAAATACTCATAAACAAAAATAACCTAAAATACTTCCAACCCGATCGACCTCCGCCCGGCAGGAGGTCCCATCGGGTCCCGTACCCAATCTCGACCACACGGGCAACGCATCGGTTCGAAGGAGAAGGGGACAGATGTTCCGCCAGGGGCACCGGGCGTTACTCCTTGGGGTAACCCAGGTTGACGAGGAAACCTGTCTATCAGGAGCAGAGAACCCCGCAAGGACATCGACGGTCCCGTTGTAGAGAGGGCAGTGTGTTCCACCACCTTCAGTGCACTACTACCGGGACACGTATCCTGTCCAGATCCTAGATGCCACTAGGTAAATGGAACGAATATCCCCTGTCAGGTGGGAGAGGCAATCGGGTTGCGCCTCGAGCCGTAACCCATCGAACTCTTGGTTATCCTGTGAGGTTTCTTGATTCCGGAATATGGGGAGATGGCTTGCCCTCGAATACAGCTAGGTGCATGAAGGGTAGGCCCTTAATTGGGCCTACCTGGATAAAGCAAGCAGCCGTTCGGTGGACCACTGGATGAAAGGACGAGCCCCACCACCCCCGTATCTAATCTCGGGTACGCTGCTCGAGTAACAGATCGGATGCTGGGGATGTCACGAAGTGGTAGAGATTGAGTCATGATCTTCGGGCGGTCACTATCTTGTTCTCGTGTTTCACTGAGTACCTTAAAATGAGTAGGCAGGGTAGGGCTGATAAGGCCTCAGGCTCTTGTGGACAGCCTGACGCCCGTTAACTGGGTTGGTCTCCTCCGGGTAGTGGTTTCACGACCCGTGGGACGGGTAGGAAGGTACGAACTCCATTGGATTGGCGTTTACGGCTTCCGATCGGTGAGAAGGATTGCTTCTTGGCTACTGTTAGCGCATATATCAGTAGGTATACGACAGCTAGACGTGTCTACCAGTGCGCGTACTGGTAGGTCATCTGTAGCTCAACACCCAGCGCAACTCGGGGGGTCAGGGTGGCCGCTGAGTCGGCAGCCTCCGACACGGGACGGACGTAGGAGGTGCTCTCGGACTTATACACTGGTCCCGGAATGTCGCCGTAGATCTCAAATAGAATGTCCCATATACAAGGTAGGATTGAAATAAATTTTTACAAAGGTACGATTTAATATATAAAAAGAAGTGCGACCACAGTCTGTTAAATAGTTCTTTAATAAACTGGGGGACCGAACACGTGTGTAACACGGAAAATTTATATGAACAATTTACTAGAAATAGTAAAAAATTTCCGCAATCGTCTTGTTGCTTCATCGAAATATGATCATATGTGAAGTGTTGTGAGTTGATTGGAGTCTAAGGGCATAGAAAATGCTTAGAGTGAGTATTGTAGCGAAGTGTACATGATTGCTTTCAGCAAGCCTGTTTTGGTTTTATTCTTTTATTGTCATGAATTTGTTTTATTTATGTAATAGCAATAACGTTTACGTTAAGTGTATAGGAGGAGTAATGACATGTGATATATTGAGCGTGTTTGTACGTATGAGTGTGTTACTGTAAATGTTTGTAATCGAAAATCTCTTCGTGTATGTATGTGAATATAAGCACATATGAGCCTCATGTGGATAATTAATTTTTAGATCTAATTTCTTTCTTGTTGTAACCATGTGTAATAATTAACTAAGAGTTTTGTTTAGTTTGTGTGTGTATTTTATAGATATTTTTATAGATATTGATTATTTGTTTTATAACTTTGTATTTTATTATGTTTGTATTTTTTCTATCGGCCACCGAGCATTGCTCACTAGCAGACTAATACATTGTTTTTATTATTCACAAATTTTCTCTTAACTTACGTTAACACATTTTTATTCGATGAGTACCTCCAATGTTTTTTTTACTTCCCCAAAGAACGAGGGAGAAATCGATGTCAGCACGTTGCCATTATTTTCCCTTTTGCAATTACTAATTTATTCACCGACTTGAATCGACGGAAGTAAATGTCCCCTCCATCTTTTAACTCACAAAAGATCCCAGGCGTGAAAAATTACGAGCGAATGTCCCGTTTGAACTGTTGTCAGGTGTTTAATCATTTGCTGTGAGCAAGGGTTTTGTCATTTACATTCACACGCCATTTTCAATACGGTAAATCGATTCGAGGGAAGGTACTACTTTTATCTGGCGCCCCTGTTGGCCATCGAGGAAATAGACTTTTTATTCCGAAAATACGAATAGCCAACCTTTCATGGAACGCATTGAACCTGTCACCCTGGCTTTCTAGCTTAGTATTGCGTGAGGGACAAGAACTATATGTAGAGATAATAAGTCATAGATTTTCTATTCGTTTTCTACAAGTTTTTTATATTATTATTCGAAGGTTAATAGATTAGTTTAATTTAAAAATTTCTATTAAAATGTTATAAAAGTGAAAAAAAACAATATAAGGAAATTAATGTGAAAATATTTAGGAGAAATTATTAAGTTTGATAAAGTTTTTCTTACAAAAGAAAATACCTTATGCTGTGTTGAGTACCCACTTCCCTAAATCGTTTATTTATTGAATAATTGCATTTCTTTCATTTGGTCGTGTTGGTCGCTTTGGTCATGCAGAAACGGAACTGAAACATCAATACAACTGCAGGTCGAATCAACGACTTTCATCAAGTTGATGTAGGGATTTGTGGTCCATTTTGCTACGACACTTACTTGGTTATTCTTTATAAGTGCGAGTAATAACTGAAAAGTTCATAAATTGTGTGCCATTCCCAGTTCGAGCAGTCTTGTTTCTGTCAAAGAGCTGTAGTATAGAACATGAATACCTTGATCACACCATGGAAAGGGGAAATTGTTGAACTGGTTGGCGTCACTTACCTGCTCAACCACTGAATCGATGGTCATAAAATATGGCGAGGAGATAGTTTACACGTTTATAATGAACATAGACTAAAGTTTATTGTTAAAATGTGTGAAAGAAAGACGATGGTTTTTGACGATATATGTCGAAGTCAGGGGAAAATCCACTATGTTCGCTTACGCTGCCTAAACGATTAAAGATAGGCAATGTAACTATGACTGGCAATGTAATTCACCACAAGATTTCTTCAAAAAATTTCACAACAGTATAACTACAAAGCTTAACCTGAAGTATTAAAAAAAAAATTAAAAACAGCAGTAGTTAAATTTTTTAATTTAAAAGAGTAATGTGAGAAGGAAAGAATCAATTATCATCAAGTTAAATGCTTTACTTGTTTTTTGTTTTTTTGCGTTTATCAAAGATAAAAATTGTCTTTAAATCGTTAAATTTGAACCAATAGAGTATAAGATTTGGAGAATTAGATTATACAAACGCGTTTTTATGAAATGGTACAAGCTTGCTGCCACCATTGTGTCCTGCCCCAGAAGCGAAAATTTGACCTGCGCTGCTTCCGGCGAGTGGGTTCGTTCTACCTAATGTACTGAGATGAATAGAAACACTTTAGATGNTTTTTTTTGGGGGGGGGGCGGGAGGATAACAACTCTAGAATCCACGGGTGGAGTGGGAGGGAAGGGTCACGTAATAATGTTTAATCAAAAAAGACGGGTTTAAGTCAGATTTTGGTAACTTTCAGATAAACAGTGACATGATTCCGCATAAATACAAGTTCAGCAAACTTGGGCATCTCCTAAGGGTAAGCTGGTGTGCTACGATAATTGGTGATATTTCGATTGCTTTGTTACTCTCACGGACAACTTTACGTTGGTTGCTCAAGGTTGGTTTCAAACAAGGATTTATTTTATCTTGTTGCTGGGTGTGAAAGTCGAAACGGTGAATACAATCACATTTTGTAATAAATTTGTACGATAATGAATTTGTAAAATTAAAATGCTGCTCATTTATTAAAAAACAGTGAGTAAAATTATGTTGATGATACAATATAGATAGATATTTTTCCTAAGTAAAATAAAATTGATCTAAGAAGTAAGAAAATTCCCGGACAACGAGCTACTAAAAGACTATATTATTATCTATTTAATAGTCAAATAAATTTTGAACCTCGTGAGGCTAATAAGTTAATAAACATCTTGAATATGAAATTTATGGATCAAGCCTTAGATAGGACGGTTTCTGAACAAATTACCACATTATTTCTAATAAAATCTATTTTAAAATCAAATGTCACAAATTTTGTACAGAAAATAATAGTATGAAATTAGCCTTGTTGCCGGACAAAAGAGAAATTTATTCAATGAAGCGTCGCGAACTTAAGTCAAACTGGTGACCATTTTGCAAATAGAATGTCTTAATTTAAAAGGTATAATTAACGGATTTTAATGCATTATGATTCATAAATCATTGTTACAATGACTATTTTAATATAAACTGGATAGATAAATGTATTCAAAATTTCATATGTACTCTTATGCCTAGCACACTCAATTCACCACCATCATGTAACGTGAACATCGTGGAAATTGTCGTCTTTAATGCCCTCAATGCGGCACTTGCACTTGCATCTCGGACCTTACACTTAGTATCTCTATGAAGCGAACCCCCTGGAAACTTACCTTCCCCACGCATTGCGCCTTGTCGTTCAAAGAAAAACGACAAGTTGCCTCACGCGATTTGAGGGGAAATACAGCCTCAGTTGAAGGAAGGAACGAACCGAAGAATAAATCGAAGTGATTCATAGTTTAGGGAACACATTAAAATAAACGGAATAACTTTGAAGTCTCAAATGCTGACTCGCTGAAGTGAGGGAGAAGTTTGTTCGTAAACAACATCAAAAGGGTCATTAGAAAGATAGGTTTTATTTGCTTTTCGAATAAACAACATGGCTTTGTATCACAAGAGAATCTTCACAAAAAGAAACAACGAACAGTTATAACCTCGAACACCTCTTGGAAGTAACGAGGAAGTGAATGCGATGTTTTTATCTTCTTTCAAGACATTTGTCCGGTTAAAGGAAATGGATTGTTTTGCAAAACGCTTTTATAACGAGTTGGTAAATTTCTCCGAAACGATTAAAAGGAAATGTATGAACAATATTAAGATAGGATTTTATGTTTAGGTCATTAAACAACAATACCTTAAAACATGTTCTAAGCGAGGGTAATGAATTATTTAGTTGTACAATTATATATTATTTTTGAGATCCACATAGCTTGTTGTAGTCCTCGTGAAGACCAAACCGAAACACTGGCGTTAATATTTAATGACCCAATATCCAATCTTAAGTTGAAGTTGAAGTTTATTAACCAATAGATATACAAAATAATATATATCTATCCACTAGAGGTAATGAAACCTGTGTGTGGACGGTTACAAAGAAAAATCTTAATAACTATAAGAATTTTAATAATTAATAATAATTAATAATTAACATTTCATTTTAAGACTGAAAACCATAAAAGCCGTAGTAAAGTTGATAATAAGAATACTGTTAATATTAATACTGTTAATATTAAAATATAAAAAATCTGAATAACCTAAATGAAAAATATGAATATAATGTTTGATAAGGACCAATGAGGCGGCTCACAAAGTGCGAGGACAATAAATATTAAAGAATGCAAATTCTTTGGGATGAATAAAAAATTATTTCTTACGACCTTTTTTGAACCATAAAAATATTTTTATTGCTTTTTCTGGAACACAATGTTCGTGTTTTGAGTTATTTTCAAATTCGTAAATTCAACTCCCATTTCTGAATTTTGTAAATATCATTTCTGATATACAACATTTGTAACAATGGGAGTTTTAATTTACGCACAGATATATTACGAATGGACCAAGGATGATCACGCAAAGCATTCTGACATCGTTTCTTCCATACTTCTTTCATCTTTTCTCCATGAATTCTTTTTCTCTCCTCTGTCCACTTGGTTCCTGGTTTCTTCGGTGCCTCTTTTTCTGACTTTACTATCCACTTTTCTACCTTGTTTCTGAAAATTTTCCTGTCAATAACATCACTAGCATCTATTTGCGCTTTTTGTAAATCCAATTTAACTTGTGTAATCCATGGTGTTGTTGATTTGACCTTTTGTATGTAAGTAAGAATCCTATTGGTGAGTCTTGATGGAGGAAGTCTAGTAATATGTCCGTAGAATTTTAATCTTCGTTTTCTTATATCTGCTGCCAGGTTTGAGATATTTTCTGTGGTTTTTATTGATTGTAATCGGTATCCTTCTTCTGTTAATTTTGAACCTAAAATCTTTCTCATAATTTTCCGCTCTTCCTTTAGTATCTTTTCTATGTCACATTTTGTGTGGAGTGTAAGTGTTTCACTGGCATATAGTGCTGCTGGTTTAATTACTGTGCAGTAGTGCCTGATTTTTGTGTTAGGGGAAATGCATTTCTTATTGTAGATTTCATGTGTCATGCCATATGCTCTTTTCATTTTCTGTTGTCTCATCTTTTGTGCAACTTTCTCTCCTCCTGTTGGTTCCAAAACCTCACCTAGGTATTTAAAATGTTTAACTTTCTTTATTTTTCCATATTTTGTGTTCAAATATTTTATGTTCAATTTTGTACAGAAAAATTCTGTCTTTTGGAATGAAATTTGTAAACCTACTTTATCTGCACATTCCTTCAGAATCTCTATTTGTTTTGTTGCAGTTTCTTCAGTATCTGCCAGTATGGCTAGATCGTCCGCAAATGCTAGACAAGATATTTCTATTTTGTCTTTAGGTCTTCCGATATGGATTGGTTTCCAATGTGCTTGATTTTTTAGTTCTTTTTCCCATTCCTTAATTACCTTATCCAAGACTAAATTAAAAAGGAGTGGAGATAGTCCATCACCTTGACGAACTCCAGTTTTGACGATAAAGGGTTCAGAAATTTCCCCCATGAATTTAACTTTAGATGTAGCATCTGTCAGTGTTTCTTTTATGAGCTGTAGTGTTTTAGAGTCAAGTCCCAGTTCTTCTAAAATGTTAAACAAAACTTGACGGTCAACTGAGTCATAGGCTTTCTTAAAATCCACAAATGTGCATACTATTGGGGCGTTTCTAATTGCTTTGTGTTTTAATATTGTCTTTAAATTAAATATCTGTTCGACGCATGAGCGACCAGGACGGAAGCCTGCTTGGTATTCACCAATTTTGTGTTCCAGCTGTTCTTGTGTTCTTTTGAGCAAACAGGCTGAGAGAATTTTGTAGGTTACTTGTAGAAGTGATATTCCTCTATAATTGTTGACATCTGTTCTGTCTCCTTTTTTATGTAAAGGGTGAATAAGGGCGCATTTCCAATCCTCTGGTAATTTTTCTGTTTCCCATATGTTGTTTATGATTTTTGTAAGTTCCTGCAATGTGTTTGGACCTAGGTTTTTTAACAGCTCAGCAATAATGCCATCTTCGCCTGAAATTCTATTATTTTTTAGTTTTTTAATGTGATTTTGGATATCTTCTTGTGTTGGTGGTTGTGACTTCGGATGAGTATTTGCACAATCTTTTTTGGTAAACCTTGTACTGGGTTCTGGGCAATTAAGAAGATTAGAGAAATATTGAGCCAGTTCTTGACAATTTTCTTGGTTTGTTAAGGCTAATTTTCCATTTTGTTTCCTGAAGCATAGATTTTGTGGTGTATATCCCCGTATTTTATCAGCAAAAGTCCTGTAGAAGTCTCTAGTATTGTAGTTCCGGAAATTCTCTTCTATGGAATTCAGTTGTGTCTTCATGTACTTCCTCTTAGCTTGCCTAATGGATTTTGTTACCTGTTTTCTTATCTCGTTGAATAAATGTTGACTTTCTTCTGATTTTTTAGTGTTATATTCTTGAAATGCTTTTTTCCTTCTTTCCAACGCATTTTCACAATCTGAATTCCACCAAGGGTGTTTGAATCTCTTTTTCAAAGNTCAATAGGGCGCTTTATTTACAAATATTATTTATGTACAAATGTGTGGCGAGGCTTTTTGTTGCCTGTACGCCTGTAAAATTCCCCTTAAGTAGAGCCGTGGGCTGTGCATACAATGCCCTGGTATTCACTCTCATTGAAGTTGCAGTTTTAATTTTTGGAAATGATTGTAATTTTATTTACTTGTGATTTGTATCGTAATATTGTTATTATTATTATTATTTAGCATCCTTTAGTGCATCTTTAATATTGTTTTATTTAGTTGTAAAATATATTTTAAGTATGCTGCAACTACCGATTAAATGAGCACCTTTGGGAACCACCGGAAACCAACGGTCAGGACACGAATATATACAATTAATATAAACATATTTACAAAAGATAGTTAAATAAGAGAAATAAATTATAATGTAAAGAATACCAGTTTTGCCATAGAAATAAAAATTAAAATAAAATTCAATTATTTACAATACTAAATACAGACAAATATAAACTATCGAGTCTTTACTATACAATTTTATACCTTATTTATGTGATTTCTGATTTTTTGTAAATATATTTTGTGTTTATATTTCCGTTTAAAATCATGTTTAATTATTCAGTTAATGTTTCTTGTTACAATTTTTTCATACCTGATGACGACTCAAATCACGAATCAAACGTTGTGTTCTAGAAAAAAATATATTGATCTTCCAAAAAATATCGTAAGTCATGATTTATTTATCTTGTTTACATAACGGACAAATATAGTAGAATCTTTGCGATGTTGAATCAACAAATAGATATCAGATACAAGATACAGAAATTAACAACTCCTAAGTTCGAAATTAAATATGTTTTTTAATTTTTTATTCTTAACCGAGAAACTAATGAAAAACTTCATCCCATTCAATGTAAAATAAGAAAATATTTGCAAAAGTGTTATTCAAACATGATAAATAACATATCTTTAATTTTGAAAATACAGTTACATGTTTTTTAAGAAGCAGAATGGAATATTTAAAAGTTCTGAAGTACCAAATTTGAAATAGTTTAATATATTTCATTTATTTGTATTTCAAATTTTATNTCTTATTAATGTAAAGCGTTTTTAAGCTTCAAAATACTCACTGCATGAATATATATGTAAGAAGTTCAACACTTAATGTTACTTAAATGAACCATAATTCGTGGAAGTTTGTGCAAAACAAAAATAATTCCAATTTGTTGCTGTCTCTTATACACATCTAGATGTGTATAAGAGACAGATATATATATATATATATACATTCTATCTAAAGATTTACTCAAAATAGTTAAGAAAATGTATTTTTTAAACTGAATTAAAATATGATAATTTTTCATAATAATTTCAAACATTTTGTTTCAGATATATGCTTCCATTACTTAAAGAAAATTGAAATATTTAAACGGGTATCCCAGGTTTCTTCTTTACTTTATTTACTTTTATTGTTTCCTGGAATTATATCATTCATTTGATCATTATGCCCTTAGTATTTTTAATAGACACTATTTCATTCACTTTTCCTTACTTTATTTTCTAAGAATATCGTTATTTGTAGGTTAATAGTGAGAGATTTTCCTTGATATAATTTATGGTATTTCAATCTTCGAACAACGCTCTTTCAAAAAATCAAAATAGGTTAGTTTATTTATTTAAAAGTGACATTTGGTTTTAGTTTTCTACTGTGAAGTAAGGTTCACTTACATTTATTCAAGACGTAGACTTGTGTGTCCCGGAAAATACTTATGAAACCTTTCAAAGTGGTAGGAATCAAACGATCTGCGAGCAAATATGAAATGGAAGGAGACGGAAACGTCTTCCTCTGCGTAATTAATTGCCTCCTCCTCCTCCTCCTTCTCAGACGCCCGTAGAAGTCGTGTTGTTTTAATCCCAACTCTGGTCGTTGCGTGATTCAGTTGTTTGGGCGCTGCTGTTTGGAAATCGCTGACGCGCCAAGTCGTATGTCTGCACTTGACTAATTGCAGAAGCCGCCGGTGGGGCGAACGCTGGTGAACGTGAGAACAGGAAGTTGGAGGGGGAGGAAGAAAAGAAGGAGAGCGAAGGGGAGGCGTTTCTCTTCCACCCCTTCACTCAATCATGTTTTCGTCTTCCTCTGAGCAAAATCCATTCGTACCCTAAACGAAGCTCCAATTGCTATCAAATTCGATTTCACCACTATTTTGATACAAGCTTTTATTTAACTTCACGTATTAGTTTGTTCGGGTCAAATTTTGACACTGAATATTAAACCAGTTCCAACCGATTAAGAAAAAAAATTGGTACACGTATATGAACCCGATGACAAAGAAATATTATGATGTCTAACGAGTAATTTTAGAAGTTTTTTTCAGGATTTTATTATTTTAAATATTAGACATACAAATACACATATAATACCTGAGGTAAATATGCAATAAGCACAAGAAAATATAATAATTTAAGTTGGAGCATTGCGTAGAATGTAATTTACTAGCTAAAACTCAAATAATTATGAAAAAATATTTTGCAAATCACAAAAGAACAAAACTGATCCATAATTTTTTTTCTGTTTCGGATACGCAAACTTGTATAACTCGTTTGAAATAATTGTTTGATAAATTATAGAGAGCAAACATTTGACTATTTATTTAAATATTATTCGGGGCTTTTATAGAAGAATGAATAAATCTTACACTTGAGTAGGTATAAGGAAAAGTAGTCTGTAGTAATAGTATTTTTCAAAATCCCGAAAGGTGACCATAAACAAAAAAAAAACATTACCAGAAATAGGCAATAACTGAAGGTAGAACAAATTTTAATACGCTCAATCACGCGTATAGGCATTTATCACAATCAATTTATTGACCTCTGTAAGGGAAAGCACTATATCAAAGCAACTTACACCGATGAAGTGGTCCTCCGATGTATAATAAAACTTTCGCTGATAACATTTTTCTCTAAGAGGGAGTTATTGACATCATTAGTTTGCTAGAAGTGATTTCTATTTTATGATTTCAATCGATTGAAATTTATTAAATAAGATCATGTTTGATCTTAACAACGAGAAGACAATTGGACATCGGCATTTTAGACATCGCATTTTGCTTTTCTTAAGGAAAACAAAATAACAGAAACCGGACACGTTATTTTGTTTTCCTTTCATGTCACTGAAGAGTCTTCAAATATTAATTTTTTCAAAAATTTATATAGTGTTTGACACTTTTCAAAAAATTTGAAACATTTATTATAAGAAAATGACATTTTCTGTAAAAATAATGACAGCAGTTTTAAATTCGAAACTGTTTTCAACAGTTGAATTGTGTTAAGCAACCCCATAAACTATAAGATTCACATTTTAATGTCAAAGCATTGTAAAATAAAAACGTCACATTCAATGTATGTAAAAGTAGAATTTCCATTGTTAAATCCTATTTGAATTACGGCACTTCGGTGGCTGGATTTATTATTATCCAAATCAGTTGAAATTTCGCATGACCCATATGTTTTGCATCTGATCGATGGGGAGAGAATAAATATATTTAAATTATTCACTTTAAGGACCTACTTTGGTTAAATATATCAATCACAACAATTTGCAACTTCCTCAGATGGTGAAAGTTGTATTTGAAATATTTTTTGTCTGAAATATATCGTTAATGTTAATAATTTAATAATTTAATTTTCACATACGTAAACAATAGATTGAAACTTTTGATTTTTAACATACACCATTATACATATTTATTGATATGTATACTTATATATTCTTATTTGCTTTTATTTAATGGGCCACAATTAACGGGAGCTGAGACCCATACGCTATTATTATTATTATTATTATTATTATTATTATTATTATTATTATTATTGTTTGCAAAGAAATTATAAAAATGCTTTTTCACTATTCCTTAGATTATTCGTAACTTAACAGACAGTTATTTAGTATATAATGTATCGAAGTATCTTGCCTCATCATTAAACGAGATGATATTCTTTCTCAACCCCACAGACAATAATTTATGTATATGTGGCCAAGACAATGAAGATGTTAATCATATTTTATGTGAATGCAAAATATATGGTCAGAGAAGGGGCTAATATTTTTAAATGTTACGACAGCACGGAGAGTTGGAAATTAGATATTGGACAATTAGATATTAATTAGCACACAGAAGCTTCGCAAATTATTTAGGAAGAACTGTTTTAGAAAAAGAATCGTACTGAAACAATTAAAGCATACAAATAAAAAAATACACTAAAGGGGGAAGAAAAAAATAAAACAAGATAACAACTATTATAGAACGAAATCCCGACAATGCGTACGGGATTTACAAATGAGGTTTAAGAATGTAAAAAATGGTTTATATAAACCCAACCAAAAAACCTTCACCCCCACTCTTCTGAGAAGCCGTTCTATCCCTCCATATTTTTCTTTTCTCTCGCTTGTAATGAGGTGGTGGAGAGTGTTGGCAATGGCGACTAGTGGTCGTTGAGACCTGCAGGGCGTCCTCCTCCTTCACTTGTTGCATCAACGCAGTGTTTAGTGCCTCTATGTAAACAAGATGCGCCCTTCGCTGGACGCTACCCATCTCCCAAGGAGGGACGAACGCACTTCTTCATATTTGAGGAGACGAATGGCTGGGGATGCGCAAATCTAATAAATCATGCTGCCTCTTCAAACACTTCTCTCGTTTTCATGACATATCGACGTATGGAGGAACCCAGAAACTGGAAAGGGATATTCAAACTCTTGTTTCCCATTTGTACATGGAACTCACATTAAATTTATGAATTGTCCCTATGTACTGTACATGCATTCGTTGCACCCAATACAACTTCTTAATTACTCGCATTGGAAATTTTGTAGTAGTTTGATTAACATATGCAATAACATTTAGAAAATCTTTGTTATAATACATATAATATACTTTCTTTATGTTTTGAGGGTCGTTAATTGCGATTCCAAAATCGAATTTTAAAAATTCGAAGTGGTGGACCAAAAACGAAAAAGAAAGAACTTTGATAAGAAAATTTAATAAGGCGAAGTAACATAAGTGAAAATACTATTAACTATAGAATCATTATAATCTATCTTATAATAATTATCGTCTAAAAATTACTGGGTGAGGTTTTCAGTTGGGATGTCCCAATGTTGATTCGGGGCCTTACATTCCTTCGCACCCCTCCTTCCTTTTCTTTGCTTGTTTCTTCTTGTAATAATTTGCAGAATTGTACAATTTGCATCAAATTTATTATTATATCTACTGAGTAATATCAAAAATGTGTTATTATTTTATATTCAGGTTGATGTATATGTATGTACAGACATCTTTTAGAATGCAACGTCAACAGCCAGGTTAAAATTGCCTTGTACCGGAACTCGAACCCTGGAGGATAAGTGATCACAGGTGACTTCAATGCTGGTAACTCGTAAGTCCGGTTTTCGCGTATCTACGCGTTGGATGCATATTTTTACACTCAACTTCCGAGTACCAACTCGTGGGGGAGTAAACATGTTACGTCGAATGAAAATGGGTAAACATGGGGGAGTAAACATGTTTAATCTGTTACCTAGCGGTGAGGTTCACCGCAATCTAAGAGATTTCTATGTTCGTGGGGGAGTGTTTCCACGAGTAGGTACTCGGAAGTTGAGAGTTAATATACGCACCCGACACGTAGGTACGCGAAAACCGGGCTTACGAGTTACCAGCATTGGAGTCACCTGTGATCACTTTTCCCCTGAAGAGGGATGTGACATAGGTTCACCGGATCAGGCAAGGTGGAAGCTGCGTACGGACTTGGGAGTCGAGGCGGGTGGTGCAGTGGTTAGCACAACTGCGGTCAGAGCAGGCGGTCTGGGGTTAGAGTCCCGGTCCGTCGCAATATTCACCTGGCTGTTAACGTTGCAAACACTCCTCCACGAGTAGTTGCTCGGAAGTTGAGAGTTAAAATCTTTTGGAATGACGATTATATAGTTTTTTGTAGCAGTAATATAATGATTTTGTAATATTTTTTTACGATTAGGCTACTTAACGTAAATACATAATCCTCTGCCCGTCTCTACTTTTGTAGAATGATATTAATACATGTCTTGAATGTTGGTAAAAATATACCGGAAAAATGTTTTAATTTGTGAATATGTTGAATCACAACTATCAATACCCATCCTGGCCCGGGTTTTTCTCCGGTTTTCCTTCGGGTAGAGGCGGATTTATCATACAGGTTCTCTAGGCTTTGTCTAGGGGCGGGTCTATTGTAACAATAAATCGTGAATTTAGTGTTATTTCAATTTTTAAACACTATACTCAGAATAATCTATAGTTCGATAGTAATTTGAATATATGTAAATTTTTTGCATTAAATTACAAACATATTGACATTCTATTAGTATTATAACTCGCAGCTAACTTTTTATCTTATCTAGGAATTTTTGCTGAATTTTTTGAATCCGCCTCTGCCTTAGGGCCCTTGATCGGAATTGATGGGATGGTCCCTTGCTTGCTTCCGGAGAGTAAATTAGTTTTTTTTCCCTCCACGTGGTCATACGCAGTTTGTACTGTTTTTTGACAATAAATTTATTTATTTATTATTTATTAATAAAAGTACTATGTAAAATGAAATAAATTTAAACCGTCATCGATTACTTTCTTAACATTTTATCGTGTATATAATCCATGTTCCAACAATCGATCAACATAATTCATGAACTCATCCAAAATACTTAATCTTAGTGAACTGGTTTTTTTTTCATATAGATTTTATATTATTTATTGTTGAATTAGCCAGTTTCTATTCATTTTCCGTGTATCACAAACAAATTGAACATACCTGGAATTGGTACAGCCACAAGAACACAGTGAATCCAACCAAAATGTTGCTTGAAAAATGTTTATAAGAGACGTTAATTTAATCGAAAGTTTAATTGGAAACATTTAACTGATTCACACGTTGAAAGGTAAAATAAACGTAGTGATTATTCAACTGCCACCTCTACCAAACATCCCTCTGGAACCCAACGCGTATTCCATGTGCTGAGTTTCCACTCAATTCGCTTTGTTTCTCTGCCCTTCTTCCCAACCCTCCCTGCAGGTCCACCCTTTGCTGCTACCCCTACCATACGTTCATCTCAAAAAATAATATATTTTATAACCGCATTATTTCGCTTTGGGGCTTTAAAAATGATTCATAAATGTAATAAACACGAATTGGAAATATAGCTGTGTTTCGGACGTAATTAATGACCAGACTCCGTTCGCCAGTGGTTACTGTTGTGGTCATTCTGTTGCAGTGCGCGCTGGTCGCTTTTGCTATTCACTGAACAGAACGTAGTATTACTCGAGGGTGAGGTGGATCATTGCCTAACCATTTGTATCAGGATGTGAAACATGACAAATAACAATGAATAAATACTACGTGTGATATTCACATTTTAAGAGTTCAATAAGGTAGATCAATTTTCTCTATCAGATACGTCGTTCAGAGCAGAAGGTCGTGACGGTAAGACCAAGGGAAAGGAATTAAAATATTTTTTTAATTTTCCGTTCGACGTTGATACGATTATCAAGATAAATGCATAAACATGAAAGATTCGTCATAATTTTTTTGCTTGAAAGTGCGTCGTAGATGCATGGAGAAAAATTTGGAAAGCTTGGTGTCAAAAACTTCATTTTAAACTCACTTAAGAAGAGTCTAATCTACTCCATGAGATTCTCAAACACTCAAAAGACCTGGTACAAAGAAAGGAAACATTGTAGCATTAGCAGTTTTAGTTACAATATCGCTAAGCAGTATAATGGCATGAAGTCAAAATTTAAATACTCAATTGGTAATAACACAGAATACCACTACGTAGTCATACGCAGTTTTTATCTGTTTTCATGACTAAATTTATTTATTTCATTTCAATAAAAACTATTATTAACAAAGTAACTAATTTCTTCCGCAGAGTTCAAATTAGGTGAAACTAAAGAATAGTTCATTATTCGCCAACATCTCATCCGTCCTCTGTGAATCTTGAAATAATTCTTTATTGAAACTGTACAGCTTCATGAGTTACCTATTATTTTTACAAAATATTCTTCTAATTGCGAGGTATATCATATACGTCTTCACTAAAAACCTTCGATCATTTTTAATCCGAAAATTGTTTTTATGGTCACTCATTCTCTCACTAAGTGCTAAACATATTAACTTCAATATGTTGAACCACGTTGTCTCAGATGCAGGGTCTAGAAATAGTCTTTAGACATCTGAGTAGACAATCGGATAATCAGAGCAGTGATGGCCAACTTTTGAAACTATGTGACCTTACAAGACAACTATCCATAGCGCAAGACATAGACATTCATGGTGTTCATGTACATTCATGACGTCACATCCCATAATCTTCAATTCACACAATTCAACCTGTTTTCCAGATCCCAGCTATTGGCGACAGATGTGACTCATACAAAAAATCTATTACAAACATAATTACATGGTCTTTATTGTAAACTCTACCGATTTGTGTTTCTTTCAATGTGATCTCATGAGAATTTGCATGAAAAGAACACAATCGTAACAAATTATATAGGTAAGATGTTGATTTCTCTGAAAAATTTTCTTGTTTTCGCGCAGGAAAATATAAACTTTTTGACGTAAGAACTTCTTAATGTGGAATAAATTTTCTCATCGCAAAATGTTCATATTTTCTCATTGCAAAATGTTCATATTTTCTCATTGCAAAATGTTCAGATATCATTTTCATTTTATCAACTAAATTATTTTCCAAACAAGTAGTTTATCTTTTAACTATTTACATAGCTCTGACAAATTTTAATCCAATTAGTATAAAACATAACTATGTATTATTATCTACAACATTCTACTCTCTATTCTTAAATATTTTTTGGATTTTTTTTATTATTATCATTTAAGATCATAACTGTAGTTATACTCCTGTATCTTGAGTGTAGGCCACTGAAGATGATAACGAAAGTTTTCGAAAGGAATTTTTCGGTACTGATAATAACTTTCATTTTATTTGAAGTTAAGTAAACCAAATATACCACCACCACCTAATTGTAATTACTTGAAAAAAGTGTCGTGTCACACCCTAGTATGGATTTTTATAACTCCTAAGAATCCAACTTATCCGTGGCAATAATTGTAAACACATATTAATGTCTATCATTTGGAGGGACACACGAGAATACCAGAACCGAAGGAGACCTGAGGACCGTCTATTGATCATCACTGGTCTAGAGATCATCTTGAGATCAAATCACAACAAATGGTCCTTCATCCATTTGTATGGGCCTGTCAATGATTCTCTCCATGCATAGTTATTTCTTCAGTCTTCTCCGAACCCAATAGTCTTTACTCTTTTCCCACAACCAGCTGAACCAACTCTTCGAAGTCACTCGAAGGTAACCGCCTGAAATTTCGGAATCCGATGGCATCATTCTTCTTTCATTTTTTCAGCAGTTCGATTTCCACTAGCTGTCGTCCATATCTAGAATGACAACCATACAAAACATACAAGCCGCAATTTCACTCCCAGCATTGCCGTGATGGTCACGATGAAAAGAAACTCTGTTTTCCGATACTGGTATGATATTTTCCATAGCGTGGGCGTGTATGCGAGACAAACTTCGTATGTCTTGTCTAACTTGTATATACTGAGAACGTTTGGATACTATCAGCGGGGAATCGAGAGACCAGATTTGAAAATGCGAGCCACTGATAAAAGTTTAAAGTTGTGGCAGAAAAACACAAAAGACTTCAAAACACTGTAAAAGATTAGTTGAGTGCAGTTGTAGCGTGCTGTAACAAAAGTTAAATCATCAACCTGTGAAAACTATTTCAATAATAAGTGAAAGAATTTCAAGCAATCTGCCTATTTCCATTATTTTGAATGATAATCAAATGGTTCAATTCCACTTAACGAATGGTTAGACACACAAAACGTATTCGTAATCAAATGTAATAAAAGTAACTATGTGCATATCACTATAACTAAATAATGAGTGCTTTAACTTTATTACCTCTCCCCACTTTAGAATTGTACCCTTTGTTGCTGCCCAAGCTCACCCTACCACCCAACTCCGCATCAATCGTCACCACAGAATTTTAAAAAATAAAAGTAGTATTATGCAACGTACATTGCCTGCTTCATCTGCAAGGATCTCACCCTGAAAAGGAATTTCGCATCACTTCCAGGTGTCACAATCGTAACTTACCCCGAAGTGCCAGATTTCAAATCTATACTGACCCTTAAAACTCTCCAAGAATTCAATGGCAGATCACAAAAAGTAGCGGAAGTTGTAAGAATGTTGGAAACTATGACTGAAATGACTGAAACTATCCTTCGTCGATAAAAGGACTCATAACTTTATTGTTTCTAGTTTTGCGCGGAACTTTTTTACCGCGCGTTTTTCTGATGATACCAATTACTACGTAAAAAATTATCAAACATTTAAGCTCATTTTGCTGTGCAGCGAAATATGGATTACACAGTATGGAAAGTTTGTGAGCCTGTTTGTTTTCTCTGTATGATTTTTTTACGCTTTTCATGCCCCTCCAGTATCCCGACGTTCTTTGAGCAAATCCTATGGGTTTCATTCGTTCTCCTTCCATCTCTTCACTCGCTCTGCGATCGTCTTTTGATGTCCCCTCGTCTTCTCCCTTCCTCCGTCCTCTCCACCCCCTCCTCTTCTCATCGTGTTACGCACGTGATCCCTTGGGGGAAGTCCAGTTCCTTCTGTATCGAGACATAGACGTGATTTGCTGTTCAGAGGTTTTACGACTTGTGTGTGTGTCCGTCGCCTATTGCTTTAAATAAGTACATTACAGCCTTTTGGGAATCCTTCCTCCTCCGCGAAGGCAATGAGATGGAGAAGCTGCGAAGAGGGGTAGATGTTCTTCATCCTGTTCGTTTTCTCCTCACTGACTTCTTGAGTGAATGCGCATGTAAGGGTGAAATTTTGCGTTTGATGGGGAACACTGTGTGAGTTTGTGACCTCATCGACTTCATCTACGACTGATTTGCTACAAAAAAATCGTCCTATTTTCTTCGTTCAAGAGAGGGATATATATATATATATATATATATATATATATATATATATATNATATATATATATGTATATATATAAGGCCCTTTTACAATAAGAACGTGAGTTCTTATAAACAGTGAACACGCATTTAATACTGTTCCGCCTGAAAAATATTTTATTATTATTTTTTGCAATTGTAGTTATTTATTTAGTCTTATGGCGTGGTTCAACCTATGAGGCCTGGTCTGGCATCTAACTGTGACTGGGGTGAGGGAAATTGGGAAGTATAGATGTTGGGTTGCTGGGGAACTTTCGATACCGAACCGACATTTGTCTGGAGTAGGTGGCGGAAACCCCAACTGAAAACCTCACATAGTTCGACCGACCGCGCTATACCGTTCTGCGGAATCATGAAATGGAAGACGCTACCACTAAACCACCGCTGTCGTTTACCTATTTTGAGGTTTATTGACGACACTAATACTTGGACACAATAATAAGAACAATATAATTGAGCCTAGGAAACTTAAAAATATTAAAATGATAGGAACATAAATGGAGGAAATCCATTACGAAAGGAAAATATAAGATCGGATGTTGATTCAACAAATTAAAATGCTAACATAACAGAAAATAAACAGGGATGAAGAACTTATGTGTATGAATGGAAATGTACAGAGAAAAGTTGAGCTTACATGAACGAAGAACGAAGTTCAGTCTCTCTCTAAATTTAACTAAACTAGATATTGAACTGAATAATGTACGCTACTATATTTCGCGTTAAACGTCTTAAATTGCTGAAAAATTGGATTCGTTTTATACTTGAAAAATAATATTTCCACTTTAGTTAACCAGAAAAAACGGATTTTCAATAAATTTTCAAATGGAGTGATCTGACTTAATTGGAACTTGCAATTTAATTATTTGTAGTAGTAAATTTCAATAGCACTTAATAAAATGACAGTAACTGTTTCATTTTATTAACAAAATATAAGTTAATATTCTTAAATTTCATCGGGGTGACAGTACATCTTGAAGTCTAGCAAGTGACAAATACTCAGAATATGGATAGAATATTATCTTATACACTGTTCGTAGTTCTCAGAGGTACTGAAATATTATTATGCGTAGTACAGCCAATCTGCTTCAAACTCGGCGGGAGATTGCTTCTCAAACAACAAACTAAACTCGTAGCTTTCCTCACGAGAATTTTTTATTTGTTAAGCAAGACTTTTTCTTTAATATCTTTATTTAATCTCCATTGTAAGTGAAATCTGTCAAATGAATTAATTGTTTTCTTTCAATTTGTTTTAATTAAAAAAAAAATACTTAAATAGTCAAGGTAGTTTGAATTTCTTGCATTCACTTTTAAAATTAGCATTGAGTCTCATGCAATCAACCATCACTTAAAGGGCTCATTCGTACTATTACTATTTCAACTAATACTCTTATTATTATTTATTCTTCTCTTTTAGTCATGCATGCATACATACAAATACTTAAATATACAATTCAAAATCATATACCCGGAACTAACAAAAACTGTATTTCAGACAGACTATTACTTCAGACAGACATACCCACAACCTTCTTATTATTTTAATAATCTGTACAGAGGAAGTGGTTAATTCTTATTCTCAAAAAAATACATAGAAATTTGTGGATTTTAATTATTCATAAAGGAATGTAAGGTATTGTGTTTGGTTTAATTTATGAAGATTCATCTCAAACGAATGCCTTCAAGTTGCAAACAGAAAATATATTGTTGACGTTTAGCACCATATTTGACATTTTTGCTCATTAATTTTCACTTTAGTCAAAGAATTATTGTGTTACTTTTTGTCCTTAACTCTTCTCTTCTTGTGAACACCAAAAAAAATGTGTACATAAATTTATTTTTTCTCTATTGTCCATTGCAGCTTAGATAAAAAGTCTTCAATTCAGTGTAAGAGACTACATCTACACAAAGTATCATTGTATTAAAATTTACTTCTGAATTGTGTATATCAAGAATTGCTGGACAATCTAATGTGGATAAGTAATAACATGATATATCTCGAATTATTAGTATAACTCTATTTTTGTTGTTGTTTTATATTTTAATATGGTTCCAACATTAAGTAAAAATTATAGTTATTAATTAAACATGTTACGTCGAATGAAAATGGAAGACGGGACCGG
>NNCF01126655.1:321932-341121 GCA_002313205.1 Laupala kohalensis | reverse complement strand
GCTCAAAGTCCCGGGTTCGATCCCCGGTCCCGTCTTCCATTTTCATTCGACGTAACATGTTTAATCTGTTACCTGGCGGTGAGGTTCACCGCAATCTAAGAGATTTCAATACAGTTTTTAAATTAAAAAGTGGGTTTTGGTTGAAAGATTTTAGGATCCAAAATTTTAATTTCGACTGAAAGAAAAATTAGTGAACACTAGTTCGAGTAATAAGTTAGTTTCTACTTTTTCCACTTCATATTCTAGTCCCTCATCCCATCCATCTCAAACACCCAACAACTCCATTAGAGACGGGATTAAATATTCACGCTATGGAAAACTCGCAGCAAATGTAATGTCTTCATGCTGATTAGACACAGCTTTATTCCCGCATTTCCCTCTTGCAGCCACATTCGGCATCACGTGACCTCGCAACGCATGTGGGGTTCCCCCGAGGGGAGAATCTCGTTTGTCGCTTCAAAAATGAATCAAGAGTGCGCAACGAATGCGTGAACGAGCGAGCTCTAGTAGTGTGGCTCTTGAATAATAGAGCGCAGCACACGAGTGAGTCGGCGGCGGCGGCGGTGAGCTGCAGTTGTGGTCGTTTGGGGGTGAAGTTGGGGGTGGTGGTAGCAGCGACGCACTCTCCCTTCATGTGAGTGAGGGGGAGGGTTGTGCACACACGCGACGCGACACAAGTCACACTCGAAAGGGGACCTTTGCTTACTTTGAGTGAGGGAAAAGAATGCTCGGTTTCTTCGACAAACAATCTCTTTAGTAAGTTACGATGTACATGGAGAGATTTCTATTTCACTGCGCTAGTGAAAGAATCAGCCATAAGTACAAAATTAAAAGAAGAAATCAAAGAAATGATATAGGGAAATATTTTTACGTGAACAGAGCAGTTTTGTTAAATATGNTATATATATATATATATATATATATATATATATATATATATATATATATATATATACACACACTTTTATTTTATTTTTTTAAGTGATCTCTTCACAAAATATGTATTATTCATCCATAAGAGGTCGTAAGTCTTTAATTAGTTTTTTAATTAGATTACATAATGGACGTTAATTATAGTGTAGTTAACAGTTTTATTTCGGAATAAATTACCTCCAATAGCCTTTGAGTCATTTCCTAATACTATACGGTATTCCAAGAAAGAACTTTACGAATATAGTGCGTAACTAAAAGGGGAATCAGTTCTGCGAACGAACAGATTAAGTTGAAATAAAATTTATTAAGTATTTTAATCTTAGTGTTTAATTAAGATTTATAAATTAAGTAGTAGTTCTTTTTATGTTTCAGTATTAGTTAAGCACTATTATGTATTCTTTTGTAATGATTGCCACTGAAATATACTCAACTGTAAGATAAATATTATTATTTTTAAGACAATGAGAGGAGTGACGAAAGACTGATATGAATCACATTTTACTCCCCACGACACAAACCTTAACAGAAAATCAAACGTTCTGAATACATTATCTTCTGTAAAGCGAAATCATTATTTTACTCACTTTTCCATTCACTCTCTCTCTCTCTGTGTATTTCATTATTTTTCGTTTCTACATACGCAATCGTTTATGAAGAGTGAGCGTGCTCTTTCTCTAAACCCTCATTCTGAATACTACACTTAATCAAACCCCATCTTTAGCCAATCAAGTATCTAGAAATTATTCTTCACATAATTTTCCTTCAAAGTTTTACATTACATTTATGTCATTCCTATTAATTAGTGTGATATCTCTATATCATATTTTTATACTAAAAAATCCATGATGTTCTCTCGTTCATAATTCTGAACTCAGTGCCCCAAAATGTTTCTTGAATTTTCGTTCCGCATTTGTTGTCAACATATTACCTACTTTTCTTGTAAAAGATATCGAAGATGAAATGTTTTCTCAACTGGCTGCTCGTCCTATTTGAAAGTACCTTAATGCGCTCATATTGTTTGCGTTACTGTTCTATTTTTGAGTTTTTTAATAACTATTTTTTTAGTAACTTAAAATTATTATTTGTATTGTTATCTTAATATATTTCATTAACATAACTTAAATTAACATAATATTTCATTTTGTATAACAAAGACTCATAATTTATGCAAGCTTATTTAGGCATTCAAGAGCGACTGACATAAATTATACATAAACATTACTTTCCTATTTTAATTTGCTCTAAAATACGTTAATTATGAATTTATTTTCCTAATATTTCATCCGGAAATAATTGAAGTATGTTAGATTAGTGAATTAGAAAAAAATCGGTTTGAAATGATCACCTTTTATTTTTTCATTTTTGTATAATTTATCACATTGAAATCAGGATTTGCTACTTAGAGATGTTGTGTGCCACCAGAAAGACATACCTTCTAGCTTCACTCTTTAAAGACTGAAATTTAGATCGCATACTTTGGAAATTCGAAGGAAAATTCGACAAAAGAACAAAAAACCGATAACTCAATCGTCCTAGATATTCGAAATGCCGTTTCACTTAATTGAAGGTTCTTCAGAAGTAAATGAATTCTCCTTCATAATTGAGATTTATGAAATGTCAAGGAAATCGCATTTCGTAATTATCTTGTGGCATGAAAGGGACTCGTTATAATCTTTAACATTTCAAATAATGATTTAGTAGAATGAGATAATAAAATGGAAAAGGTCTGCAGTCTCTAATACCTCCCCATATTTTTAACGTGAATTGTTCGAAAAAGCGTAAATCCATAACGATTTATTTTCAAGTATTTTAAATGAGTCGTTCCTGCTCGTTACTGGATGATATTGGATTGGCCCGTGTATTCCACTTCATGCTATCAAGTAAAAATTCAAAATTTATAATTAATAAATTCTTTCTTGAATAATATCATAACAAAACTGATAATTTATTTTTTGACCGGAATCTCGACTTCGAGAAACGGACTTTTTCAAAATATTTGTTAATGAAAGTATATTAGGCTAATATATTATACGTCCCTTCTTCATACCATTATAATATTTAATTACTCATATTATAATGAGATGTTGATATAACAATATAGTGCTTGTGTAAACGTAGGTTTCCGCGATTGTAGTCAATATAAATTTGTTTGTGTGGGACAAACCGCGTCTGACTAGAAATAAGTACCAACGTTTCGGTCATCTTGCTGTAGCTTTCTCGAGGGGAATCAGAGTGGTACAGGCTTAAGACGCAGTCGTATTCTGCAGGCAGGTAGAGTACGGCAGTGACTTACTTCTCTACGACTCTGATATTGCCCTGATGAAGCCCACAACAAGATGGCCGAAACGTTGGTAGTTATTTCTAGAGAAATACGGTTTATCCCAGGCAAACAAGTTTATGTTACAGTTACATTCGTGGACTGTTTCGGTTCAATTTTACGATACACGAATTCCGAAGTCAGCACAACGTTCTTCAAGAGAGGAATAACCCTTATATCTCAACATTTCAGTTTTTCTTTTTAAGAATCCAATGCAGGGCAAAAGGTAAACTGTTAAGTACACAAACTTTTCATTTCCACACATAACGTATTGACTGCTTATATCAGTCATCGTCAGGTGTAAATAATAGTACGAGAAGAATATGCTTGTAGACGAGTGATATGTCAAAAATTACTAAAGAAAAAATATTGCAGCAATATATAAAATGGACACTTGGAGTAAACACGGTTAGGATGTTTAGAATTACTATTATTTCCTCCGAGTATCAGTATACAATGTAATGTTTGCACCGTGCGTTATGATTAGTGTTCGGTGCCAGAGGAAGTATTATTTTATTAGCTTTCGGAGTATTCCGTTGCCCAAATATTGGTGTAATTTATGCAGCGGTGCGCTTTGTTCAACGTGTTTAATCGCTGCCACCACTTCCTGGTTGAATCGTGGTGTTATGAGCAATATATAAATATTCAACTGGCCACTTGCGTGTAGGGCGATTAATTTGTTGTAGATTATCAGATTAGAGTGAATAACTCTGATATATTTTGAATGGAGTAAATTTTAGGCACTATCAGTCCCGACACAAAGTGGGACGGGTAAATATATATTTGGACCATAGTATATCACTAACCTATAGAATTTGTTTATTGTAGAATTCAGCTTCCTCTGTTGTTAGTACGTTAAAAATTTGGTGAAATAATTTGGGGAATAAAAATAAATATTTCTCATATTCCTATTTATTTCGTTAATTATGGTAAATGGTGATTATGGGTCAATGTATACCAGGAATGTCAACGAGAGCACGTACGGACAGCAGAGTACCGTGCTCGCCCCCTATGGAGAGGCTTCAGCCATGGTTGGCCAGTAGACCTCCGTGGCTCAGATGGTATCACTAAGTCCCGGTGGGGTCAGAAAAAATATGTAGCTTTTCACATTAATGTCCCCGTTCATATAGCTGTGACGCCTGAAAAGCGAACCTTCCTTCCTCTACCCACCACCTCCTTGTATCTCTAACTCTTACTATTACTAACTACTTCTACTAACCCCTCCACGTGGACCACGTTGTTAGTAAACCCAGCTAAGCGGCCCACCTACTAACAATGGCCTACCAGCTGACTCCTACCTCCTGTCGCTCCATGAAAAAATAAGCTTCAATAGCACTAAGCTACATTTTCCATTAACACAAATACTACAATGAGAAAAAAGAAAAAGGAGACTGTAGTGGTGGGGCGGAGAAGGTAGTGAACATCTGACTTTCTGTGCTACGGACGTAGGGGTAGTTCACAATGTTGACTTTTAATGAATCAAGGAAACAAAGAAGAGTAATGTTGAATGGAATTACTAAATATTATACGTCAGAAAGCAAATATAATGCATATATTTATTGTTTTTTGTATATTATTTCCCTTGTATGATTTTGTGTCCTTTTGTACTGATTTCGTATGCTATCAAATCTTAAATATATTACTTTATCTTCAGACATTTTCTTCGACGCTATCACAAACTAGGCAATTTTATTGCCCAGAAGTCGGTGGAAGGAGTGGTTGCTAGGAAAGAATTGTGTTAACCCATTTCTGCTATTCGGTAATAGAATATCACGATTTTACATTGAAAATTTGACTTACGAAGGAACATTTATTCTAACATTTTATGGAAAAAAAATTTAAGTATCAAGCAAATACATCTAAACTCTTCAGATGTATTGATCCACATGTTTTATAGACTTTCAAGGAAATTTGAGTTCCGTAGTTATTTAAAATGACCTCAAGTACTTTCCTCCTGCTTTCAGGGAAATGCTTAGCCTGGGAGTGGATTCCTCGTCTTTCAATGTTACGGAGGAATGTTGAATGGACAAACGGAATCACAATGTTCACTATACTGAGTCTCACTTCCTTGATTAATACGCTATCTCTATAAAATTAATTATTATTTGTTACACCTAGTATTGCATCTATCACTGATTTTTATCACAAGGCGTATCTCATTTCAGATAAACTTCAACTAAACTCAAAAATTATGTGCTGAATGTACATATATATTTGGATCCAGTTTGTTTATATTAAGAGTACAGAGACAAAATATACGTGAGTTAATTTTAGTGAAGAGTGAAAAGAATTTACAATTTTAAGTAATTTGTTGATTAATCCTTCAGCAGCAATTTCTAGCCGGAAAGTAGACAAAACGTCCATTTCGGACCTTGTTAACCCTAAATTAGTTTTTCCAAAAAAAACAACTGTGGAATTAATTTATTCATTCCATATTTTAAAGAGAGTTGAATTGTATTAAAACGCACACATACTTTAATGTATATTCTGAGCATTCGTAGTTCATCAATTGTATAATTGAGGCAGACTGACCCAGTCTCTCAAGAGATTAAGCTACTTGATAAACCATGGAACTCTTTAAAGATTATGGGGTTGTATGGTTTTAAAATTATACTTTTAATTTATTAATATTACTATTAATTTTACATATTATTCCAAGTAAAAAGCTACATCACTAAAGAAATACGATATTAAAATACTAAATTATACAATTTATATACGAGACAAATTAAATAAAAGGAAGCAGTATTATCAATAATATCTTTTTACGTACTTCACAACCTTCTGCAAATGTTTTGAAGTTTACTAAAAGTAATAAAAAACCAGGGTAAACTATAGAATTATAATCGCCATTTTTATCTTTCATATTTTTTGTTACTATAAAATTTCATTATTTTTCACGTAGGTATGTAATATATTTATTGTTGTAACCAACAAACGTTTCCTTAAATATACTCATCAGTTTTGTAGTTAAAATGCAAAAGCATTATTTTCAAGGTGTGTCTCCAAGAACCATCGGGTTCAGTTATAACACATATGTTTATAAAGATATTTTTTCTCTTTGATCTTTAAATTATTGTAATTAAATAAGTTGAATAATTTTGTTTGTGAAATTAATAGGGAAAGATGAAAATTATTCCTTGGAAGTTAATGAAAACAATTAGCTTTTGTATGCATAAGTTTGTAATTTGAAAAGATAATTAAAATTTTCTTTCTTTTTTTTTCATTATATAAATATTCTATGATGAACTGATAGACGAACTTTATTTTAGCAGTCATGTTACACGTGAAATATTGGGAATTCGGTTCTCAAACGAGTAGAAATAATATCTAGGATAAAAGCATATTTACATTCATTTCCATGAGTTTGCTTAGAGATAATCTGATTTTCAGTCGTCATCCAAATGTAGCGCGGCTTCATCAGGTAGAGACAAGTTAAAACATTGGAAATGTATGTGGCAGCGCCAGAGGAATTCAAATTATTTCACACTTTTGTTTCGGAAGAGAAATCCCCAGCACATACTCAGTGCCGTCACTCAAATTTGAATTTAATTTCATGTAATTGCTACGAAGGGGAAGCGAGTGTAAAGCTTGTTTCGTTTGGCGTTTGGTAGCTCCTCGGGATTTCCTCTACGAATGAATTGCACTGGAAATTTTTTATTTATTCTCGGGATTTCCGCGACAATTTTATTCATGTGTGTACTACGTATACATATTTTTTCTATGTGGTTTTTGTTAATGGAAGTAGTGAAATATTTAAAAGAACAACCATAAGTATTTTATACGAATAACATCTATCTCATTGCCTACCAACGTATGTTTCAGGATTTTTGTACGTACAAATAATCCTTTTAAAATTTCTAATGCTATCTGCAGGAAACGTAACTCGTACTTCATTTTTTCTGCAATTCGGTGACTTTGCGTCGCTAATAGCGTTGAAACTATTGAAAATGGAAATCTGAATAGCAATATCATTCAATTTTTGATGGGTAGCGTTGCGGATAGACCTGGAGATCTCGTTGGAAATCTCTGGTTTGTATTTCATCGGGCTTAGTTATCACAAAATTGATTGTGTACATTGTAAAATCAAAAATTGAGGGGAGTCATATCTTAAGTATATGTTTTACATGACTATGCACCTAATATTCGTTTTGACTTCTAATACTATAAAATAAAAATTCGTACAAAATTTTAAAATTTTACTTACGTTGCATTGTTTGAGGAAGGTAGACAGAAAATAGTTGGTTTTATACTGCGTGATTCGTTTTTGAGGGAAAATCGTAAAACAAACACAATATTGTACACCAACGTTTATGAATTTTATAGTTCATTCGTCATGATTTAATAACCAGGAAATGATTTTAATTCATACAAGTATCTCCGCAAGTGAGGAATATGTTTTTAAATTACGAATATGTTTCAAGAAAAATGACTGAGTGATGTTCTTTAATTGTTTGAGCTCTTATAATTATTAGCATAATAAATTGTAACATATTATTATATTGAGCTGGTTTACAATAAATTAATATCTTCTACCATTTTGATATTCACTACATTGATAAATTGGACCTTTTTTGGTAGATTTTTAGATACTTCAAAATCTACCAAACTAGTCTTGTTCTACAATGTTTGGTGTCTACTTTCAGAGAAGTTCGGGTCTTGAACTGTCTTTAGTACCAATGCTTCCTCTTCTGTGCCTTGTTCTACAAAACCACTTCACACAAGTTGTACAAAACCTTCTCTTCCGGTTGGGTGGCACCTGCGCCTGCAGACCACAGATGTCGCGCGGGTTCTGCGAATCGGTGATTAATGTAATCGCCGATGGTGGCGCACCCACGAAGCGTTGTTACAATAATCTAGATATGCGAATGTATCATGAAAATCTTTCAGAGAATTATTTCTGTGCGAGTTATTATTTGTATGGAGGATGTATAAAACTTTAATTTAATATATTTTTGCACATTTTACAAATACTATGACTAATATACACTTCTCACATTCACTCATCTAAAACCAATATTTCTTCCTTTTAATTAATATACAATGAACAGGAAGTTTTGTTTATTCCAATATCTTTCAAAAACAGATACTAACTTTTTCTTATGCAGCCATTCTTTTTACTATTATGAGGATTTATTCTGAAATAGGAAAATTAGTGTGTTTTACTTAACTAGTCACATAAAAATAACTAGTCATTTAAAAACATATGAATTAAAAACCTATAAAATACGTTATAAATTCACACTACATCAAATTTAAAATATTTGTTTTTAATTAATTCATTAAGATATTAAATACTTCAACGAATGATTCATTTTTGTTGTTGTGACTTTAAACAAGGAATACACCTGCGAGGATATTAACGGTAACTAATTTTTATATTTTATCGTAATTTTACGTAATGTTGTATTTTCCAGTTAATTTTCTACACTCACAGAATAGCTCTTGACAATTACAAGGCTCGTGAATTACTTCTACGAAACCTCATCATAATAAACATCATTGCATTTTATGTGGAGTAATTTAATTATTTTTTATTTCTTCTATGTTTCTATAAATAGAGGAGTAATACTTGAGTGTGGTTCCTTAGTACTTGTTACAAACATCGAAAAAAAATTCTTAATCTTAATTCCACAACTTACATCGGGTATTAAACCATGTGGCAACAATACATTAATATATTCATCAAATTCGCATTGCATATACGAAAGTTTTACTCTAATTTAAATCTTATGTGAACTTCCTCTTCATTTATCCGTGTTACACTCTTAGCATGCATTTCCTCATTATACATCTCAGCAACACTAAATAATGTGAAAGTGTACGAGCAAATCCATGATTCACTAGACGGCAAGACTTATCCCAATAAAGGCAGTCCGTCGCACCTACCTTCGTCGCCTTTAATCTCCTTCCCTTGAAGAACAAGAGCTGTTCGTCCCTTTCGCAGCCAGAGAAGCACCTGCGCCACATCGTGGCTTTTCTTCCCCTTCATTCCCCTTCGACTCATCCCTCATCCCCTAGCCTCATTCCCCTTCTGCATCTACCGATCGTTCGTTCCCAAGCACTTGGGCGCCCGCCGCCGTCGACGGGGGTGGTGGTAGCGGCATTGTGCATTTTATTTATGCATAAGTGGCGGCTCCCGCGCTGAGCTATGGGGCAGCGGGGTTGGATTTGAAGGAGTGGGAAGGGGCACGTTAGTTCGCTACTTTATCGCTGAGCGGCGCCGCGATCGCCTTCTCCTGCTAGAGGAAGAGCGGAGTGCGGTGTACTTTGGCTATGAGTTACGTGCGACCCGAATACTGCTTCTCTCTAAGTCAATATTGAACCTACTTACGTGTATAGTGCGCTCCTAACTTCACTGCGGAAGAATCCGAACGTATCATTAGAGTTCTGAAAGTGCTCTCTCAGACATAAGATAATAATGAATCGAAATTCAAATAGCTTATTACGTACATACTCCTCAATTCTCAAAAAATAGTATTTTTTAGTAGTTAAACTTATTTTACCTCTATTCTAAGTTATACAGTCAACGTAGTCAATTCCTTTTAGTCTTGAAACAAATATTTAACTTTATATTTTTCTGATAAACCTAGAAATTTCAATAAGTCCTGCCAACTTTTCCATGTCTACTTAATTTTTTAGTATGTATCTTAAGAGAAACTAAATTTTATGATTCACGCGTAATCATTTACTTCATAAAAATGTGTTAAGTACTGTATAACCGAAGAAAAAGGTGTATGGTTAAAATATTTTTCCAAAAGAACAACAGATAAAGAAATAAAGGGAAAACTATTCGTAAATCTCACTGATTGTGAGAACTTTGTGTAGGCACAGGATCCTCTCTGGGTATCACGTGACAAGCAATAATGAATAACAGTCACGTCTCAAAAAACTCGTAGAATTTCGTGTTTACTGATAAAAATATTTCATTTAGTCAATTCCTTTGCGGGTTTTTCTTATGAATCATCCAATATTTTTCGATGTCTCTATAGCATTTGACGGACATACTTGTTTCTTTTATTTTAAAATCACAACTGTATTTTACGGAAAAAAATATGGACTTATGACTACAATTCCATGAGTATTCTATGAAAATTATTATATCCTTTTTTATGTGAAAAAGATTAATTGTTTCCATAATGCAACATATTATGGCTATACTAGGTACTGCCACTCAATGTCCCGAGTTTCTGGTCACGTAGATTAATATATACACCGCATCTCATAATTTACAATCTAATGAAAAATATAGTAGATAACAACTTTAATTTCAATGACAGAGCTATAAGAATCAAATTCATTGTAGGAGTTAAGGAAACTCGATTTTTTCCACCACCGTTAGATATAAAAATAAACTTCTTGCTGATTTAGCAATATTTCCAGTGTATTGTGACTTAGTCGGTTCAATGACGTCACGTTTTACATTGCTTTTTCTAAATAATTAGTTTCCATTTTATTCATTACGGAAAATGATGCGTTTTACCTTTGAGTTGTTTCAAACGCATTGGATCTGTACTTTCTGTACTGTGTACAATTAAGGTAACTTTGAACTAAAGAATATGTTTTATGGTAGCATTAAGGAGGGGAAATTGTGAGTTTTTCTTTAGGTATCTTCTTTTAAAAAATTGTTTTTCATTTCACTATGTACGAAATAACTTATATAATATCCGTCAGTGGTAGAATCTTCGCTTCCACGATGGCGCAAGTTCAAACTCTGCTCGGCCAATCTAAGGGAGAACAGGTGTTGTTTCCCTTACCTACTCCCGACAAATGTCGGGTCGGTAGCAGAAGTTCTCTGGCAACCTAATATTTATCCTTCCCAATTGACTCATTCACGTGGATGAGCGATCCAAATGTTCCGAACCTCATGAAGACATGAAACAAATGATAAAAATACTACAGGAAATATTCTCAAATTTCACATTATTTTTATCAATAAAAATATTTCTTAAGGAGTTAAAAATATTGTGCCTAAGTTTTTTTTACATTTAGAGTTCCACAGGTTGTTTTATAAAACATACACCATTATCAATTTTCTTTCATTTTGCCACTCGAGAATTTTTTCATCTGATGTGGATAAATATAGAAAATATTTGCCAGCAACGGCATATTATCAGGAGGATGAACATATAATTACTTTGTTTCTATCGATTGTGATGAAAATATTTTAAAGCCAAGACTAAAACCCCCCTGGTATATACAACTGATAACGAATTGTTGTTTGATTTGGGTTCATTTCATAATGCACTATTACATCAAGTCCAAATTTAAAAATATTTGTAAGGAAAATTAATGATTGAACTTTGTTAGCATTTTAAGATACGTAGCATTAACGATAAATTTGTTAGAGTATTAGGATATCATTAACAATAGTACTTAATTGTCCAAACTATTTTTATAACTGATAAGACTGTCAGTGTTCAGTGTTCAGTTATCGTAGCAGACAAGAATGCGTTGCAGTGGCCGCTCAGTTCATTTGTAGTTTTGAAAAGGAAAACTGAATGGACTAATAATTATTCTGTACAATTTTATTATTTTTTTTCTGAACATTACCACCGTTATTCTTGATATTGGTTGTTATTAATTCCTAAATTTGAACCTTTATAAAAATTGTATTATTGAAGGAATAAAGTATTATTATTATCACTGTTGTCAAATGTTTTGAGTGACATAAATGACCTGAATGATACTTTTATCTTACTGTTACGTTGAGTTTTTCGAAATTGGTGTCGATTCCTTAGACGAAATTTCTGAAATCAATAACAACCATATCCTCTTTGAGTATTGAATCGAATGAGTGTGTACATCATTAAACGCAAATAATGCTCTCGTTGCTTGATCAGCAGCTTCGCGGATCTCGAAATCGCACGCGACGTCATCATTGACTAGGACTTCGATAATTCGCGTCATTACCGGGTGACCATCCCCTTGCAACAGTGGGTCGTGGAGAAGAGAAGGGAGCAGTGCCACGTGTTGGTCACGTGCTACTTTTAGTGAAGGGACACGTGAACACTGATCCATAGGGCGGAACTAAGAGCTTTCGCTCCGAATGAAATATTTCTCTCATGCGTCGGACGAAGAAGATAAGGCCTCCACACAATGACTGATTCGTTCAGTTAATTTAAAGAACCATTGATCTAGAATGATTATTATTTAAATTTTGCAAATTTTCTTTGTGTGGAAATGAGAAAAAAATGTTTGGAAAATTTATCATTATTGATTTTTTAATTATATTTAAAGAAAAACTTGTGTGTGCGTACATAGAATGTGAATGTGTGAAAAACTTGTGTGTGTGAATAGGTGTCAGTTTATCTTACACTATTGTCTTTATATTCCAGAGTTAAAATTTCTTTAGTTTATCAGTTGGTTTCTGCATAAGTTAATCTATATTCTATTATGTATCATACTTAGTGATGACAAGTTTATCTAATGGAGGAGCATATATTACATTTTCAAACTATTTAGACCATTCCTGCAACCCAGTTTGTAGAATTTTAGTATACGTTTATAGNAAGAGGAAAATGAAAGATACCCTAGCCCTAATAGCGTCGGGATCGAAAAGAACAAGAGGTGACCAAGGGAGGTCAGAAAAGAGAAAGGAAGGAGCATGGCACAAGTAAGTGGGAGCAATGCCAGACTCAGCTCGCGGCCCCGTGTTCGCCAAACACGTACTTACTAGATGTAAGTCCCCTGGGGGGTACGTTTATAGAAATAATGTATAATACAAATAGAATACAGGAGTGATCATCACTGTACTGTGTATAGAATGTATAAAAGAATAAAATACAAGAATGATTCTCCAGTCGATTTTAGAATGTAGTAAACTTTTCTTGGAATACTCACAAGACTTGGGGAGAAAATGCAAGCACCTAGGCAATCTTCTGTAATCCAGACTTTTATTGTTACTCATACATCACAAAGTATAAATTATCCAACTGTAAATAACTATTTTTTGCGTCGTGGTGAGATACTGGTGTCATCAAAAGATCCATTATTGTTATTCCAGTTTATTCAAATAAGTACAAAATGAATTGTACAAGAATTCATTTTGTATTTTTACACATTATAAATTATTTTTTTCCGACAAAATATTAATTTCCTCTTGATTTTGTGGAAAAATAAATATTCAAATATAAATAAACTAAAACCTCACCTTCTCCTACGTGGGATTTGTTTTCAAGTAATCTTTCATAGCCATAAATTTTTACGTGAAAACTTTCGGAAACAAAAGACCCATGCGATATTTCAATATGTGCAGAATACACAAGCAATAATTGGATAAAAGCATGCAAAAATGTAAAATCTGTATATTCTTGTGAATTGAACTCACGATAAAACCAATGATGAATGTTACCGCCGCACTGCTTTATCCGAAGGGAAAGGGATTATGTTGTTTGGGAAATTAATTCTTGGCGAGAATATTATTTTGTTTTAAAGTCAAAAGGTCATCGATTGTTAATATATCTTTAGACTTCATGGCCTTCTAATTTGATGGCTAATTTGAAATGGATCAGAACGAGGGATCGCCTAAATAATAATTGGTAATAGAACATCGAGTTTTGGAAGTTTTGGAGTGGAAGTTTTCATCGTGCCGAGCTGGAAAGAGACGAAAGATATCACTATGACAATTTTTCATATAACTTCATTGTGTTCATAACCTAATGAATTTAAATAATGTTTTTAAATATTTAAATCTGTATCAATTTTATTCAAAAGATGTGAGAAGTGGGCTATATATGTATGGTTTATTTTACTTCAATTATTTCGATTTTTAATAGAGATATTATGTATTTGAAATTGTCATCACAAAATTAATACCGTGCAATATTTCAAAATTATGCCTTGTTGATAATGTTCCTAGCCCTAAAGCCCTAACCAAAAAAAAAAAAAAAGATAATGTTCCTACAACTTTTTTGAAAAATGAAAGAAAAGAAAAAGAAAAAGAATTTCTGAAAGGGACGCAAGGGAAAAGTGACCAAACAAAAACAGTTAATAATATTAAAATAAAACACAAATTCGTTACTTTCAGATTATTAGTTAACACAATTTTAAACACACATTTTAAAACACTATGTTTTTACTGTAAACACAGTTCCCTCCAGTTGAATAACTCTCTTAACACTTCCACAAAACTATAAATCATTTTTTTCACAAACATTTAAAACCATCGCATCGCTTTTTAAAAACCACTGATGTCAACTGTCATCGTAATAAAATAATTGGAATCATAATTCTAAGAAATGCGCCATCATAAGTGGACAAGACATAACATATTTTATAGGTTTTGTTTAGATAAGTTTTATTTTTGTAAGGAACCACTCCTAATATGTTCGCAAAAATCTATACAGTATTCATAGTATCAATAAAACAGTCTCAGCGTCCTCTGGTGTTTTTAATTCTTAATCCAAACTCAGATACGTTTAAAAATGAAATAAATCTCTGACCAATATATCTACCCCAAAATCATTGACAATTTACAAATGTTCCGTACTTTGTGCGTGAGATATTGTCAATGTTCGTTTATGTAGGGGTCCCCAAGTAAAGATCACTAGGACGGAGGATGCCGAATGAGCTGTTTCTGTGAAGATATTAACAAAAAATATTCATAAAATTTCGTGAAATTGAGTGAAACTGTAAAGAAACTCCCGAGCGACTCTGGGTTAATTCATCTACTATGACACAATATAAAATTTTGAAGAGGAAAAATAAATTTCTTGTCAGTATGGCAATGGAAACCTTATTCTTTCTCTGTTGTTCACAATATCTTAATTCTAAGTTCATCATTGAGTTTTATCCTACCATTGTCTCCTAGTTTAAAATAATACGTACTTGTGAATTAACTTTGTGCTTTTAAATACAAATTTGTTGGTATTCTGTTAATATTATAACATGTACCGATCTACTTTTATTCTTATTTTAGAAGTATTCTGAAATGTTAAATCCGCCTCTGCCTTGAGAACCTTAATTGGAATTGATGTGATGGTCCCTTGCTTACTTCAGGAGTGAATTAGTATGTCTTCCACATGGTCATACGCAGATAGTAACTGCTTTTTTGTTAATAAATATATTTATTTGATATAACACCGTAGTGCCGTCGATGAGTTTTATCTACACTGCGTTCTTGCTAGTGGATGCCTCATTCTTCAAAGAGACAGGCGATTCGAAAATTAGGGGAAGTTTTTCTTCTTTTAAGTTAATAAAATGCTCTAATCTGTTTTGTTACTTAGTGTAATATTAGTTAATATGTTAAAAGTACTTAGTGTAATACTAGTCCTCAAATTCAAAATATTCAATGTGAAATAGGATGAACTTAAACGATCAAGAGATATAGTATTTCACAATTTAATAATTTTTTGAAAATGTACCACGAATATAAATAGTACGCTTGAAAATTAATATTCTGGACCCATTTCATTTAATTATGTGCGACCAATGGATGAGCATTTGCTCAGATGATCAATCAAGTGAAATCTTGAAAGACGATTAGCTTCTGGTTCCGACTCCCTTCTCCTGTGCGTTGTGCGAAGGGCGTCTGGAAGGGACGACAGAAGCTTCGGGATGAAATGCGCAGTTGCACGTCAGCCCTCGCCCTTCGCGTCGGCGCATCCGCCACATACCTCATGAACCCTTCGTCACTTCTCCACCGGGAGGTTACTGTTTTGTGTTCTATTCCTTTGTACAGAATGTCGTCATCCTATCTCCATAAATACACGTGGAGTGGTCTTAAATGAGTTTTATGATTGAAAACCAAAATTTTGTTTTGTTTTAATATTAATTTTCATTTTTAATCTAAACCTTAAATAATGTCTACATTTAATGTAACTGTATTGTATTAATTTAAATATCCTTATTTCATTTTAAATTTCAACATTTTTACGCATCTATACTTTATCGTGTAATTTATATTTTACTATTGTTCAACCTTGTTTTTGTTATGGTGTCAGTTTTCATTGAAACAATTGTAATTGTTGTATTTTGAATTCTTGAATGTCGTTGTATCTAAAAAATCACCTATGTACAATTGTGACATTGTTTGTTGCTAAGATAATAATAAAATTTATTGTTCTCTTCTTTATCCAGATGCACTAATTTGAATAATTTAGTAATTGCTAGCAATCTACTTGTTCATCTGATGTCTCGCATTAGAGACGGAACGTAGTGCTTGATTTATATTATTAGTGGTTATTACATACAGTTTTTTTCTTATTTGTGACTTGTGATCTCATCTTAATTTTAATTACAAAGTAAAATGTTATTAAAAATTTCAAGTTCTTTTACTGTATAATGTATATTGGAAACAAAGCAATATTTTTAAAATTGTGTTATAATTATATTGTCAATCGATTTTTTAAAAATCTGAGTACCAGCTGTTTTCCTGGCGTAAAGTATTGACTTTGTACTACTATATCACCTTTAATGTAATTGTGTGAGAAAATTCTAAATCGACCTTTGAAAAAATCAATCTTGAACTCACCCTTAAAAACACATGTGCTTATTTTCGAAGCTCACCATTCTGTTTGACGCAAAAAAACCGCTTAAAATTAAAAAAAGAAATCTTATTTCGAATTTCGAAATTAGCGTACACTGGTCAACAAGGAAAACTCTGGAGTGCACATGACAATTTTGAAGTTCTGGATCAAAGAGTTTCTGCTCTAGACAAAATATATTAAAAATTCACTCCAGAGAATGCATTTGCTGAAATTCAAAGGACTGGGAACCTTTTTAATCTCAGCGACTTTTTCAAAGCTATGCTTCAAAATTAGTAAAAAAATTAAATCGATTATAAATCATTACTGGGTATCTTCTTTGCTCCCTTCCAAAAAATATGTGAAAATTTCAAACTTTTTTGTTTATCTGTCTTCTCGCTATGCGGCAGACACAGACACACTATTTTACAGGTAAATATTTGTCTCTGATTCCTGTAATATAAATCATATTCAATACCTTAATCTTGCTCAAGGTATGTCTCGCCGCGCTAATTTCTAAGCCGTGTCTATGTATTTGATTTTGTCAAAATTATACGAGATTCTAAAGACCTGGAATCAGAAAAGGCGAATGAAAAAATTATGTGCTTTAATGTAAAAATCATAATATACTTCATATCTGATTTTACATAATTTTCTTCATATCTGCTGCTCCCGCCTCAAATGACCTAAACATTGAAGTGTTATATATGACCTATTCTTCTATGAAAAAGATGGCTATACAGTTTTGAAATCAGATATAACCAATGTAAAGAACACTGTGATCTGTAATCCTATAAATAACAATTTCAGTTGGAGGGAGAGAAACAGACAATATACTTGCACAGTCGTTAATAGGGTTTCGTGTTCATGTTTGAGTTACATGGGCCCTTCACCTAAATAATTAAGTTTTCACTATGCTTCCCAACACAAGTTAACAAACTCTACAATTATCCTTGAATATACGAGTATACTCAATATATTTTTTCCTAACATTACATGCGATTTTGGGAACAAATAGCACTTTCTCGGAAATGGACCGGCAGTTATGTACAGCACATAAAGAGTAGTCTTTGAAAATATACGAGAAACCGAGTTAATTGCTATTCGCGTACAAAACCGGAGTGTTCAACACCTGCGCTGATTATGTATTAGAAACTTTTCATATAAGTAATACACAGATCAAATATTAGCATCTGAATCGCACTGGAAGTATTATGATACAAATACAATACGAAATTGCTCTTACAGAAGTTTGTATAATCTTCAGAGAGAAACGATGGCAAACGAATTCGGCGGTCGACAGTCGCGCATTTTGTGGGCTCCAGTCTTTAATTCTAGACATATTTCTTGTTCAACAAACATGAGTAGAATAATAAATATGTCGCAAAAATAAGAAAAGGCAAAAAATTATAAATGAATGGTGATTGATACCTAAAACTTATATATAACTTTGTACCTTTAAATACTTTGTTTATTTAACACTTACAAATGAGAACACTTACAAGAGTTACCTGCTAATAGATTTGTCTTGTACATGCAAGCAACGTGGAGGACAGCTCTGACGACAAAAACGACCCAGTGTCAAATACATTAAAATAAAATGGTTATCGTGCACGATTCTGCATTGCAATCTATCCATGCTCAGGGTTGAACACATTTTCTTAAGAAAACACTGGTGCATTTTTGATATCTAACAACGTCAATAGAAAAAATATCCTGTAATAGAATCTGTGCGGCTAATATTTGAACAGTGTATTAACTGTAAGAACACATTCTACTAAAAATTTCAAAGAGATTGTGGCATGTCGACTCACAAAACATTCTCGTAAGAACACAATGCAATGCTCTCACATTACCACAAAAATTGCGTTCTGGATGAGGATTAGGAAGTATTTTAAACAAACGGTAAAGGTTGAGTTTCATTAGCCGCTTATTTACGATGATGCTTACCCATATAAAATCCAAGAATTTATCCAAATACTTTTATGCCAACATATTTCAGTATTAAGAAAGACACATAAATTCCCAATATTTATGAATCTCAATTCCAAACTCCCATACAATAACTATAATGTTCCCCCCAGGGGACTTACATCTAGTAAGTACGTGTTTGGCGAACACGGGGCCCCGAGCTGAGTCTGGCATTACTTCCACTTACTTGTGCCACGCTCCTTCCTTTCTCTTTCCTGATCTCCCTTGGTCACCTCTTGTTCTTTTCGATCCCGACGCCATTAGGGCTAGGGTATCTTTCATTTTCCTGCCTCGCCCCAGGGGACTAACATCTAGTAAGTACGTGTTTGGCAAACACGGGGCCCCGAGCTGAGTCTGGCATTGCTTCCACTTGCTTGTGCCATGCTCCTTCCTTTCTCTTTTCTGACCTTCCTTGGTCACCTCTTGTTCTTTTCGATCCCGACGCTACTAGGTTGCGAGGGCTAGGGTATCGTTCATTTTCTTCTTTCCTCTTCTTCTTCTT
>NNCF01126655.1:303144-321803 GCA_002313205.1 Laupala kohalensis | reverse complement strand
AAAAAAAAAAAAAAAAAAAAAAAAAAAAAACTATAATGTTTTGGAAGCAAATGAAGTTACACGTTGTGTGCAAAAGTAGATTTGGTTTTTGTAGGAAAACAATGTCTTATTTTGGCCAATGCAACGAACCTTAAAAGTAAATAACTGCTTGTGCGGACATGAAAAAAAGATAACTAAAAAAGATATGAAACAATTTTTAAAGATGCTTATTAAGAATTGTAAAGAAAGAAGGGAAAATGTAGTGTATGACTGGTATAAATGTTTTTCTTTTATTTTAGTTAACGATAAAATAACGAAGACAAACAACACACAACAAGCCCTATTTTTGTGAAATGGCTAGTTTCTCTTATCATTTTTATTCAAGATAATAACTTTCAAATTAATACATCATTGTTCCCTTAGGAGTAAAATTAGGTTTTGGTGGCTTCGTACTATATTGCGAGGCATTATAAGAAGAAATTCTTCCTTGCATTCCATTCCATCTCAAATTATCATCTTTTTGGTTAATAAATTCCGAAATAAAAAAACTTCTTAAAATAAATAGTTTAGGTTACTCGTATAAACTACAAGGATATTTTTACCAAACATCCAAAAATATTTTTCTTAAATATAATATCTGTTTAAAGAAACACTTTCCTAAGTTCGTAAAACCTATTTTATCTTCCTCATTTCATGCAAACTATTCAAAATTTCTGTAAATAATAACAAAATGTACATAAAATCCATGTTTATTACATAATTCAATACTTTAAACTGCGATCTCATAAATAAAAGGAATATTAAATATATGATCCTGTCATAACCTCGTGTAATTTCTTTTACCGAGACATTTAGTGAAGAACAAAGCACTATTATTTCCCAGTTTAGGATTTATATTTTCTGTCCATTCCTTCCTTTCTACGATGCATTTTAAGAATTCGAAGTTTTATATCGCATTTTAAGATTTTCTCACGTTTGTGCTGCATTCCCACCATAAAAGATGACCATTCATGGGTTGAATGTTTGTTAAATAAGTTCAGTAGGACTTTCAAGGAATATGAGACTTTAGATATACATTGATTATCGTCTTATAATTTTTTATACCGAAATGTTTCTCTTCTGAAGAACATCTTCTGGCCTCTCTCTGCTATAGTTCATTTTTAAAAAAAACTTATCAAAATGTTTCATTCATTTTTTCTTGATGTAGATTTCTTGAGACCATTTCGCATATCATATTAATTTTGCAGAATACCAGCACGGATTCACAATTGACATAAGACCACTTATGCAAGCCAATATATTCATCGGTCAAAACTCATCTCATAAATTCCGCCACCATTGTACGAACATTTAAACAAACAATAAAATCTCTGGAATGCATTACTGGCAAGAAAGTTGTATATAGAATGGATTACTGCAAACATTCGTTTCTTACATACATAGAATAAAAAATTATAATTCGTTAAGTGACAGATATTTTCAAAAATTAAGGTATGTACCCATAATATGTTATTATATACGTCGAATACTTTTTTTTACATACATTTGGAATTCATGGGCATAATATGCAAATGAAGATCAGTTCCTCCAGATGGACAGATTTTTCCTCCGTAGAACACGATGATTCGCAGAACGAAGCAGGAATAAATATAATATTCGTCTCAAGGCAGTGTGCCTTTTTTCATACACCATAACGTCCTGGCGTGACACATGTTACAAAAAATCATTCCAAAACATTTCGAGATTCAGGTTAATAATGTGCAAAAGACGATCAGTCATTAGAAATTGACAGAATTTTTCCACACATAAATACGCAGATTCACTATATGGAGCAGGAATAATTATAATCTTCTTCTCGACAAAGTGTGCCTTAGTTCATACTAACAATGTATCGTCTTTTTAAAAAACCTCTCCCTTTAATTTTTTTAACTCAATGCCATAATATGACAATACAGATCAGTCTCTCTAGACGGACGGAGTATTTTCCTGATAAATACTGTAATCACTGTATGGAGCAGGTGTACATATATTCTTCTATTCGACAAAATGTGCGAATTTTTATACAACAAATTCGTCGGGGAGTGTACCGTTTTTATATTAGCACTCTATTAATTTCTTGAAATCATGCGCATGACATGCAATCAAAGATCAATCTTTCAAGATTCCCAGATTTATATCCTGGAATACAATAATCACACTACGGAGCAGATGTACATATATTCCTCTTCACAAAAAAGTGCACAAATTTTCATACAGAAATACGTCGTGGAGTGGACGGTTTTTCTAAACAAGCTATGCATTTAATTTTATTGAATTGATGCGGATGATATGACATCAAGGATAATTCTTTCAATGTGCACGCATTTAATTCCATAAATACAATAATCACAGTACGGAGCAGCTAACCATATATACTTCTTCTCAACAAAGTGTGACAATTTTCAAACAACAAATACCCCGGGGAGTGTACTACTTTTTTAATACATGCACTCTAAATTTTTTGAATTCCTGCGCATTCCTTGACATCAAAGATCAGTCTTTTAAAGATTCACGGGTTTCCTTTTTTGGAATAAAAAATTCACACTACGGAGCGGATAAACCAATTTTCTTCTCAACAAGAAGAGCAAAAATTTCATACATAAATACGTCCTAAAATGTACCGTTTTCTTAAATATGCTCAGGATTCATTTTTTTTAATTCACAGACATGATATTAAATCAAATTTCAGTATTTCATGATGAACAATTTTTTTCCCCTCGAATACAATAATCACACACGGACAAGGTATTTATACATTTTCCTTCTCGTCAAAGTGCGAAAATTTTCATAAAGAAATGCGTCGTAAAATGTACCCTTTTTTAAAACCAGTTCTGCATTTAATTTTTTTGAGTTAAGGGTCATTATATTACGACAAAAATCAGTCTTTCAAATTGCACAGATTTCTTACCAAGAATACAATAATCACAGTAGGGAACAGGTATTTTTTATATTCTTCTTCTCGTCAAAGCGCGCCAATTTTCATACAGAAATGCGTCGTGAAAGTACCCTTTTTTAAAAAAACAAGCTATACATTTAATTTTTTTGAGTTAAGGGGTATGATATTACGACAAATATTAGTCTTTCATGTTTTACACGGATTTCTATCCAGGAAAACAATAATCAGAGTTGCGAGCAGGTATACATATATATACTTCTTCCCGTCAAAGTGCGCCAATTTTCATACAGAAATGCGTCGTAAAATGTACCCTTTTTTAAAAACTAGCTCAGCATTTATTTTTTTGGCTTCATGGGCATGATATTACGACAAATATCAGTCTTTAAAGTTGCACGGATTTCTATCTAGGAATACAAAAAACACAGCACAAGGAAGGAATACATAAATTCCTTTTCTCGTCAAAGTGCGCCTATTTTCATACAGAAATGCGTCCTGATTGTACACTTTTTATAAAAAACAAGCTCTGCATTTATTCTTTTTTGAGTTAAAGGAGCTTTATTTTAACCAAATATCAGTCTTTCAATTTCACGGATTTCTATCCAGAAATACAATATTCACAGTAGGGAGGAGGTATACAAATATTGTTCTTCTCGTCAAAGCGCGCCAATTTTCATACAGAAATGTTTGGTTAAATGTACCTTCCTTTAAAACCCGTTCTGCATTTAATATATTTGAGTTAACCGCATGATGATACGATAAATATCAGTCTCCCAAGTTTCACGGATTTCTTTCCAGGAATACAAAAATCACAGTATGGAGCAGGTATAAATATATTCTTCTTCTCGTCAAAGCGCGCCAATTTCCATACAGAATTGCTTTGTTAAATGTACCTTTTTTTAAAACCAGTTCTGCGTTTAATTTCTTTGAGTAAACGGCATGAGGATACGACAAATATCCGTCTCCCAAGTTGCACATAATTCTTTCCGATAATACAATAATCATAGTTGCGAGTAGGTATATAAAAATAATTATTATCAAAGTGCGTCAATTTTTATACAGAAAAGAGTCGTAAATTGTACCTTAAAAAAAACTATTCATTTAATTTTTTTGATTTCAGAAGCATGATATTACGACAAAAATCAGTCGTTCAAATTGCACGGATTTTCATCCAGGAATACAAAAATCACAGTTGGGAGCAGGTATACATAAATTCTTCCTCTCGTCAATGTTCGCCAATTTTCATACAGAAATGCGTCGTAAATTGTACTTTAAAAAAAAACTATGCATTTAAATTTTTTGATTTCAGAAGCATGATATTACGACAAAAATCAGTCTTTCAAATTGCACGGATTTCTATCCAGGAATACAAAAATCACAGTTGGGAGCAGGTATACATAAATTCTTCTTCTCGTCAATGTTCGACAATTTTCATACAGACATGCGTCGCAAATTGTACCTTAAAAAAAACTATGCTTTTATTTTTTTTGATTTCAGAGGCATAATATTACTACAAATATCAGTCTTTCAAATTGCACGGATTTCTATCCAGGAAAACAAAAATCACAGTTGGGAGCAGGTATACATAAATTCTTCTTCTCGTCAATGTTCGCCAATTTTCATACAGAAATGCGTCGTAAATTGTACCTTAAAAAATCTATGCATTTAATTTTTTTGATTTCAGAGGCATGATATTACGACAAATATCAGTCTTTCAAATTGCACGGATTTCTATCCAGGAATACAAAAATCACAGTTGGGAGCAGGTATATATAAATTCTTCTTCTCGCCAATGTTCGCCAATTTTCATACAGAAATGCGTCGTAAATTGTACCTTAAAAAATCTATGCATTTAATTTTTTTGATTTCAGAGGCATGATATTACGACAAATATCAGTCTTTCAAATTGCACGGATTTCTATCCAGGAATACAAAAATCAGTACGCCAATTTACATACAGAAATGAGTCGTAAATTGTACCCTTTTTTTAAAAAGCACTGCATTTAATTTTTAGATTTGATGAGCATGATATTACGACAAATATCAGTCTTTGAAGTTGCAGGGATTTCTATCTAGGAATACAATAATCACAGTAGAAGGAGGTAATACATAAATTCTTTTTCTCGTCAAAGAGCGCCAATTTTCATACTGAAATGCGTCGTGAATTGTACCCTTTTTTTAAAACAATCTCTGCATTTCATTTTTTTGTGTTAAGGGGTTTGATATTACGTCAAATATCAATCTTTCATGTTGCTCAGCAATATTTCCTCGAATACAATTATCACAGTAGAGAGCAGGTATACATATATTTTGTTTTCTCGTATAAGTGCGCCAATTTTCATACAGAAATGCGTCGTGAATTGTACCCTTTTTTTTAAACAAGCTCTACATTTCATTTTTTGGACTTAACGGGAATAATATTACACCAAATATCAATCTTTTACGACTATATTTCCTCAAATACAATTATGACAGTAGAGAGCAGGTATACATATATTTTGTTTTCTCGTATAAGTGAGCCAATTTTCATACAGAAATGCGTCGTGTATTGTACCCATTTTCTTAAAACAAACTCTGCATTTCATTTTTATGACTTAACGGGCATGATATTACGACAAATATCAATCTTTAATGTTGCTCGGATATATTTCCTCGAATACAATTATCACAGTAGGGAGCAGGTATACATTTTTTTTTCGTATAAGTGCGCCAATTTTCATACAGAAATGCGTCGTGAATTGTACCCTTTTTTTAAAACAAGCTCTGCATTTCATTTTTTTGAGTTAAGGGGCATGATATTACGAAAAATATCAGTCTTTCATGTTGCTCGGCTATATTTCCTCGAATGCAATTATCACAGTAGGTAGCAGGTATACTTTTTTTTTTCTCGTATAAGTGCGTCAATTTTCATACAGAAATGCGTCGTGAATTGTACCCTTTTTTTAAACAAGCTCTGTTTTTAATTTTTTTGAGTTAAGGGGCATGATATTACGAAAAATATCAGTCTTTCATGTTGCTCGGCTATATTTCCTCGAATGCAATTATCACAGTAGGTAGCAGGTATACTTTTTTTTCTCGTATAAGTGCGTCAATTTTCATACAGAAATGCGTCGTGAATTGTACCCTTTTTTTAAACAAGCTCTGTTTTTAATTTTTTTGAGTTAAGGGGCATGATATTACGAAAAATATCAGTCTTTCATGTTGCTCGGCTATATTTCCTCGAATGCAATTATCACAGTAGGTAGCAGGTATACTTTTTTTTTTCTCGTATAAGTGCGTCAATTTTCATACAGAAATGCGTCGTGAATTGTACCCTTTTTTTAAAACAAGCTCTTCATTTCATTTTTTTGAGTTAAGGGGCATAATTTTATGAAAAATATCAGTGTTTCATGTTGTTCGGCTATTTTTCTTCGAATACAATTTTCACAGTAGGTAGCAGGTATTCATATATTTTTTTTCTCGTATAAGTGCGCCAATTTTCATACAGAAATGCGTCGTGAATTGTACCCTTTTTTTAAAACAAGCTCTGCATTTCATTTTTTTGAGTTAACGGGCATGATATTACGAGAAATATAAATCTTTCATGTTGCTCGGCTATATTTTTTCGAATACAATTATCACAGTACAGAGCAGGTATACATTTTTTTTTCTCGTATAGGTGCGCCAATTTTCATACAGAAATGCGTCGTGAATTGTACCCTTTTTTTAAAACAAGCTCTGCATTTCATTTTTTTGAGTTAAGGGGCATGATATTACGAAAAATATCAGTCTTTCATGTTGCTCGGCTATATTTCCTCGAATGCAATTATCACAGTAGGTAGCAGGTATACTTATATTTTTTTTTCTCGTATCAGTGCGCCAATTTTCATACAGAAATGCGTCGTGAATTGTACCCTTTTTTTAAAACAAGCTCTGCATTTAATTTTTTTGAGTTAACGGGCTTGATATTACGAGAAATATAAATCTTTCATGTTGCTCGGCTATATTTTTTCGAATACAATTATCACAGTACAGAGCAGGTATACATTTTTTTTTCTCGTATAGGTGCGCCAATTTTCATACAGAAATGCGTCGTGAATTGTACCCTTTTTTTAAAACAAGCTCTGCATTTCATTTTTTTGAGTTAAGGGGCATGATATTACGAAAAATATCAGTCTTTCATGTTGCTCGGCTATATTTCCTCGAATGCAATTATCACAGTAGGTAGCAGGTATACTTTTTTTTTTCTCGTATAAGTGCGTCAATTTTCATACAGAAATGCGTCGTGAATTGTATCCTTTTTTTAAAACAAGCTCTTCATTTCATTTTTTTGAGTTAAGGGGCATAATTTTATGAAAAATATCAGTGTTTCATGTTGTTCGGCTATTTTTCTTCGAATACAATTTTCACAGTAGGTAGCAGGTATTCATATATATTTTTTCTCGTATAAGTGCGCCAATTTTCATGCAGAAATGCGTCGTGAATTGTACCCTTTTTTTAAAACAAACACTGCATATCATTTTTTTGAGTTTACGGGCATGATATTACGACAAATATCAATCATTAATGTTGCTCGGCTATTTTTCTTTGAATACAATTATCACAGTAGGGAGCAGGTATACATATATTTTTTTTCTCGTATAAGTGCGCCAATTTTCATACAGAAATGCGTCGTGAATTGTACCCTTTTTTTAAAACAAGCACTTTATTTCATTTTTTTGAGTTAAGGGGTGTGATATTACGAAAAATATCAATCATTCATGTTGCTCGACTATATTTTCTCGAATACAATTATCACAGTAGAGAGTAGGTATTAATTTTTTTTCTCGTATAAGTGCGCCAATTTTCATACAGAAATGCGTCGTGAATTGTACCCTTTTTTTAAACAAGCTCTGTATTTCATTTTTTTGAGTTAAGGGGCATGATATTACGAAAAATATCAGTCTTTCATGTTGCTCGGCTATATTTCCTCGAATGCAATTATCACAGTAGGTAGCAGGTATACTTATATATTTTTTTTCTCGTATAAGTGCGCCAATTTTCATACAGAAATGCGTCGTGAATTGTACCCTTTTTTTAAAACAAGCACTTTATTTCATTTTTTTGAGTTAAGGGGTGTGATATTACGAAAAATATCAATCATTCATGTTGCTCGACTATATTTTCTCGAATACAATTATCACAGTAGAGAGTAGGTATTTATTTTTTTTCTCGTATAAGTGCGCCAATTTTCATACAGAAATGCGTCGTGAATTGTACCCTTTTTTTAAAACAAGCACTTTATTTCATTTTTTTGAGTTAAGGGGTGTGATATTACGAAAAATATCAGTCTTTCATGTTGCTCGGCTATATTTCCTCGAATGCAATTATCACAGTAGGTAGCAGGTATACTTATATATTTCTTTTCTCGTATAAGTGCGCCAATTTTTATACAGAAATGCTTCGTGAATTGTACCCTTTTTTTAAATCAAGAACTTTATTTAATTTTTTTGAATTAAGGGGCATGATATTACGAAAAATATCAATCTCTCATGTTGCTCGGCTTTATTTCCTCGAATACAATTATCACAGTAGGTAGCAGGTATACATATATATTTTTTCTCGTATAAGTGCGCCAATTTTCATACCCCAGGTTTCTCTTTCTTTAAACGGAACACAATTAAAAACTGTTACAAATACAAAATTCTTAGGTCTTCATATTCAAGACAACCTCAAATGTAATTGTCACATTGACAATCTTAATTCCCAATTAAGCAAATTGTGTTACGCATTCCGAATCTTAGTTAACGCAGTTAGTCCACGTATTTCCCGTTGCGTATATTTTGCAAACGTTTACTCCCATTTACGTTACGGCATTACCTTCTGGGGTAATTCATATTAATGCTATTTTAATACATGATACATGACACACATATTAATGTTATTTTAATACATGATATATAATGAAATCGCACATCTTATTTCATCTAAATTTCCAGTTGACGTCTTTAACTAAACAACTGCAAGGATAAGCCTTAAGAAATTATTAAAACCAAAAAATCGGAGCGATAAACGGACTTTTCTTTGATATATGTTGTCTGATCTTCGAGTTACTGTCGGAACATATCCGAGAAGGGGAAATTTATCTTGTATTCTTGAAATGGTAAGGAATATTACGACAAAATAATAATCAAATGTCAAATAATAATCAATCAGGGCAAACTGTGCAGTTTTTTAAATATATATGCTAGAGAGGACGTTGAAAGTTTAAGTATTAAGGTAAAGAGCGTTTATAGCAAAAATTATAATCACGAGACCCTTTTAATGTCTGTATATTTGAAAGGTATTGTCTATTTCTTTTGATCCAACAGAAATCGTTAAGAGGGTCAGTTTCGTTAACGGGATCATTTACATTATTTATATCTGATTTCATAACTTTGTAATGTCTAATTTTTTTCAAAAATTCATATGTTATATCTTACATGTCAAGATTTCAGTCACTTGTTGCAGAGCAGAGAATAGCTTGTTGAAGTATGTAATTATTTATTGCTCTATTTAAATAAACCACATGAATTTTGTAATTCGCTGTTCCTGATTTCAGAGCTTTCATATCTCGTGTTATTTTAACAAAAGCAAACACACACACACGGTTACGAACTTATGGCATGACATACCTTCAGCGAAATTAAGGTTTTGACATTGATATTGTTCATCCTTCGAAGGTCGGTTGGGGCGTCATAACACTTCACATATTTTATTATTGCTATTTCTGAAACACAAGTTTATCACGTAAGCTGAAACCTCGTGTACATTCCTAACATTTTATTGCGGTCTGTTTGCGTCGTTTTCGCTGGAATTGCTGATGTCTACGCGCTAATAATCTGCCTTTGTTCTTGCTTGGGTTTCGTATTAGTGAAAAATGTATGTGCATTTTAGGACAAAATGTTGAGAATGGAATTTTATTGATTTTTTCGTTTTGATATTTTAATGCTAATTTAATTAAAAATAACTCAGAAATAAGCGAATGTATTAAGTTTTGTGATCAATAAAATGCATTGCTTGAACTTCTGCCAGGAAATGCCCTTTTAGTACATCATTCAAATTAGTACACTGGTGTTTTATTACAATAGTTTTAATTTATTTGTTTATTTCGTTTCGACCTCTTCGGATGACGAGTGACGCGTTCAGCGCGTCTTCGCTCTTCCCAACACCTCTTCATTCTCTCACTCCTGCTTCTCTCTGCTTGTGTGATCTGGACCTTGATTCTGGTATCTGCCCATTTGTAACCTTCCACCAGTTTCTTGTAGACAGGCTTTTCCTGTATTGTCATGAGTGGATTTTTTCCATTGTGCCAATTGTCTTCCAGTCCTCCCTGACTTCCTTCATCCAATTGTTCCCCTTTAAGCAAGTTGCGTTCCATATATTCTTAGCCAGTTGTCATCCATCCTCATCACGTGCCCTACAAATCTCAGTCTTCTCTTCCGTATAATGCTTTAGATAGGTTCTTTGCTATCATACAGCCCCTGTCTCGATCTATGTACCCAGACTTTACCTTGCCTTTTAGTGCCCCATTTGTTTCTCAATATCTTTCTTTCGTCGTTCTCCAACCGGATACAAGTAGCCGGTTGTCAAAAGTGTTATTTAATTAAATTTAAAATTAGATTCTAAGTTGGTTGCTCAACTAGAATATTCATTGAGACACTTTGGGAATAAAAATGTCGAAGCAGAAAGAAGTACTAAAATTATTTTATTTATTTAACACGTTTTAGTATTATCGTAAGCAATAAGTGGAAGAGTAATTGTAATGTACTATTAGCAAGATCTTAAGATGAAGTTTGAAGTATATTTATGTGAAAGCATATTTTTGTTTATTTCTCTTTCATACTCACGAGAATTGATTCGATGAGGTAACTCTTATATGTTGAGTTGCTGTTTATTCATAATATGAATTCCATAAAAGTTGCTTTGACAGGAAAGTGAAAATGGCTGTGTGAAATGTCAAAGGTCTGGAATGTAAAACCGGGAACATTTTCTGGGAATACGTTGTAACTCTTACTTTTCATTGCTCGTATTTATAATTATATTTTCCTTCATTTATTTTTACAGGGTGTATACAAAATTATTTTCATTTTTTCGTGATTAAATACGCATTTCTGGCATACGTCACAACTCATCTTGTTTTATGGCTTCCATTATAACAATATTACACCATAATTTTTTCAACACTATAGTTTTTATTTTTGGAAAATTTGACAAAATATTATTTAGGGGAATTATGATTTTATAGATAATCCTATAAAAGCTTCTACTTCACAGCTCCATCACCATAGCTTACCTCGAAACACAAATAAATGAAATGATAATTAATATTTGCAAACAATCCCATTTCTGTCTCAGACTACAAAAATAGAAGCATGTCGGACTATCATACAGGAGTACGAAGGTTGTCTTTAATAATTAGAAAATGTATTATCAACACGTTTGGTACCCCGTTGTCGAAATTTTTGTCGGAGTTTGACCTTTGAATCTATTATTATCAAATATATCGCACGACATTGATGTAGACTCTGCACAATATTCATTGAGATCGTTTCACAGAGCAACTTACCTACTATTGTTGTGATCTTCGTCAGATGTAACAAATTGAAACGTAACAACGTAACATAATATGCAAAGCTGTGTTCTGTAAAACATTCACAATACATACTTGAGCTCTTCTCAAGGTTGTATGATGTATTTAACAATAAACGATTTAAGAAATGAACATAAATAGTATACTGAGTGTACTATTAACTCATTTAAATTTATTTCATGTGTTTTGGCGAGGTTCGGGCCATGGGGTCTGCTTTTCCTCATAACCGGAACTTGGATGAGGGAATTAGGAAGGAAAGATATTGGGCGGCGAGGGTCATATGGTATCGAATCAACATTTGTCTGGAGCAGATAGGGGAAACCCCAGCTGAATTCCTCACCTAGTTCGACCGAGCAGGGTTTGAACCCGTGATCTACCACTCAGCAGTATTGAGGAAGCGAAGACGCTACCACAAGACCACCTCTCTCTGTACTACGATAAATGTTGGTGGGTTGAAGTAGCTGGGCATTGCTCGTGAGGTGCAATATATGACATAATGTTGTATTAAAAAATTACACAACCTCATTTTCAAAGACTCGATTTATCGTCAATTACATGTTGTTAACGACATTTCGGCCCCCTACTGTGGGTTATCATAAGGAAACTACTGACACTAATTAGGAAATGACAATATTAATCTGTGAAAAAAAGTTCGTATAATTTATTTAATTTAATATAAATTCTACAGACTTAATTACTATATTATATATAACCATAATAATCATGATGATAATAAATATTAATTATTATTATTATATGTTAAAAATAACTTGAGGAAGATAGCGTTCGTAAGCGAAACGTCGGTGAATAATTAAATAAATCATATTGCCTAAACGCAAGAATTTGTTTTAGCAATTCTGTAAATAGTATACGTTGGTCCTCGAATTTCATTTTGAACGCTGACAAAGGTTTCCGTTTCTAGTGACTTCGGTATCACCCTGAGTGAAGCGATGCAGAGCGCGCAACAGAGCCAGCCAACCTCCTCCCCATTCTCACCGTGTTTCGTCCGCAGCCCCGAGGAGCTTTTAGCGTGCTTTGGCAGCACTGTGGGCGGGCGAGGACGGGCTTGATAACGAATCTCCGCTGCGCGTTTGCATCCACAATTGATTCGCTCGGAAACAATTGCCGTCTGGCAGGCGCATCGAGGATGTTTTCTCAGCCTATGACACTCCCCTGGCCCAAGAAGAATGGATTCTCCCTATGGAAATCCCGGATAGAGTTTCAAATAATTTATCTCATTTTCAGCTTCTGGTTCCTTTTTCTCGGAAAATGTATGGGGATATTTAACTGTACATATGTTCTCAGTAGCTAAACCCCTTAATGGTGAATTCCCACTAAATTTATTTCCTGGCATCAAATAAATATTTTTCTTTTTACTTCACTGTGTTCCATGTGGCACAGGGTCAGCTGAATAATGGTAAATTTTTGCAAGTTTTTATATTCACACATTGCCTTGTTTAAACCGACAAAATATACACATCAAGACGCACAATTGGAGATGGAAACGCGAAAGAATTAAAATCATCCTCACTAATATAGACTCTTTTGTCGGATATCAATCTCTCCTTAATTTGGACCATAGTAAATTTCACTACAAATTCGAACAGAAAAATTATTTAACATTTACAAGTATAAATGTTTAAATAAATATATTTATTTCGATTAATATTAATTGTTTGTGTAATCTTTAACTCTGATGGATTTGGAATGATGGATAAAAGAAAAAGAACGATATGTGGGCAAAGGCGGGACGCAAATCTGATAATTGACGAAATCGTTTGGAGATAAACAGCGACAAATCACACCCAAATTTGAGTGGACAGTGACATTTCTGGAAATCGCATATAGGAATGTGTAACGTGTATTGTGAATGTGACGGACTAATTGTGACAAACGTGAAGCACGTCTTAATGCTGATAAAGCGCAGTGAAACACAAACAGGTAAGTGTATAGCTGTGCAGAGTGACAGGTGATCGAATGGCAGGTGCCGTGCATTGCGCTCCGATTCGAAAGACTTAGGACGATCCCTTGTGGGCCACCGAGAAGCGTCCAACGCCCAAATCCCCCCAACCAACCCCTTCGGAAAGGGGAGGGTGTGCGGGAGAATAGATTATGATGCACTGGCTGGGAGGCCACATTGATCTTTTCGGACGGCGGAGGCGGGTAGCGACGGAGGCGGCAACGGCCGGGGCGGTCGCGATCACGGAGACTCCCGAGCGTACCCGAGCGCCGCCGAAGCCGTGAGGAGCGCGCCGACGCGCTACGGGGCGACGCTGGGCGATACGGGCGACGCGGGCGGGCGCCAGTCGCCCGGCAGCTGTCGGCCGCGTCATTGAGTCGTGCCAGTGTTAGGGGACGTTGGCGCGTGCTACGTTCCTTCGTCTTCGTCACTGACGCTCCGCGACGCGGCGTCATCGCGCGGATTGGTGTTCCGAGCAACGTGAAGGTGAACCTGAATGCACTAAGCGAGTCGCTGCCTCACCCAGTGGCGTTTCCAAAAAATCGTCTGGATTTGTTGATAAAAAATAAAGAGAAGTGGGGGTCGAGGAAGACAGCGGTGGTGTGTGACGTGTGTGGGGGGTGTGGGGGAAAATCTTGCAGTGAGTGAGCAAGAGGAACAAGGACCGAGTTTACGTCAACAGGCGAAGTCATCACCCGGTTCTCAAGACCTCATGCCGTCACCCGGTGAGTGTCGTATCACGCTACTGGTGATCACCGCTTCTCTGCCACTAAAATTCCTACACTTGCCTTCCCTCTCTAACTAAAAGATTCAGACAACATCGAATTCTTCCAGTAAACCGTTAAAAGTATCGTATGTAGAAAAGCCACTAGTTCATTTGTGACTCAAATGTTAAGTTTGAAACAAAAAATTGTGAATTCGTCATTCCAATCATCGTATCAATGAACAACACCCCTCGTACACTTTCAAAATCAGGGGTACGTTTACATGAAATCTTTCCAAAGATCTATTTCCCCTATCTTAGGTAACCCTACCTCAGTTATATGAGAATGAATCACATCTATTATTTCCTCGCTTTTTTCTAATAGCAAGAATCTTTGAAAGTACCCGTAGGATTTCATGGGACCATCCCTAGCTAACGAAGACTTGTTGAATGTCTTGAGCAATCAGGTTGAGCTGAGAGACAGCGCTTGTTGTGGCCAACAACTTACATTTTTCTCTCTAAATCGTCTCCTGTTACGTATCGTTCTGCACAAACGGGGTACAATTACATTTCGTTCTCTGATCTCTTTAATCTTCAAGATGTGTTGGGGGAATGGAGAAAATTACTTCAATCATTTATTAAAATAGTTGATTATTTCTCTTTAACCCAGAAAATCTGAAATTTACGTTCCATTAATTATAAATTGTACAAGTTCTAACATTTTATAAGTTATAATATTGACAGAATCTTATTTTTAATATTACATACAATAATGATAACTTTTTTAAATTTTTGTATTAAATTTATATTTTATTTTGCTCTTTAGTGTAGAAAACGAAAGAATGCCATGTTGGTCGATGTAAAAGGGATACAATTTCATTCTGAGTGTACGTTGAACGCTCGGCTGATTTCTGAGTTTGACGTTTGGAATATATTGAATGGATCGAATTTCTTTACCCGATCAAGTCAACAGAAATTCGATATTCACGAAGAAAATAAAGGATTTAGAATCGTATGTCTATTAATCATAGATTTTATATATAAAATGTTGTCATATCAATAAATATTAATTATACTACTCATATGTCCTAAAATTCCTTGGATTACGTATCGTTAAAATAGAGATACACATCCAAAAATATATGGCATTGTGCACTCTTTTGTTATCATTTTAAAAAGTGTTACATCAACAGAAGATACTATTATGCAAAATAATGTAAAATGATTTTCATAGTATGATAAATAAAATAAATTGCTTAGTTTTTGACTAGATGCAGACCAAGGGTTGCTTTTCCGCCTAACTACTTTGAAAAGACTTTAAATACTATAGGGATTTCATTAAGTACATCTATAACTGGTATATAAATGAAATATTACGAGAAATGCCATAGGACGAGTAGTTCGTTGCAATTGTAATAACTTACATAATGCATACTAATTTCACAAATATTTAATAAAACAAAGAACACAAAATATTCACAAGTTAAAGCGATAGAGTAATATTTGAAAATTAAGAAGATTGTAATGTATGAGTTCAGATTAGAAAATGTGTATAGCGTATATGTCGTTAATTTATATGTGGTACATATTTCAATCTTTTCCACCGCTTCAAAGTTTTAAATTCAAGAAACAAACTTGTGAACGATGTACACGCCCACGCTATCTTTTGACCATCATAAAATATCAACCAAAGGCACTTAGACAATCACCAAAGGATTGACGTTGACACGAAGAACGTTTTTCTTAAAAAAAGAAGAAAAAAAACTTAAAACTTTATCCCTTTACATGCCTCAATTTCTCAGGAGAGAAAGACTTGCCTTGTGTTCGAGGATTGGGATTCAAACCCAAAAATTCAAAGAAAGTAAGAGGAAACTACCATGTGTACTATGTCAACTTCCGCATCATTATATTCAATAAAGAAGTGAAAATGTGGCGACGAAAATGGCCTTAAGGTTGAACGTGTCACATTTTCGTCATTTACAAGTATAAGGGAGCGCTTTTTTACACCTTTGAAATTGTAATAATTCCTTACATGTTAATCTTTCGTAAGTCCGTAAATATTAGTTTTGGAAACATTGTCCATGTGAAATAATTTGATTGGAGAAATTTTAATGTAAAAATGATTAAAAGAATCAAGCAATGTAATCGATGTAATCAACCAATGACAGCATTACTTTAAAATGACGAAAGAAATTGTTGCAATTAATTGTGGCGTTAAAAAATTAAAAAAAACAGAGACCTGCAATTTATTCTAAAATTATTTTTCAAAATAGAAGTTTACGAAGTTTTTTAGGTTCAAAAACGAACTTATTGATTGTAATTTCTCTTTCTTCTTAACTATTGCGATGTGTGAGATAGACGAATGCACCAAGGCAATAAATGTTTCAACGGTTCAGAAGTAGATGCATTGTAAATTCGTATTTAAGTTATGACGACAGTAAATGATACTTTAATTAGTTTGGCTTATCTTAGTTACCAAGAGACAATGCGAGGGTCATGCGTTCATACTTCCTGAAACAACGTACGTTTTCTCGTAAACTCGGAGTTAATCTCTTGCATCATACTCGTAAAGATCAAGAAATAATTTCAGAAACTCATTTCAAACCTCTGTTATTTTTTATTTCAGTGTCCCAACATTAATTTCATGAACAAATAAATAAAGTAAGAAGTGTTGAACAAAATTTATTATGTCGAAAAATCTATGCTTAGAGGGTAACAATGGAGCAAAAGTGATTTTCCCTCCACTTTCTGAGAGAACATAATTCTTGTACAAGTCCGCAACGACGAAACTACGAAAATAATCTTCAAACCCATAGTGAATAATTTGATAATATACGACGCTTATCTTATAAATCAAAGAGAATAAAACGTTTAATAATTGTATTATTTTAATATATAGGAAATTTCTTTTCAATATTTATTTCGAGATCTTACCCTACATTTGCTATGCTCTTAGGTTATAAATTTAATTAGTGCATATTTAGTGTGCAAATTTGGTTTAATAAGTTAAAGTGTAATACATTGATCACGTTTAGATGCGCGTGCGTTGATACATAATTCTATACAGGTGGTTTCGAAACACTAAAACTTAATAGAAATAATGAGTTCAAATTTTGGAAGTTTATATTGTGTGAAACAGTTCTTTACTATCTTCAAATTTGTTCACATTAAAAAAAAATCCTGTTTGGTAAAGTTTTTAATCTGAATACGTATAGAGACTGATACCTCGGTGCTACTTCCTTGAAGATGGGAATATCGCTCTCATGAAGTTTATTGTTTATTATAGATTCTAATGCGTAATAAGGCACGGTATTTATTTCCGACGTTAAAACATTCCGACTAATTGAGAAAAGTCAATGTCTGCCAATTGGATTGCCAGAGGATGATGGCGTTTAAAAAACTTCGTCGAGATTGAATTTGTTTAAATTTGAATTTTCTCGACCCCTTTCAGAAACCATTCTGTCATATAAACATGACAGGTAAACATGGAAATAATTGCAAATACATTACGAATGAAAGAGAAGTAAATGCAGTATTGTGCCTTTAATCAGGTGCAATAATTAATTTGACCGTGTAAAAATATTTCTATTTTAATTTACATTATATTTTACTTTTAACTAATTTGATTGCACATCATTATCCCAATCATTTAGTCTTTAACATTGTCACTACAGGATCCTTCTTTAGTTCCATCGCATTAATTCATTATTATATATTACGTTTTTTTTCCAACGGCACCTGACCGCCTTGCCTGATATGTTAATAATAATAATAAATTTAATAAATTTATTGTCAATAAACAGTACAAACTGCGTATGACCACGTGGAGAAAAAAAAACTAATTTACTCTCCGGAAGCAAGCAAGGGACCATCCCATCAATTCCGATCAAGGGCCCTAAGGCAGAGGCGGATTCAATTTTTCAGCAAAAATTCCTAGATAAGATAAAAAGTTAAATGCGAGTAATAATACATATATTATGTCAATATTTTTGTAATTTAACCNATATGTTTGTAATTTAACGCAAAAAATTTACATGTACAAGTTATTATCGAACTATAGATTATTCTGAGTATTTAAAAATCATAAGATTAAAAAAAACACTAAATTCACGATTTATTGTTACAATAAACACGCCCCTAGACAAAGCCTAGAGAACCTGTATGATAAATCCGCCTCTACCAGAAGGAAAAACGGAGAAAAACCCGGGCCAGGATGGGGCTACAGAATTTATGTACACAACCGTGCCAAAGTTGAGTACACATAAAACTAAATTAATATGAGCCATAAGACAACACAATCATGCAAGAAAATAGTTTTTGAAATTGTTATAAGTTGTTTAAAAAGTACTACAGCAATGGCGTGATAATGTACAAGACGAATTTAACTTTTATTAAAATCAATAAATTCTTTTACATTGTAGAAGCACTGGTGCAGCAGGTAGTTTTTAACCGCTGATTTGAACAGATTCAATTTCATAATGTCTTTCATATTCTT
>NNCF01126655.1:277799-302823 GCA_002313205.1 Laupala kohalensis | reverse complement strand
AATATTACAAGATTCGGTTACAATATTAATATTACAAGATTCGGTTACAATATTAATATTACAAGATTCGGTTACAATATTAATAACTGCATTTCATTTTCTGATTCGAGCTTGATCTAACCGCCTGAGGTCTCTCCTGCGTTCTGTTCTCTGCTTCGAGGAAGCAGATGGAAATCTATCATCTAATCTCTTCTTCTGATCGCACGCTTATTTCTCGTCACTACACATATTCAGTTGAGGTCAGTCCTGTTTCTTCTAGGTGTACGTCGTCCCAATAATCTTAGTGGCATATCATGGTCTTATTAGTCCTTAACCTACATTGTCTATCACTTACTTCATCTCTTATCGCCCCCAATGACGTCAAATAATCTCGAAATTTCTCAAAAACTGTTTTATTCCTTATATGCTTCGTCATATTCTTGATAGTGAACTTTCCTATCATCTCCGTGTATTTAATGTACTCGCCACGCTCTTCGCCATATAAATCACAATCCCAAATGATATACCTGTGCGTGTCACAATCCTTTACACAAATACATAAGGCATAGTCTCTTTTTCCTTTCCTTTTCATGCTGAATTGTTATCTCCGTTAACTTATTATTGATTTTATTCATTACTAATTGTATCCTCGCTCTGTACAGATATTTTTCTGTAACTCGTATCTATCATATCTTGGATTCGGACATTTCGAATGTGAGGTGGAGGTGACGTAGAGGGCGGGAAGGCTGGTTTCCCAGAATATCAGATGATTATTGAGTTTCTACGTATTGAAAATTGTCTAATTATAAGTGCTTCCCGCGTTGAAACTGGTATTTAATAATGGACTTCCGAAGAATTCTGCTTTTTCCATATTGAGAATTAATATCTCTATTCTGGGTTTGTTCCCCTGTTGCGTTCCGTGTTTATACAGCTAAGCACTTCTCTCTGGGGAATGTCATTGGTACCTCGTCTTTCTCGTCTCTTGGGACAGACTTGTGGTACACCGGTTAATTCTCATTGGAGGATATGAGGATTAGATCAAATCAATTTTTATCACGAATATTCAATTGCTTAAAGCAATATATTTATATATATATATATATATATATATATATATATATATATATATAAAATAAAGTACTTATGTTTCTTTTTGTTTTTTATATATACCCCCATATAAATCGTGATGAAATTTTTTGTGTATTTTTTTAGGTAAAAAGTATGAAAACAAAAAAACTTTTACTAATGATATTACTCAATATTTTAAAATATTTCTAATAATAAATTATTAGAAACAGTATGTTTCAAAAATATGTTTCTCAAAACCGACATTAAAGATCTATATTCTGAATTTGTTTGAAAAATTTACCATTAATATGAGAGAAAGAAAATATTCAGCGAAACAATTTTACTGTATCAACCCCATGTGCGTCTATGAATCTCAGATTTTGTTTCGTCATATTTTTAAAGTGGTTATGTGTTAGTCATCTGAAAAAAAAATTGAAGAGTGGTGGTGTGGGGGCAATTGTTCATTCGTAAACCCGAAATGAACCTTTGATTTGTAAGATAAAATTATTATTGTTTCTAACTGATCAAAGTTGTGTAGTTAATAACGTGATGATCCAGTAGCTCCAAGTGCAATAATATGTATCCTACTCTGAAAATATTTTTAAAAACTTTTTCGACATGGTTTCCAGTTTTCTTGGGTATCTTAAAATATTTCATATGAAACCCAACCATTCTTTGTTCACAAAGATTTCGTTTCATATCATTCTTGCCCAGATTTCTCAGTAAATAATGTTCACTTACTTATTCTCAATGTACGACATTCGAAAATTTTTAATTTGTTGAAATTTTTAAACACTTAAATTTTATTTTCTGTGTCATCGGTCTTTTGTGTTTGCTTTCGAATGGATATAGGAACAGGAAACAGGATTGACATGCAGATATATAGCAGGAATCATTTATGTTCCAAAGTTAATTTTAAAACATATCAAATGCAATTTTACAGGAAATAAGACTAGATTAATTCGATTTTGGATTCCAGAAAATTTCTTAGAAATGATTTTCATTAAATAGTCTAGATAATTTAGTAAAAAATCTCAAATATATTTTTTGTTCCTGAAATCGTTTTTNGTTTTCGATCATTGTATACTTCATGTGAAAGTTTCAAATAGTAAAAGACAAAATACATCAAGAAATGAAAAAATTTCCCCCAAACAAGATTATTCCGTGGATTGGTTGTCTTTTAATTCTGGAAAGCTCGATTACAGGGAAACGTCTCTTTAATGGACTGTTGCGGTAAGACCTTAACTTGACCTTAACCTTAACTCCAGTATTAAGAGGTGTCCACTTTTTGGACGTCATCGTTAACATACAATGGAAAGGGTTCTCTATAAAGAAATGACCGTTATTGAGAATAGTTCCTTAAGTTTCACTGTATTTAAATAAATAAATAAACAAACTTTATTGTCAAAAAAGAAGTTACAAACTGCCCATGACCACGTAATAAAATAATAATACTCTCTCGACAATAAAATAATTTACTCTCTGGAAAAAAGAAAGGGGTCACCTCATCATTTCCGATCAAGGGCCCTAAGGCAGAGGCGGATTTAACATTTCAACACACTCTTAACAATAAAAATAGTTTGGTGGATTAGTATTAAATTTCTAGAGAATCGAACGTATTCTGTCTTGAATCGAATTTATCAATTAATGATTGATATATTACTTCCGTAGATGTCAAATGGTGAACTTCTTGAGTGTAATGTGGTCGCCTGAGGTTCATTAGTTTTTCACGTAACGTCTCTTCGATTGCACGCGGAATGGACTTGAAGTGCTGCACGTACTGTTGGTCGTAACACACTAAACTAAGTAGCAACTACGCGCACCACCTTGACTCCATTACGGCTATTCATTGTTTATCTTTCCTTCACAAACATTTACTCGAGCCAATGTACTCTTCGGTAGAATGAATAATCTATTGTATGAATGGTCTTGAACAAGTGCCACTGTTGTTACTAACGTTCATGTGAATATGGTTGTATTTGCGTGATAAGTTTATTGCGTTTACTGATATTTATTTAAATAAGATAAAAATACTGTGAGCTTGTAAATTGGTTTTAAATAATTTCAATGAATTTTGTGTAGAAAAATTAAAATTAATGAGATACTGAGAATGAAGATAAAATGATTTTATTTTTTCACGAATTATGTCTTCAAGAATTCAAAAAATACTTTGATATAATGAAGTAATTTTGCTTACATTTCCTGTAATGTAACGTTCTGTATTCCAATAAAAATACAACTTTTAAACTGGCTCACTTACCTTGTTTGTTGATGACTTTCGACATAAACGCGAATGAATATAATATAATTTTGGTATAAATATATTTGCGTTTCTAATAACGAAACAAAATCGGTGCACCTTAAAGTTTTCTAATTATTCATTTTTTTTACTACAACAATACTTAGCTGTCGACACCTCTTAATATAATCTACTCGACGAAAACTTTGTGGAATATTTTCAAAGAATTTATGTAGTATTTTAACACACAATTTCTCTCTGCAAGCTTCAAAAAATTACAAGTTCCTTATGTTTTACTATAATATTTTTAATACGATTTGCTGTGAAAGTCGCCGGAAAGATATTGCAAATACAGGAATTGATTAATTTTTCTCATTCTGAAATTACGTCCATAGAACTCATATTAAATTATTAAATATTATATCAAAGAATATGCAGGGACAGAATATTTATCACCTATTCTGTGATTTTTTAATACTCCGTGATTCTATGCGTGTACTCATATTGTCAATGTGTATGAGTGTAGTCTTTGTGCCTTATTCCTTGATTTTGAACAAGATTCGTGTTATTTCATATTTTATGTGATTTGTGTAAACTCTTTGTTCTTATTTCCGACGTCTTCATCAGTTGCCTGACCCACAGTGGGGGACGAAGCGTTGTAAAGACTAATATAATTGAAAATAAATCGAGTTTGTGAAAATAAAGTCGTGTAATTATGTACATTTTAGTTTGATATATCGTTTGTGTCTTTCATTATAAATAGCGAACAAAACATCTGGAGGAACAGCATCAGATTCAAAGCAGCAAAATTACCTTCGTGTCTATTTTCTTTTTAGTTATATTTCCAGAGCTGGGTAACTTGAAAGTTTTAATGAGAACCTCACAAAAGTCTGGAGAGACTGATTCAAATGCAGCTTTGTACTTCTGTAAGAATGGAAGGAAGCAGAGATGACATAATTTTCAAAAATTAATTCTTTGTGACTCGAATATATTTAACATGTTTTATTGTGTATAAGAAGGAGCAATTTTCTCTTCTAATATTTGTAATTGCTCACGTGAACAAATGTGCAATTAAGGAATTTGGAATTAATTACAAAATAAATTAAGTTTCTTTTTTATATTTAGTAATAAAACTCAAAAGAATCAAAAGTGCTTCGACAACGCTTTTTGTTGTGAGGTTCATTTAAACTTATTTCCATTTATATTTCAATACACGATTTAAAAGAGTAAAGGTTCATCTGTATTAATGAGACACATAGATCAGTATAATATCTCTATGAATAATTTTAAACGACCAGAAATAATTCAGTTTACCCAATAAAAACAAACTAAAAATGAATTATATTTTCTTATGGACCATTATGATTAAATTAGAAGGATTATTCGTTTCCTTGAATGCATAAATATTGGAAATTTTTTGTTTCACAATCAATATAGTGATTTGAGTATTTTAAGTACAAGGAAAAATAATGATGAAATTCTAAAACACCTTCGAAATAAGTGTCCAGTAAGTAACTCCTTGAGTAAGAGAGATAAGGGATTACACATTTGACAAACTGTACTTGTACTTATTAATTTACGGGAAATATTCACCGGTAAATATAATACCGCTTGACTTCTTTTTGAGCAGCCTCAACCTTACTTCACGTTATTCAGAAAGAAAGAAAGATGACCTTGAACACGTGACCTGACTACGGTAGAAATAATTCAACACACACAATTGTTTATTCAGCAAATGTGTGGAAACTTTCATCGCAGATACACTTCGTAGACCCTGTTGGTCACTACATCAAACATCTATTGTAATTCATATAGATTCCAATATTCATCCTATGTGACGAGAGAGATTCAAAATGAAATCTATATTAATAAAAATGAATTCTTTGAAATGTCTGTGGGATGGGAATCGGAAAAAATAGTCGATAAAATTATTTGGAATTTTAAAGTACTTTTCTTACGACATTCTTGCAATTAAAATGCAAAGTAAGATTAATATTGATGAATTATTAGAGCAGAAAAATAATTGAAGTTGGTTGCTAATCAGTAGATGTGAATCGTCACTCTCATGACTATGAAGCTTACTATTATGTCCGCCAGAGTTCAATTGCATTATCTGAGGCAGACAATCTACTGAACGTATAATCTACATGATCGAATCTTTGAAACAAAGTTATATAAAGGCTGTGAGGAATATTGTTTTCAATTACATTACCTAAAAGCGAAGCAAAAACGAAAGAATTCGAGGTCTCATTTATGCATTTTGTCTGTTAAGTTTCCTGGGTAAAGTGAATTTTCCTTCTACCAGGATTATGAAGCTATTCGTAATTACGTACATATCAACAGACAACACTGAAAATTATATGTATTTTTGTAAGTTTTCTTCGTAATATTTAATTTAACAACACAAAAGTAGATAAATATGGAAACCAACAAATGAATTTAGAATACTATAAAAGAATTCCCAGCAAAACCCAGAAAAGCGAGCTAAAAAATCCTGACCTGTTCACAGTGTATTAATATACGCTGTAGGGAAAATTGTTATAAAACAAATGATTATCTTAAAAACCATTTGTTTTATAACAATTATGAAAACAAATTCTTGATTGTATATAAAATGCAATAAATAAAGTATACGATATGTGAAACAGGAAAAAATGTCCGGGTTTTTCATCTAGTGCTTACATTGAATGTAATTGACTCAATTGCCCCTGTTTATTTCGTTATGCAACTTACACTCAAACAGGATGCAGAGCACACCCATTGTTCTGCGCGTGTAATTCGCGGAATTCAAATAATTCTCTAGATAGCAGTCTATTTCAGAACGAAGAATCAATACTTTGGTACATATTTCAAATAACTTTGAAAGCCTTCCTACTTGGTCAGCTTTATGATGAGGAATAGTTTTTCAGAAAAAAAAGTGATTATGAAGAATACAATGTGTTATCTTGATAAAAATGTAAACTCTTCACTAATGTCCATTACGTTTTGTAAATAGCATTTAAATAAATAAAACTAATTTAAGTACTTTCTTAAAACTAAATATCATCTACCAATGATATTCCCTTATATTTATACATGTAGAATACATTGAGTAGAACTCTAAAAAACTTCGAACTACCTTAGTTTCTTTTTCTTTTTTTTCTTTTTTTTGCTTTCTAAATACTGAAATAGGTTTGTTTGAATATATGTCCATAAGTACTCCAATTCTATTTTCGCGATGGTCTTAAAACATGGAAATAACTAAGACACGATTATTTCTCGTTAATTTTAACATAATCTGTTGGAATATATTTACAAAAAAATATTTTTGTTTCGGTATTTTATTAACAAATGAACATTTGCACATTTTGGAATTTACCAAGAAATAGCACATTTTGGTTCTGTTTAGAACGATATGAATGTAAACGTATTATTTCATAGTAATGTTGGTTAAATATTACAGTAAAATGTTGATAATGGTATTTAACTCTATCCATATAGATTTGCGTACTTTTGTTGTGGAAAATTGAAAACCATTTTGCCTTTATTTGTTATCTCACTTAAACAATCGATGACCTTCAGAAAAAGCAAGGAAAATGATGACCCTACCACAATCGTAATCTACAGTTTAAATATTGTTACGCATGTATAAAACTAGCAAAACCTATGTGATTTAATAATGCGGAAAATTGAATGTAACTATCATTCTGTATGATAATGTGAACGCTTAATTTTATATAACAAGACTATTTTATTGACCTCACTAATATGTCAGATACTATTATAGAATTCGAGTTTAGTATCATTTGTCAGTGCTGCAAGAGCAATCATTTGTTTAGACTTGAGTAAAGTAATATCCATTTCAATTAAATGAATCAAGTAGCTACTTTTCGTGATAAAATATTTAAATGCTAATATCTTTGAGAGGAAAAGATGAAACGATAGGAAATCATTCACACATGTTTTAATTTGTTCCGTCCAATTTCGCAGAAAAGAAACGCTTCTTGGACATTTGCGTTTAATGTGTGAGATGATTCCCATCATATTTACTCACGAACATTATGTGCCTCGTTTCTGTATTGAGTAATGACACATTATCTAAGCGTGTGTCCTAAGCAACCTATTGTGTAAATAAGTGCGTCGGGACCAAGAGCCAGCGGTCACTCAGGGAATCACCGATCTAAGCGTGAGAGGGAATTGAGCTCCGCCCGCCCCCTTGGGATGTTGATCTCTGACCTCCCATGTTGTGGGGCTTATTATTAAGCATGTAGCTTGATATTCGCTCCGTAGTCGTAGTCTATAATACTCACTACAGCGGTCATCCGGGTCTTTCATATAAATTGACAAGTTAGTAAGTGAGTGTACGTGAGTTCGAAGAACTTGTGTACGGATTTATCTTACAGTTCTCGCAACGAAAGGAAAGCAATGAGGGAGGAACCTAAAGCCCACGTGAAAGTGGAGGAACCAATGCAAGCATTGCGAGACTACCGACTCTTCCTTTCGCAATAGACATGTGGACTTTTCACACGTGAATTTACATTCGGATGATACCGCTCAGTGGCGGTTCTACAAGACCGCAATCCAGGGGGGTGGCAAACCGGGGAGCATTCTTGTTTAAAAATTATGGTTTTACAACAGATATTTTATAAATATGACCTGTACATAAAATGTATCAAATAAATAATTAACAATAAACAATCTGGTAATATTAATAACAATAACTTTTATTTATTAATATGGTATCATTACTTGTATTAATCTGATATTATTTATTTCATTAATATGATTTTATTAATCTAGTATTATTAATAACAATTATAAAGTAACAATTTTAATCTGGTAACACTTTTACAAAGTATGCCATTTATCAACTTCTATTTTATGTGTTAAGAGTTCAGGTCTAAGGGTGGGGGACTAAAGCTCACTTAGCCACTGATACCGCCCACATCAGCCGATTCGTAGACCCGGCTGTAATTGATATGCCAGCTATACAAACAAAGAACTTAATCTCTAAACTTTGACCTGCCTGACACTGCCAGAAGTTTGTTTTTCAACCGTTTAGAGCTTCCTTTGTGTGTATGCGGTGGCATGCCGTCCGGAATGGTGGAGCCACACTAGACCACCCCCCGCAGCAGGTGTATTACAATATGTCTTTAACGTTACTTTTCTTTCGCCACGAGGACAATACACAATGATCGAGCAATAATTTATATTCCTGTATTATGTTCGTTAAATAACCAAACCTAATGAAGCCAAATGGAAGGAAACATTTCACATCTTCTATTTATTGTTTTAGTATCAATACTGCCTAAATACAAGAAGAGAAACCGATATTGAAATTGTTCTTCACCGCGTAACGGAAGAAATTCTATTGAAAGGTCTTAGTATTGCAAAGTTGCCAAATTAGTGTTGTAGTTACATGTAGTTTTCATCCTACGAAGACTCCATTGACTTTATTTAACTAAAGTATCGTAAATAATAAATGCAAAAATGATAATAATAATAATAATAAATTCAAAACAGGCAAAGAGCTTTTCATGAAACTCGAGAGAAATGTGTGCGAGGGTTGAAACCTCGAAACCAATGCACGTGTCAAAATATGTATTTGTCATAATTTGTCTAAATTAAGTATTACTTTGAATCCTATGTTCCCTGATTAGCGTAAGCGTTGAATATTATTGAACCCCCAAAATTAAATTCCATCCAAGGTATGATTTTCATCTTTGCAAATGAAATTTTCTGGAGGTGGAAAAAAGTATCAAATAAAACAGTGCGAAATAAATAATTAGTTGTAATATGTGAGACTCTCATTCAAATATAAACTAATCCTTCCACTGAAACCTGTGTATCTCTTTCTTGAATAATTAAAAATTAAAGGTAATATATTTTACTTTTTGGAGACTAGCTTGCAGTAGCAAATGAGTTTAATAACTTGTATGTGTTAAAGACTTGACTGTAGATATTTATTAGGTTGTTGTTTTCAGTGATGCTTACAACCAAAATTGATAGACAGATCCCACACCCGATTACTTTAATTACCCTTTATTACTTTATTTCATTCAACGTAAAATCTTTTAACAAAGTCAAAAATCTTTAATAATCATGAAAAGGAAATTATTTGATTAATTATTTTTTGGTATTGTAATTACATCTGTTGAACTTATATTAAATTAAATCTTACTTTTACAGACTAGATTTATTTGCAATTTCATATTCTATACAACATTTCCACCCCACTGTGTGCAATCATCAGGCTGACAAAAACTATGTTATCTGGTTAAGATGCCTGAAGTGAGAACAAAGATTTCACATAAATAACAGAAAATGAAATAATATGAATCTTGTACAAAATAAAAGACTAAGGCACTGAGACTACACAAATACACATAATATTTACAATACGAGTATAGATGCACAGAATCACATTGTATCAAATGAGTGGAAAAGAAAATCACAGAATATTGCAGATTTTAAATTAATAAAAAATAAAAGTATTGAACATGAAAGAGTTAATTAAGGGTGTCAGTGGGAGTTGAAACGTTGTAAAGAATATGTATTGGCAAATAAATTCAGTCTTTGAAAATAAGGTCGTTTAATTAAATAATTGAATTAATATTCCCTCAGTAGTATTATCCTTTTTTTGCCTAAACCAATAATAGTGTGAAACTCATATATTTTATTCTGTAATATGCAGATCTCCACTACCCCTTCGAGTTGCTTCTCCATTCACCACCGACATTTCTGTTTTCGTCTTACACCTAGTGCCCTTTGTCCTGTCCCCACCTCCGTCTCCGCAGCGAAGGCGGCTGTTGGTGCTCATGCAACTTGTAAAGCTTATTTGCCGCCTGGCCACGCGCCGCTGCTGCGCTCTGGCGCCCGCTCTCAGAAGCAGCATTGCGCCTAGTTTTGTTCGTGAGAGAGGAATCGCGTTGAATACCATATGGAAGGAGCGATTGCGACCTGTCACCGAACATTCAAGGATTCTTTGAGTTAATTAAAAAGTTTTACTCGATTTACGGCGAATCTCAGTCATGGCACGGTTTTTAATTACAAAACGAACACATCGAGCCGATTAAATAAATTAGGAATCTTAAAATTTAACTGTCATACTTGTCATACTTAACTACATTGATATACCTCGTTAATCTGTATAAATCTAGCGTTGAAACAATGGACTTATTTACAGACTAGGTTTTTCGCTATATAAAGTAGATTTACAATAATTATATAATGTTTCGATGATGGTACCACGGTCTTCTCATCGTGCGTAATATTAGCGTAGATTCAATTGTTCTTATGCATGTTTAAATACATTTAAAATTAGTTTTTATAACATTTGTTAATCTGAAGATAGATAAAATCTACTATACATCTTCAAAAGTACAGTCCGTTTAAAGGTGGATTGTTTCATCAGATCTCATTAATGTTGGAGATGTTATTCCTTATTTTGACAATGTATTCAGTCAAAACATATCAAAACGTGGTAGGAGTTATATCTATATTCTTGTTCGTTTGACATCAAAACAGAAGTAAGTTTTATTGATACACAAACGTTTCTACAATTAATTTTCACCGCATTCAAGACGAGAAAAATAAACATTTTCGTCTTCGACATGTTGAGATGATATACGTGGTTTATATTCAATTTTTCATTGTGATCGGTTGCAAGTTTCCGGCAGGACTATCACCTATGATGTGTAATACTTCTGTGTACTGCGGGACACTCTTTTCCTTGCAATCAGGCGCAATCGTATATGAATTTCGTTCTTCTACTTCATAGTTACATATTTCATGTATTCAATGTAACCTGCAAAATTATTTCTAACATTTTTAGTAAGATTATTTACGTTATTTAAATAGGTTATGATATATTGGCATATTTACAACAACTTACGCTCCCGATTGTGTAGGGTATCCCATTTATTAGATTACAAAATTAAATAAAAATTTCAGTATTATGAGAAATACGCAGTTTATTTATGCTACTGTTCAATTATTTGTTCTTAAATCTTTGATACTGAATCAAATATTATTTTTAAAAATCTCTTGTAACTTCTGTGGCTTTACTCTGTGTGCGACCTGAAAATACGAGAGAAATTGGAGAGGGAATTATGAAAATACGTCTCGTCTATTATGAGCTTGTTCGTTTNAATTATGAAAATACGTCTCGTCTATTATGAGCTTGTTCGTTTAATTGCACAAAAAATTGTCTGTTCCAAAGGCTATACCTATGCATTGTTATGTATTTTGACGAGCTGGATCCAAAACCCAATCCTGAATTGCTCCATCACTTTTTCTAATCGCAAAACCACCCTTAAATTAGCAAAATAAGAATTAAAAACTTGGGGCTTATGGATCAATTCTGATTTCGGATTCAGCGCGTCAAAATACATATGCTGTGGAACAGGCAAAATTTCTTCAGCTGCGATCTATTAAAATAATACTGTTTATGTACGTGCCAACGTTTCGAACTAGTTAGTTCTTCATGCAATTTATTTGAGAATATTTACAATACAAGTCCAACTAAATACATAGACAAATCTAATTAACTATTCTAATTCCAACAGTCCAGCTGAATAAATGAACTTGTATTGTTAATTTTCTCAATAAATTGTATAAACCTTGATGAAGAACTAATATAGCTCGAAACGTTGGCCCATACATAAATAGTATTATTTCAACAGACTTCAGCTCAAGTAACTTTTCCAGATATTATTATCTTTAAAGTCAAGAAAAAACTACGAGAGCAATTTATGTGTGTGTGCCTGTGTAAATGTATGGTAAAATAGATGTACTAGATATTTAGACAGCCTTCCTTCGTAGCAAATTATGTACATTTTATAATCTTCCATCGTCTCATTTCTCCTCCGCAGTGTGTGATCCTCGTAAACCATGACTATCGAGAGAAACCTTTTTATCTTAGCGTCTCGAGGAAGGTATCGGGTTCACCACCAAAGAAAACCCCGACAGGCGATGTTGGTGGCGATGGTAGCGGTAGCAACCTTTCATGAAAGCGACACCATCCCACACACGCGCATCGTCATTCCCCTGTTTCCTTAGCAACATACTACGCGTTCATTAAAGCCGAGGTTCCCTTTGTTTCATATGAAAGAAAATATAACAGGCTATTGGTGAGCATGGATCCGTGATATTTCGTGCTTGTTTTTATTTACTTACTTCTAAGTTTGTAGAATTAATTGCTTACTTCTAAGTTTGTAGAATTAATGACATGAATTCTTTTTGTGACAGAGAACATATATACTGTTCTTCCAGGAAATAACTTGTTGCAATGCCTTAGGAATATTCGGGGTCAATTGCGTCTGATAATAATGTTGTCGGCGTAAAAATAATGATATTTTACTAGTATAAAATTTATTAAAATATCTTCCTCGCTAAAATTCGTGTTCTGAATGCCATAATTATTAATTTTTGATGATTTTTAGATTTATCACTCAATTTTATTTCTTAAAGACTACATTACTCTGTTTTCTCATTAAATACTCCCGCTATCCATAACCAATTGTGTCAAGTAAGATATTATTAAAAACATCATTTTATTAACATGGACGGTATCATAATCTTTTAATCATTATTCTTAGCAAATTTTCTTATTAAAGCAACGTTACGAATCAATAATTGAAAAGCGCTAATCCTAATTAGTTGCAATCTAATATTTTCCTCAAAAGTTGTAGAGAAGTGAGCTAGAAAACACATATTGATTTATTTACCTCGTTTGCAATGTTGGGTGTAATATTTCCGTAATATAACTATAAATTTATTTCTTGACATGGTGTGTGTTATATATGTATGATTTAAACAACAACGAAATGAAAGATTCTTTGTATGTGTGTCGTTTATTTAATTTCATTAAAAACTGAAAGCAAAAGATGTCATTTATTAATATAGGTTCTTTCTTCATTGTTTTTGAAATTAACAATCCTTTATTTTTCAATAAATTAATCATGTGTTGTATCGATTTTACAAGTCATTCCTTAGGTTGTTCTTATTTTTATGCGCCGATCTATCTTATCATAGCATTCTCTTTTACTCCCGATATCGTACCGAGCTCTGACAAAAATCAAATCGCTCTCAACATTAAAACAAAAGTAAGTATAAGGTAGGAGTTCGTTCCGTGCCATCACAATCCCCATTAAATCCTTGAAAGCAACGTGAGCGTGTCCAGAAACAAAGCGCTGGTTGCATTGCCGTGAATCGCGGTCGGAGAAAATGCTTGTTGAAACGCGTATCGATCAGAGCCACTTAAAGAAGAAGGTGGTGATCGAGACTTTGAGGAGTGTGAGCACGTAATGATAGCAGGTGATCAAGGACACATGCAATAGTACGAGTCAACGATGGAAACCTTCCTTCTCTGTCGTTTTTGTCTCTGTATAATAATTATGTTTTATTGAATGAAAATGAAAGATGGGCTCGGATCGAGCCCGGGGTCTCCAACTTTACGCGGTGGTGTGCTATCCATCACACGATCCTATTCGTTCTCCTGTGAGGTCTGTGGATTATCGCAACTTGATAATCCACGGACCCCGGTCCGGTCTCAACATTTTTTAAAACTATGGATATAAAAAGAAAGAAATATGTATTTCTAAAAACTGTTTACTTCTCCCAAGTCTTCATTATATGTTTGATAGCAACTGTTTGCGTACAATAAAATCTACGTTCTTTATCCTTCATTAGTTACGATTGTAAAATTGATTTTTTTTCTCGAAATTTTCATGGAATAATATAATGTAAGAAGGTAATAAATAAACATTATTTAACACTGCAGTAGTCATTAGACGAGACTAATACTTGTTACAGTTTGTTGAGGAAAGTTTGAAGGGGTTTGTAATTTTGTTTTTCTATTTTGTCGTATGTTGTTACTTTTACGTAAGCAGGTTGACCTTTATAGGTACCATATACATACCACTCCCATTTGTTTCTATTCTAGCGTTCTAGTGACCTCACGTAGTGAGTACATACGTCACATGCATTCATTACTCAATGCCTCAGCACACAAGTTTGCTACAAATCCATCTACACTATGATTACATAACAACTAGAATTCTCTTTAGTGACACAACTGAAGTTCAGCATACCCGCACTGCTTACTTGTATCAATGTTATTATGACCAAAGTTGAATGACTTTGGTACTTTACATTATAGTCTTTGTGTTTACTCTAATAATGTTCACTTCTACACTTCTACGATATTTTTGTTTATGCTTTGTTAAACGTTCATTGTTCATAAATGAATTATTTTGTTGCAGTTGTTAATGCTATAATACATGCCATAAGCTAACAAAATGTAGAAATAATGCAAGTATATGATGTTAAAGTGGGTTTAATTAATCAACTTCTCAAACCCCGAAGGTTAAAGTTTCTTTGGTAATTCATGCGAATGATCCTGGTGCTTTCTCGTTAATATCCATGTACACAAGTTCAAAAATACACCTCTAAATCGAATCCAAAATCGTTACAGTCGATAAATCAGTGATTTAGCCTTGGCGCAAAACCATTGCGCATACTTTCTCATATACGTTTTTCCGTCTGCAGCATAGAGTGACAAAAATATCGTAAAAGTGTTGTGTAAATGTAATTTCGTTGTAGAAAGAAATAGATGTATTTTCGTATCAGCAGCGCGTTTGCTGTCCTCTTATGTATTTTATCATTATCATATCTTTCATTTCAGCTTTCGAAAAGTGTATTCTACGTCTGCTTGGTCCATTTACACTGTTAAATATTATTCAAGCTTCTTGAAACAGTAAACTAATGCTTAAGCGTAGCAGAGAGAAATAATTTTACTACGTCTACTAATTGTACTTTACGTACTAATTGTACTTTACTAATTGTACTTTACGTACAAATAACTTAAGCACAATCGTTGGAGCCGTTTTTGAGAATCATTCAAAAGAACACTTTTACCTCCATGTGAAGTACCTTTTGTTTTAAAGTAAAAGAAAAACTAGTGCACGTGCTTCGACAACAAGTAAATTCTACCATAAATACGAAATATGAATTAAATATATTCATCCATTTACTCAGAATTCCTGCGCACAGACAGACAGACGGACGAACGGACGGACGTTATGCCGAAAACCACTTTTTCAGAAACAGGGATCACCAAAACGGATATTTCCGTCGAAATCTCGCTTTCGATTTTTTTCAGATTACAAAACTTTCTATATAATACGAATATGAGAAAGTAATAACAATCGTACTAAATCTTATAACTTTTCAAATACGATTTCATAGTTTTATGTGGCCACTTCCTTGGTACAATGCTGAGTGCGTTAAACTCGTCGTTAAAGAAACATTTTCATTCCATAGTTTCCGCAGAGGCTTAATGACAAGGTGATTACGATCAATGGCTTGGGTCGTACGTTTTATTGGCCGCCATAGCACTGTTCTTGAGTGTGTGCAATTAGAGAACGAGTCCACTGTTTGTGGAATCGGACTTCTTGTGCCTTCAATCAGTCGATAGATCAGGAAGGGTGTCGGAGTAAGAAGGAAGGGCTGAGTGTTTAATTGCAAAACACAGCTTGTGTGTCGGTCACCTTCTGACACTTCTCCTTTCTTCCTATCTTAACTTGTGCTCTTCACCTGGTTCCACTCTTTCTCAATCTCTTGTTTATTTGTAAACGTATTGCTTTTAATGTTTCCACAATTTTTCTATTTTCTATTTATAAAAGTCAATTCTGAACACACACACACATATATATATGTGTGTGTATGTGTTGTGTGTGTGGTTTTAAAAGTGCGGAGATAGATGAAATTAATAATCACTTTCGAATTTTGATTTTTTTTGTGACAACTTAAAATTTTACGATATAATTGAAATTAGATTTTTTGTGGGGCTTTACAGCTCGTCGACATCGAGGTCATTAGAGCCCTAAAATTCAGTACAGGTAGGGAAAATGCAGTTACGCACTAAGGAGAGCCAACATGACTCTCCCCGCGTGTGGGACTCGCCGAATGACTCAACCATACGTACTAAAAACCCTCCTGAATTACAATATATCAAAATATATCTCAAAACATACATCAAAACATTAAGGACCAAAAATGAGGGGGGGACAAAAATGAGGAAAAAGGAAATATACCCTAGCCCTAATGGCGTCGTGATCGAAAAGAACAAGAGGTGACCAAGGAAGATCAGAAAAGAGAAAGGAAGGAGCCCGACACAAGTAAGTGGAAGAAATGTCAGACTCAGCTCGGGGCCCCGCGTTTGCCAAACACGCAGTGACTAGATGTAAGTCCCCTGGGAAGTTGAAATTAGATATTGTGTTTCGCCGTTTTATGGCACTTCTATATCTGTAACTTCTCGTAATAACCAGGTAACTTTACTTTTTTTAAAAACAAGGTAAATCTGTCAAAATTGTTAGTATTTTGCTAAGTTCTTTTTTATGTAGTCTAAACGATTCAAAAACTTACATTCTTTCGAATCGAGTAGTGAAAATTTTCGGTTTTGAAAACAGTAATCACTGGTTATACATTTAATAGGAATGAAGATAACTCTATTACAAATTTTCTACAAAACGTAAGTTAAAGCAATTGCATACATGCAAAACTGCTGAGAAAAAATGTAAATAAATAAGGTAAAATAATCAAAGCTTGATGANATGTAAATAAATAAGGTAAAATAATCAAAGCTTGATGAACTTCAGGTAACTATTTTTTCTTCGTTTATTCTTGGTAAAAAAAGTCATTAATTTTATAGGGTTATTTTGTAAAACTCATTGTGTTTCATCTTCTCTATGAAGGATTATAATACTTCCGAGATATAACAGAAGAACTTCATGGAAACTTAAAACGACCGTAACTAGCAAAAAGGAAATAAAACTTACCTGGTTGTTACCGCAAGCCACTGATGCATCATCCACAAAAATGAAGTTTTTGCTGAAGATAACTGAATTTAAAGAAATTTTGGAAATATTATTTTAATTACCTTACATATACTTGAGTATATAAAAAAAGTCACCAATATAGATATGTGAAATTTTTTGGGTTCGTGGGTGTTGGAGTCAAGGACAAGGCTATAACTTTCGTCTTATAGATTTCGCCTCGTAGCAAGGGTGTGTGGGTGGGTAAAGGGGTAGGTAGGAAGGTGCCGGCTGCTCCGTAGCTCGTGTCGTCGCCTCCGGTTCCAGGAAATTGCCGCTAATGCACCCACGGCGGTGTCTAAGGCTCCCAGGCACACAGCACTCTACGAGGAAGAAACTCAAAAGAATAAAAGGCTGCGTGTTTCCCATTTACTTCGATCGGGCAGAAAGAATTCCTACCAACTCGAGGAAAATGCGTGGGATTTCCAAGGTGTTGGTCTTCATCAACAATCACCTCTTTGCTCTAATATTGTTATCTCCAATATTACACTAATATTTTTTTAATTAATTTAGTTTTTCTACCATTTCGATCTTCACTTCTTTAATGGAAATGACCTTACTGTGGATTAATTTGTTTTGTGGGAGATTTTTCTCAATAATGTCAATACATTTTCATGGATTCATGGCATTAGCTACACAAACACGTTTGACTTTGACATTATTGAGAAACATCTAAGTCACAAAATTTCAAACGAAACTTTGAAATTTTGATATTATAATGCATTTTAAATCAAAAAAAAAAAGAGTTCGTGTTTATTTATTATGAAGTACTGAAAAATGTTTAAGTACTATAGATTATAAGTATTAATATATCTCGCATGGGTTTTTTTTTACTTTCAGTCTAAAGTCTTCCTGATAAAAAAAATTTAAAAACAAAGAAATACGAGTAGTTGAAAAAGGTTTCTGAATGAAATATTGATGTTGATCAAAGTTTTTTTAAAAATCTGTTAGCTCCAAAGTAGAATATTTATGTAAAAGGAAATAATATCATTAATTAATTTTGATGTGTAATATTTTCTTACCAGGAGAATTTTGATGATTTTTATATTGCTTAAATATCCTGGTAATTCGAGCAAGCGATTCATTACGTAATCATTAGGTACCAATTGAAAGAAGTTGTAATGTTATATTATTTCAATTGATACGCACTTTTTTTCGATAACAACATTTTTATAATGCTTTATACGTATTAGTGACAGCGTGGCAGTAACCTTCAAAGTGAAACAGCTATGGTAGTAAAAGTGGAAAGAAAAATATTTAACGAGTGTAAAAGAATCATAAATATGTCTTATATTCTCACGATATTGTGAAAAACATGAACCTAGTTTGTCCCAGAATACATATAAAATGCAAATTGAAGTGCGAGTTAATCCAAGACCTCTGGAGCAATCTGTAGATATATCGCAGAGCGCTTAGTAAGTCTCTTTAACTCACATGTTCTCACATAGTTTAAACCTGCTTCGTAGTTTTATTTGCACTATGAATTACCAGAGCGGGTATTCGAGGATCTATAGAAACGCGTGCTACGTGCTTAAGTGGCATTACTATACTGGCATTACCATTTGCTATAGCTCTTCCGGTACACAACATAAATAGGAAGAGCAATTGCTTTAATGAGCATTGTTACTTAAGAATCCAGGGTAGGAAATAATGGGAAATTTTCTCTTAAAAACATCCGAGGCATTAGAGTGAAGCAGAAAAAAATTATGAAAAATGATACCAGAGACCTCTGACTCTTATTCTGAGATACAAAACGTCATTCCAATGGAACATCAACAGCGATACTTTTTATTAAAATTCATCCCACAACGGAAAATAAGTTTAATTAATCGAAGAATGCAACAAGATGAACATTTTCTCAGCTGTATGATTCTTACGAATTTTCATCATCTACGCTCACATCATCAATTTAATCGCAGAGACGCAAGAATTGCTGATGCCAGATATGACGGAGAATGTTCTGATCTAATATAAATAAATAACTAAAAAGTATAAATTTATTTGTAATTATGAATCAGTATTTAAATAAATAGATTATTCTTGTATTAATCTACTTTAAAATATTAATCTCTGAGAACGATGACACAAAATATGACATTTTCAACTTATTTTTATTTTCGTAGTCTTTCTCTTGAAAGCTAATCACCGTGATGAACACGATATTGTTCTCTCAATTACAAACTTATTTAATAGGTTTTTATTCTCTTTGTGAAGTATTTCATTTTCATAATAACAGACTTATTTTCTTTTACGTCGTCTAATAGAAAATTCTCATCTCAGCGGAAAATCTTCTGTTGAGGTAATTACGAGACACAAGTACAAAGTTTGTTAATAAAAGATCCTTGTTTGTTCGTAAATTTTAGAGGAAAAAAGGGCATAAATGTTCTTTAATCCAAACTGATATTTCGTAACATGTAGCTTTCCCCCCTTTGAATAACTCAACAATTTCGCTCTCCCCTATTCAATGTGCCTGCGAGAAATTTATCGTCCAATTAAACGAAACACGAGTAGGGAGGAAATGCTCAACAGATGTCGCGCGACAACAAGGTTTAAAAGTTTCAGCTCACACTAAGGAAACTGGAAAATTTGAATCATGAAAAATTTTTCTTAGTTTATTTGATTCTCGTGTGGAATGGAAATGTGTTCATGACTCAAAGAACCTTTCGTTCTCCTTTGTACTATTTGCTTATAGGAGAGACTTAGATTTTGCAGTTTCATTATTTATTAGAGAAATAATAATATTTAATTATTTATTTATTACTTCCAAGTGGTAGAATTGTCCAGTATTTGACTTTCCAATTTGATATATTCATAATATTCAACTAAAAGTTCACGCCAAAGGCAAGTAGTAGACCAGAACATAGCCTTTTTGAAATTTAGTAGAAAAATTAGCTTACCCTACATAGTTTCTAAAACTGATGACTATTTTCTCCTATAGCGCATAAATTTTCAATTCACGTGATTGCTAGTGTTTCGAAATGTATGAACATGACGTCATCATGACCAAATATAGAATACATGTTTCAATGCTCAATGATAAGAATCTAACATATCTAAAAGTAGTTTGAAATAAAGTGGATTCACAATTTACATTGTCTATGAACATATATAAAATAATCCAGAAAATGCCCTTTTAGACAAACGAAATAAATCAGGAAATTATGTGCTAACCAAAAACGAGGTAGCATCAAATAAGAATTATTTTGATTACTACACTCATAAATTCATCACAGAAGTTTCTAAATGAAGTTTATTACAAGAAGAGAATCTAATCTCCAGATACTGTTGTTCAGTTTACGTCTGTCATAATTAAATCTTTTAATTATTATCTTAAACGAATTTTTTCCAGTTAATAACTATACTTCAATTACAACGTTTCGTCACTGATTTGCAACTTCGTTAATTGTTACATAAACAGTGCAGTAACCTAGTAACACGTCATGAATGAAATTACATATTACTATTTAACAATAAAAAGAAACAATTCACAAAATTCATAAATAAATACCAGATGCCAGGTCGTGAAATTTAATGATTTAATCTTGAGATAAATCGAAACATTGCATATATAATCGCGGACAAAAGCTCTCAAGATTAACTCCTCGTATTCTCCATCTCCACCATTTATTCATCCATCACTCTACGTCGTTCCCAACAATACCATCCTTGCTTTCTTCATCTTCGTCGTATGAAGGGCTCTAATCGTCTCCACCCTCATTAGAAGCTCCCTCGCGCTATCCTCACTGCCACCATTGTCGTTTCCCTCCTTGCAGTCGACGATGATAATGAGGACCTCTCCCCTGGTTGTGCGTCCTCAGACCTCACTGCATTCGCGACGATACAGTGCCCTCACCCTGGACCAATATGTGCCCGCGTGATACTCATGCTAATTATGAAAGGTCCAACATTCGATCTACCCGCAGTATGATGACGTAACAATTTAATCTGCTGAAGCAGATTGTTAACCCCATCCCTAGAAATATTACAGATAGCAGATTCATCTTGAGGTAGTTTCTTTGCATTGTTCAGTTTTTCGAGAGGAAAATATAAACGTGCTTTCTTACTCCACGGGAATTTTCTTCTAAATTTTCATTTCATTCGTGAAAGCATAACCCATAAGTGGCATTGGTGGATCTATGGGTCTACAACCCACCCACCCCCCAACCCCATTGGACCTGAACTCTTGAGAGATAAAATTGAAGTTGATAAACGACATACTTTGTAAAAGTGTTACCAGATTAATAATTGTTATTAGTTATAATTGTTATTAATAATACCAGATTGATAATTGTTAATTTTACGTGATAGATGCAACGTTTCTTAAAACCATGGATACCAAACAGAAAAGTAAATGTTCTCTCATCCAATGTTATTTATAGCAACTGTTTGCGTGCCATGAAATCTGCACACTTCCGCAGTTGTGATGATTGATTCTTTCTGGAAATTTTCGCAGAATGGTGTAACGTAAGATGTTAAGAAAGAAACACTATTTAACACTGCTGTTGTCGTTAGTCGCCAGAGACTAATATTTATTACAGTTTGTAGAGGAAAGTTTGAAGGGGTTTGTATTTTTGTTTTTCTATTTCGTCGTGACTTTTACGACAGCAGGTTAAACTTTAAAAGTACGATACACATACCACTCACACAAACTGCATACAGATTGTTGCTACGTTGTATATAGAAATGAAAGGATTTGTTGAGTCTCTAGAACGATTCAGTAAGAAACAATTCTTTGATTTATTTTTTAGCGTATTTCCACCGTCTGTATAAAATTCATGAATGAACAACAAGACCCTCCTTTAAACAGATAACATTTAGTCACAACACTTTTTTAAAAAAACATTAAATTACATATTTACACTCTAAATATTTTTTTATGTTTTAAATATTTAAAGTGTAAATATGTAATTTAATGGATTGGTTTTAAAGTGTTCTAATAAAGTTCGTTTCTTATTCATTCATTTAATTTTTTAGGTTACTATTTTTATTTGAAAGTAGAGGTAAAATTTTGTTCTAGTTTTGGTTCTATTCTTCTCGAGTTTTTGGAATTAAATTTGGAAATATGACGTTAATGGGTTGTGAGCATAAAGAAAATGCGTAATGTGACGTAGTTATTGTTTTTTTCTACGCATAAAAAGTAGAGGCTGTAGCATGTACTAATAAACCCATTTACTTCGAAGTAAAGAATGTGAAGAAGATGCTATGTATAACAGAGTGTAGGGACATGTCCCTCCCTACATAGTACACACCAAATGCGTGCCATACATACGCATCAATGAATCTCCCCCGTAACGCCGACGCCTATTAACAACGTTGATGTAGGAACGCTATTCCTACATATCGATAAGGTACATACCGTCACACGCATGAAACTTAGAAAAACTCGCCACGAAAAGCTATACGTTCACCATGTTGTTTACTGATCTCCAAGGCGACACCACCCTCTATATAAGAGAACCTCAAACCACGACGCCAAGGAACCTTCGAAACAGTAAACAAATAGAAGACTCCATGAAACAAGTCGTCTCGACTGCGATTCCATAACGGCACTCACTAATCTGCCCCCCGCACGACCTATTAGGATTATTATCTTTAAGAAATGAACTATGAGACAATGTTAAGCCCCCAGGCAGTCATATGTTTCTGTTAAAACGCAACCTGATAGCAACGAAACATTTATTATCCTAGCGAGCCTCGACTGGAGTACACCGCTGCGCATGAGCTCTGAAACGTTCTAAGTTGAATTTCGTCCATACCGAATTCCTACGCTGAATCCTAATCATATCCTGGCGATATATTTCTGCAACTCTGACAATATGTATTTCTACAATTCTGGATACATATTTCAACGAGCCTAGAAAGCATTCAACGCTGAACTTCAACCACGCCGAAGTCTAGAGAAACCATATCCTAACGATATACATTTAAACTTCACCGGCGCTGAACCCCGGAGAAGTCACATCCTGAAGACTTACATTCAAAAGGATCTTCGAAGTTCAACACCGACAACGCCCTGACGCTGAGGAAATTCCGTCCTCCAAACCTTGGCGACTGCGACTTCGAAGCCCGACGCGAGAGACACCACGACGAAGCTTTCCACTGGCGGTACCACTACGCAGGAGAGCACTGGGTTCCGTGGATTGCTGCCACCGACGCCGCAACTTGGTTATATACGTGAGAAACTAATTCAAGCGGAGCGTTCAATCGGCCACCTGTCGTGTCGTGTCAACCTCCTTTGTTTTATCCCAAGACAGGTTCATTAATTTCTGTAATAAAAACCTTATTCTTTGAAGAACCAACTTGGAAATATTTATTTTGTGAAGGAAGAGATTTCGTTGCAAATACAACAAAATCTCTCCCTCGCAACAAGAGTATATGCCGCGACTCGGAGTATCCTCTTAAGTTAACGTATGAAAGAATCGTAGTATTTTCATGCATAGTACTTTGTACGCATATGATTCAAAGGAGATAAGCTCCTTTACTTAGCATCTGTTTCACATATACTTTACTTCAAAGTAGTACATAGAAGAACGTACTACATCTACTACTTTTTACGTGAAGATATCAAACAATAACTAATTTACGCTAAAACTAATAAAAATAATTGCTTCGTTTTGATGCAAAGCAGCGTACATATTATACACATTAACTCAATTATTCAGGTCAAATATGATTGTTTAAGGATATGAAGTACTACTTGTATAATAGAAATACTTGTTTGATTGTATTTTATCATCCTCTCCCTCTGGGTGAAATATACTGCGACTGCATGATAGATTTCTACTTACGTGAATGAATTTTTATTTCTCATGAGGTAATAACACTGCTCGTGTGATATGGTCGCTTCTAATCACAATGCTCTGCAAGTGGAATATAGCTTCTTGTAATAAGTGGTGATTTATGTGTCTGATGCTTCATGCGTCCATGATTGATCACTTGCAAAATGCGACAATAATTGGAATGAGCTAATTACGAGAATACTGGGAGACATGACGCACGTCGGAAAGAGTTGCAACCTCCTCTTTTAGAAATTCCCTCGCAATTTATGGCGAACACTCAGAGGGAGTACGAAGGGGAAATGAGATCAACATTTCAATCGATTGATTTATTTTTGTGTATTACTGCTATTATAAATCAATTTTGCGATATCTCGTTAAAGCAAAATGTGTTTTCTGGTCACGGCTCTTAAATTGATTCAATGCTCTCGTTAATGATAATGATGATGATTACTGGTACAAAATATTCCGTCGAACTTCATACTGATGAGGAAAACGTAAACGCGAAAAAGTTTTTATGGTTTTTATGGTCTGTAAAAATAAATAATTAATATTGATTCAGTTTTGAAAAAAAATAAAATAAAACCCTCTGCTTACATTACTGAGAACGGAATGGTTTTTCTTATTGACTTTCAATAAAGAGAATGGACGTAAATACCAAATTTAGTACGTGTCGTTCATTTTAATAAATAGTTAATAATAATAATAAATTTATTGTCAAAAAAGCAGTACAAACTGCGTATGACCACGTGGAGGACAATAAACTAATTTACTCTCCAGAAGCAAGCAAGGGACCATCCCATCAATTCCGATCAAGGACCCTAAGGCAGAGGCGGATTCAAAAATTTCCACAAAAATTCCTAGATAAGATAAAAAGTTAACTGCGAGTTATAAGACTAATAGAATGTTAATATGTTTGTAATTTAATACAAAAAATGTACATGTACAAATTATTATCGAACTATAGATTATTCTGTGTATAATGTTTAAAAATCATAAGAATTGAAATAACACTAAATTCACGTTTTATTGTTACAATAAACACGCCCCTAGACAAAGCCTAGAGAACCTGTATAAAAAATCCGCCTCTACCCGAAGGAAAACCG
>NNCF01126655.1:250158-276181 GCA_002313205.1 Laupala kohalensis | reverse complement strand
TATTATTAATAGTCAATACTTGAGCAAGGTGATCACTGTATCCGGCGATAAACACTTCAGAGAGATACGAGATTCCATTGTTGACTATAATTTGATCTAGCAATGTTTGAGATGAGCCGGAGAGGCGAGTGGGGTCATTTATCGTAGTAATAAGGTTGAAGGAGTCGATAAGATTCTTGAATCGATTAACTGGTGAATGTGCAGAGTCTGATGTACTCAAGAAATCGATATTGAAATCAGCACATATAACGATATATTTAGTAGATTTATGTGCGATATGTTCTAAAACATTTTCGAAGTTCCGAAAAAATATGTCAAGATCTGATTGAGGAGGTCTATAAATACACAAAACAACAATACCGGTGTCGGTCAGTTCAACTGCAGAAATTTCGAACACACTATCTACGCAGAAGTTCTCGTAGCCTGTCAGTGGAGAAGATAAAATATCATTACGAACGTAGATACACGTACCTCCGTGGGGATTTTTGCCTTTAAAATTTTGCCGACAGTAAGAACTTGCTAAATAATAATTAGAAATAGCAGTATCGTTGATGTTGTTAGTTGAAAGCCAATGCTCTGTGAGGCATAGCAAATCGAATCGATTTTCGTGTACCAGAATTTCAATGTCTGTCAATTTGTTTGAAAGGGATTGGACATTATGATGAAATATAATTATTTTATTTTCGCAAAGAGTTTGTGACTCACGAGAAATGGAATCGAGATAGATTGTGGAGAGGAATTTGAAATTGGTACAGCTTCTAGTTCCGGATCAACTGCACCCGCTCACTGCACCTGTACGCGATTGTCACCTTCGAGTACCACATCGTACACCTGAGTGCAAGTTGTAACTGTGTATGGGGTCGGCAGGAGGAATAGATGAGGATGTGGGAGATGAGGAAGAAGTAGGTGAAGGAACGGGGAATGGAGAAGAAATGGGTGTCGAGATAGGAAGAGGAGATGGTGTTGAGGTAGGAGCAGAAGGTGGAGATGAGGTAGGAGGAGGAGATGAGGTAGGTGCAGGAGGAGGTGTAGGAGTGGGTAATGGGACAGGTGGATGATGTGAGGTCAGATGTGAAGCTAGAAGAGAACCGAAGTGCTGTTTCCCAGACGGTCTCAGGTGTAAACCGTGCTGGGTAAAGTCCTTGGCAGTCAGGTGTGTTTGCAAATAAAAAAATGTGATTTTTTTGTCTGCCAGAGGATGTTTTAGGGATATGTTTGCCAGGTTAATTTCATGGTTTATTTGTGGAACGTTGGCAGGCTAGAGAGCACTATGTTCGTGTGCACGGAGGCCATTTTTAGTTTCTGTAGATGTTCAGACGCGTTGAAATGACTACCCTAGTTAATACCTATAATGATTACTGTGTCCCGCTCAGTGAGTTTTTTAGTGTAAGTGTCCAGTTCTCGAATAACTTCAGCCAAAAGAGCGTTCGGCTTAATGAAACCGGAGACTGAGAACTGGCTAGGAAGCAATCCACGCAATACGGAGGACATCTTACGACCGTGCGAATCAGCTAATATGAACACATTTGATTTCTGCGTGGAAGTGTTGGCTTCATTTCTAGGTAGCACTAGTTTACGTGGTTTTGGGCGGCTGTGCGTGGTTTGTGAACAGGTTTGGGTATTGAACTTTTGTTCTAAATACTATAATGCAGCGAAAGCGAATTTCTAAGATACAGAAAAAAAAAAATCAATCTGTCACGACAAAATTCCAGGGGATTTACTTAAACTCGGTGGAGAAATCATGATACCGTACCTAGCCAGGTTTTTTGATATTACATTAATTAATTCTACATTATAACTGGACAGGAAAAGGCTCTCGTGGCACCAATTCAAAAAGGAGATGATTGCTATTTAGTTAGTAATTTCGACCAATTAGCTTAACCTCCGTAGTATGTAAACAGATGGAACATATTATTGCAGATTATTTAAAGAATACTAAAATAAAATAACTTTTTACATACTGCACAACACAGTTTTAGATCCGGGTACTCATGTGAGAGCCAGGACTTTCCTGAGTCACGAGGGGGAGAACTGATGTAATTGTTGTTGATTTATAAAAACCGTTCGATTTAGTGCCACACGACCGTCTTTTTGCAAAAATTGTGAAGTCAGAAATTGATCCGCGTGTTTTAAAATGGGTATGGAATTTCTCCGGGATCGCTCACAACAATTTAGAATAAGAAATCGCGGTGACATCGGGAGTGCCACATGGAAGCGTTTTGGGTCTACTTTTTTTCCTTTCATATTTTAGCGATATATCAGAGCACATTAATTCCATATTGCTTTTATTTGCAGATGACAGTATCATATATCGAAATATTAAAGAAGACAGAGACCGAATTATGTTACAGAGCGATCTAAATGAGTTGTGGAAATGGGCTGAGACGAATAAAATAAAAAAATCCTCTAAACAGTAAATCTTTATGTTATTACGATAAAAAATAAAGCCTGCCCTGAACTATTCATTAAATCATCTGATTATTCCTGAAGTCTCATGCTGAAAATACTTAGGTGTTATAATTTCTCGTGTCTTAAATTGAACAGAACATGTTAAATCACAACAAAGAAAGCTTGGAGAGTGCAGAACTTCGTAATAGAAAAGGGAACTCGACATCTAAAAGCTTGACATACAGTTCATTAGTTCGACCTATACTGGAGGACGGAGCCGCTTGCTGAAATCCGTATAGGTTTTCTATTGTGGGATTTTAGGGGTCGTCAACAGCAAGGTCAGATCAATGAATTAGACCGGATACAAAGAAAGGCCACGAATTTTGTTAGGGACAACACGCGTAATATTAATCTAGTGTGGGGCACACTTTCCTATCGAGGAAAGTTATCGCGTCTTTGTGCCCTCTTTACAAGGGGTAGTCAACGTAGAAATCAGTGAACGCCAGGCTACACAAACCGAATTACATTAGACGCGGCGACCACAAGCGTAAAATAAAATGTAGGAAACAGAAAACGGATATTGGTAAATACATCTTTGTTAATATAACCATTGTAGACTGGAATAACTTACCTGCAGCAAAACTTTCGAACTTACCAAAAACAGTAAAATGTTTCCGCAACAGTCTTCTTGCTTCGTCGAAATAGGAACATTTGTGAAGTGTAGTGAAGTGATTGGAGTCGAAGGGTATAGAAAAAGCTAAGAGTGAATAGTAATAGTGAAGTGTAGTGAAGTTTACAAGATTGTTCTCAGCGATCCTGTTTTGGTTTTATTTTTTATACTTATTAATTTCTTTTATTTATGTTATATCAATTACTTTTACGCTGAGGGTATAAGAGAATGACGTGTGTGTATATTGAGCGTGATTGTACGTATGGGTGTGTTTCTGTAACCGTTTGTAAGCAAAAATGTGTTTGTTCATGAAAGTGAATATACGCACATATGTGCCTCATGTAGACAATTAATTTTTTAAATCTAATTTCTTTCTCGTTGTAACCATGTGTAATAATTTTATGAGCATTTTATTCCGTTTGTGTGTATATTATTATATATAATAATATACAATAATATTGTGTGTATATATTATATTGTGTAATATCTATTATATATAATAGATATTAACGATTTGTTTTTTAACTTCGTATTATTTTATTATGAATGTATTCTTTTCTATCTGACACCGAGCATTGTTCACTAGCAGACTAATAAATTATTATTATTATTATTAAAATAATAGATTTAGCTCAACTTTTACCTTCTCGCATCTCAAGTTCTAATGTTATTAATCGTTGTTGTACAATGGTATCAAGTGTTGTGAGTAAATATGTCATTATATTTATTCCTTCGATAACATGAGAACAAAAAAATTTCGGATATTATCTACATGTGATTATTCAATGCCGCTATATCTTCTCCAAAGTTAACATTTTTAAGAGAACAAACATAGGAAAGGGATATTCCCTTTTGTAAGGTACATATTTTTTTAAAAAATATATTGACTTTTATTGCAAGAAATCTTGATTGATATCTTGATAAATGATACTTCTTGTATATAAAATTAATAATAATAAAAATAAAAGTTAGTTCATCGTCTGTTTTGTTTAGTTCGCATTAGTTCAAAATTCACAACAGATTACGATGTAAATAAACTTCGGAGGTTTTACTTGCAGATAAAATGGCTTTTTCATCAGTGGAGATAAATTCGATGTCGTATTATTTTATTTATAACGCAAATTTTTCATCCAAGGATTTGTTCATCATATGTGACTGCAAAGTGAACCATTATATGTTACTGTGTCTTTAATTACCAATTAAATGTTTGAGTGAAATTTATTATCTTAGTTTTGTAATCAAGAATTTCATTAGGTACTCTCAAAGTTTTATATTTTAGTATTTTTTCATGCGTATCAAAATATCTTTTATTGAATTCATAGTAACTTATGATTTTGGTTGTTTTCTTTGGTGAACAATGTGCGATACATCCTTTAGTGTTAGTTCTGTGACAGTAATTGGTTTCTGATAGTGAAAGACACCCTCAAGGCTTGTTCTAACACTCAAACTTCCTAATTATTTGTGGTTTCGATTGTTGATCGTCGTCTCGGCGGAATTTGCTATATGAAACTGATAAAAGACAAAACGTTTCAGTGAAGAAGACATACTTAAAGGGATGTGCGCTCTGAGGAAAAAACGTAAAATTATTTCATTAACAGAAACACTAATACTTCATTATAAATGGGATCGTGTGGTTTTTGAGAAAGCGAGAGCTTCTTGAGAAGCATTCTGAATGACACAAAATAGTTTCATGTAAATAAAAAAGATTACTTTGAGATCAATTCTAACAAATGATATTAAAAATATGGATTTAGGCTATGTAAATTATCTTAAATGCCTCATAAAGTTAAATAGCATTATAATTAGAAAAAGGGAATCTTACTTATCATCCCAATCCGCGTTACTGATAGTGTCAATTCGTGTCTCAGACTCACATAAGTGCTTCAACAAATGACATCTAGAGCTGCGTTATATTTACTTACAAACATTAAATAAAGATTATTGCACTAATATAATTTGACAATATTTCAACATGTGTGACTACAAAACCACCCTTTTTCTATTAAACAATTTTCAAGTTTTCAGGAAGAAATATGAAACTCACGTCTCGGAAGAATGAATTCAACAGGTCCACTATATTATTACGTAAATTGGATTTAAGCTCTAAGCAATATGTTGATATTTTAGAGTGCATATGAATTGAATTTATCCAAGATTGAGTATAACGTCACTTGAAGAACTGAAGATTGTAATGGTAGTACAAATTTCTGTGGGAGTAATTTTGTTCAAATAAGGATGAAACTTGGAACTATTGTAAACTTATTACACCACAATATTTTTTATCAATACATTCGGCAAAAGTTACTCGTGTTTTCAATCTTCATTGGAGTATTTAAACACAATACGTGAAAAAAAATTAATTCCAGTTCATATATTTGAACAAAAACCTTGTAATTTTGAGGTACAACTTTCGAACCAATTTTCAAACTCTTCGGACTTGTCCTTTTAAAAACTGTACTCATATACATAGGATCTGGGCAGTTCGTTGCGATTGAAAATGCGAGTCGTTTAAAATCACCTTAAGAAACGTACAAATCATACATACAAGTAGAAATATAAGGGGAACGCTTAATATATTCCTCCGTGGTTCGCATGAACTGGAAGTTCATTGAGTGTGTCAGAGCACAGAAAGCGTCCATGAATGCCTGAAATCTGGGCGCATTCGCGCTCTCAATGCAGCAGGTGAGTCCCCGACAGACGCACAGCAGAGGCGCGGCGGCACCAAAGACACAGTGTACGACGCAGCGCTTGTGTACAGACACATGTGCGCGTAAATATATGTGCAGCTGCGTCGAGCACCGAGGAGAGGTGGGGCGGTAGCGGTGTGGGACTCCGCGCGAATTAACTTCGTTAGACAAAAGACGCGCGCGCCAGCGTCTCAGGAGACGTCGACGTCGTCGGTGCTGAGGCGATTTGTCGGTGCGGATGTGTGCGGGAGAAGACGCTCCGGGCGACCGACAGGGGTGTACAAAGGTACGACGCTTCAGGGTACACCTCTATTCCTCATCGAAGAAAAAGGGGCACGTACATGGATGGGGCTAGAGAATACCGGTTTTCGACACTTCTTCGTGTCTCTGCACAGTAGAGTATATCGAGACGAAACCTGGCCAAAAGTATTTTATCCAGTAAATTTGATGAATTATGACAAAAATAATTTTTAAGTATATAAACAAATGTTATGTCCATGATTCATTTAAGAAAATTTATATAGAGATTCTTTTAAATTGTTTATATAGATTTAATACACGATCTCTCGAATCAAAAATACATTTTACTTAAGATGACTTGTGTATATATAGATATAAACGATAATTGGCAATAATCCAACAAATTCACTTTATAAAATTATTTTGGCCAGGTTTCATCCCATTATACTCCACTGTGCGGTGCCACGAAACGGTGTTGAAAAGCGGTGTTCACTGGCCCCAAGTAAATCCCCCTAAACTAACGATAAGAGGGTTTTTTGAGTCGAGGTCAGTCTGTACAAAAGAAAGTAAATTATTTGAAATGTCAGTGGTATGGGAATGAGAAAATGTAATCGATGAAACTTCTTGAAATTTCAAAGGACTCTTCTTCAAGATTACTTCAACTAACATTCAAAATATGGTTAATATTGATGACTTATAAGAGCAGAAAAACAATTAAAATTGGCCGCTATTCAGTAGATGTAAATCTTCACTCGTATGTCTATTGTCTATGAAGCTTACGGATGTGTCCTCCTGAGTTCAATCGCCTTACGAGAGGCGGAGTAAAATCTACGAGACCGAATCGTAGAAGCAAAATTATATAAAGGATATGAAGAACGTTGTTGTCAAATACATAGCCCAAAAGTAAGATGGAAACCAAATAATTCAGAGGTTTTGTCTGTGCGCTTCGTTTGTTAAGCTCTCTGTGTAAAGTGTATATTCTCCTTATGCTTGGATTTTAAAATACGTACATATATACAACACTGGAAAATTTTAAAAGTATTTTCCTAGTATTTAAGTTATAAAATTAACAAAAGTGAAAATTTAATATCACAAAAGAAGAAAAATACAGAAATATGGAAACTAGTATATGTATAATTAATATTATGTAAGAACAAGGAGTAATGCTGGACACAATGAGCTAAAAACAATCCAAAACAGGTGTTTTGATATCAGAATTTTCAGTAAATTTCAGTGATTATTTAAAGTTTGTTTTGAAATCCTGGGCAACGCTAGGCAATTCTGTTAGTCTGTACAAAAATTAGTTAGTGGAAGAGGATTCATATAATTAAATTAAGTTCAATATTGATTACCTCTACTTTACATTTCATTATTTTTGTTTTATTTTATGACTGATAACGAGATTCAGACCATGCGACCTGCTCTTTCATCCAACCGCGTCTTGGGTGAGGGAAAGGAAAGGATATAGGGAACGCATGGTACTGAGCAAACAGTTGTCTGGATTGGTGAGGAAACACCAGCTGAAAAACTCTCCGAAGTTCGCGCTCTGAACACGTGCTCTACCGCTCAATGGAAACGTTTAAGCGAAGACGCTATCACTAGATTACCTCTATTGGTCTTATGGCAAATTCATTGTTCAATATAATGATTAATATTTATAAATTTGCACTGGAATTAATTAACATATTCTAACCTACAAGATTTTGTGGTTCATTTGATACAGTATATTACTGATAAAATAAAAACTGAAATACTCACACAATACGTTCTTCAGTCACATCGTTGGTTATTAATAAGAAATATCGTAAAGCTATTACACCACTTCATTTTTTTATGAATCATTCGGCAAAAATTAGTTGTTCTTTCATTATTTATTAGAGTATTTTAATCAAAACGCAAAGAAAAAATCACTATGACATCTATGATTTATTCCTGAAATACATCAATGTGATATCCGATAAGACGCAGTGAGAGTTTTAATAAATAAAATAACTTTATTTTAACTTTCAGCGTAATCACTCTAAGAAATTAGTTTTAGAAGACGTAATTTAAATAGTAGAGTAAATATTTCTGTACTAGTGTAGAATGTCGTAAAATGATATCGATTGCTAGCTCCCGAGAATCACATTGGGAATTTCACTCACGTTTACCATCGCGGTAAAGAAATTCCCCGAAAACCCTACAATAAGTCCCATGAGAGTTCGTGGTCCCTCGTCCAGTCAACGAGTGTCAAAGCGAAGAGAGAAAATGTTGGAGAAACAGTAAAAAAGCTAAAATATAATAAGTGAAGGGGAAAAATGGAATGAAATCCACTGGCAACATAATTAGTAATAGCTGAACAGATTTTAATAACACAATAACTTGAAGCGGGGGGATTCTCCCTTCAGCCAAAAACTCTGTCAGATAAAAAATTTGAACCCAAATTTATATAAAATCTCAGAGAAAAACATATTTTACTGATAAGTAGATTTATCATCAACTACTTGCATTGTTGTACATATTTCTTCCGGTACTTACATCTTCCATAACACCTGAGACACATCACCTGCAGAAGTCCCAAGTTCGATTCCGGCTCATCGCCGTTTTCATCTCACAAAGTTATCATATACTTGTATTGTTGTCTGAGAAAACAAACCGGAAAGGTTAGAGAGAAATAATCTTCTCTGATTGTACTATATGTTCATTGAATATGTCGTACATCTCAAGCAGGTATGTTATATACCTCGAGATGTTAATATAATTGAATGAATTGTTAGTACTTAATGTCTTGGCGAGCAGTGGTGAAGTGCATAGCACACTTGTCCTTTACCTCTTGCGACACTAGTTCTAATCCCGGATGGTCCATGTAGATAATGCAGTGGTGGACGGAGCGGTGTTCGCGGCAGGTTTCCTCGGAGTACCCCCGTTTCCCCTGCCTTTCATTCCTCCACAACATTCATCCCTCATCTCATTCTCACCCCATCTCACGTTATTCGCCCGCGGTGGCACTATGACTTCATAAAGCCATTGATAGAGCGCGAGAGGTAAACGGCGAGGGAACACTTCCTTGAGTAGTCTCTCAGTGAATATACCGAACTCATGTATAAACGTAGAATTCCGCAGCCGGAGTCAATATAAACTAGTTTGTCCGGAGCAAACAGTGTTTCAGTAGACGTAATGACTAACGTTTCAGCTATCTTCTGTGGCCTTCTTCAGCGCAGTGTCAGAGCAATATGGCCGAAACATTGGTAGCTGTCTATCTAGACTCAATTTGTCCCGGACAATTAACTTTATAGATACTCATTGTCTTCAAAAGTAACTGCTTTTTGTAAAATTAACTTTTGTAAAATTCATCAGATTAAGATCATTCCAGATAGTTTCATTAATTTAATAGATTGTTGTAGCAAAAGCGCTTGACTCATTGCTTCCACTATGCAGCTAGTGAACGCGGGTCAGGTGAAACCGGTTGTACCTTACGCTCATTATAATGTTTTATCTCCGATTCCTGCGTCCAAAATATGCATGTGGTGGCATAACAGGTTTCAAGGTCTCAGACTCCCCATATGAAGTTACGACATCGTGTTTTTAGGTTTTCCTTCCTACTTCAGACCTAAGCTGAGTTTCACATGGCCTGAGGTCTCGACTCATCGGATAGTTTATTTAGGCCGCATTATGCTCCGAATACTTTTACCTAGGGAAGTGACCCGGTTCTTATTTTACAAGGACTTCCGATTAAGTAGGTCTGTAAGACAGTCTGGACGTTGATACCTGAGTATGGTGACCAGGCGTCGACTTTTTCACGGACATATCCTCAGTTTTACGGATCCGTCCTCTGTCGCGAAAAAATCGAAAATGTCCTCTTTTTTATTCATTGACCAAAATATCATTAAGAGTTACTTGCAAAGAGAAATCTGAGTATGTGGTATGGGTATTGTTGATAAGAGTGTAGCTTTTACACAAACAAAAATCTCAGAGGTATAATACGTAGAGGAGGTGATAATATATTTACTAAGTTGAAGGAACCTTAATTTTGTGAGTTATGAAGTTTAGTGTTTCGAATTATAAAGTGTAATACATTTTTAAGTTCCCAATCATTGTTATTCTACGTGTATTTTATTCTTATGTGCGATAAATTCCGTTAAACTGAACCCCTATATTTTTTCTAATGTCCTCGATTTTCTCCTTCGTTGTAAAGTATCGGATTGTCCTATGCTGGAGTAAAAATACAGTAACCTCATCGAAGTATGAGCTCAAACTATCGAGTTAACAGAGAGACAGAGTGTAATAAGAAAGAAACTCTGTTGGAAAATCCTCGTTTTGTAAGAAAAAAATTAAAATTGTCCGTTTCGTTACTGACGTAAAAGACAGCAAGGAATCTCTAAATTGTGCAATCGCTAGATATGGTATTCGTGACAGAAAGCAGGGTGATCATTATTTGTATTCATTAGTCAGAACAAAACTTGTTTTTGTTTGCGTGGAATGGATCCTACTGCATCGAAAGAAAACTCTGAATGCAGATAAACGTTCATCATTATGTTTGTTGTTGTTGACTTGTGTTACGGACTTAATTAGTGTGCTTTTACATTCTGTCACCGATGAATATTTTCACAGTCAAATTGAAACATGTTCTATTTGACCTTCATTGTTTTCCAACGTTGAAACAGATCACACACTAAAGTAAAATGTATTAATTAAAATTCCTGTTTTATAATTACAATAAGTTCATTAATGTTCGATTTCATATTATTTCTACATTTAGATTTCGTCTTATCAAAATGTACAAGTTGATAAATAAATGTATATCTAATACCCATATTTGAATTAGGAATACAAAATATAGAAAGGTATAAAAACTGACTACTTAAAGATAACAACACAAATAGGCTTTTTAACATATCGGCAGTCTACGTTAAAGAAAAAGCACTTAAAATACGCACTTAAAAATTTTAAATATGCACTCAATCGCATGAATCTTATTACTATGAGAGAGAAAGAGTAAACTTGATTACTTGATTAATACGATTATTACTGATCTCGGTCACATAGTATAAGTCATACTTCAAGAATTTAAATTGATTTCAGCAATTTAACCTAACAATTACAGAGCTCAAATAAAAATCTTTAAAAGTATACATTTATGAGCAAACAAAATTCTTAAAAAATAAGTATTTAAACGCTCTATTACATTAAATTAAAGTGGTATTACGAAAATCTAGATATTGATCTCTCAAAGTCATAGAAAGTCAGGAAACATTATACAGAACATGCAAAATTTGAGCCTTGGTCGTAAGTATCAATCGGAAAATAATTATTTTATGTTATTCAAATTTTATGTACCAGTCAAGTAGAATGAAAGTAAACTCCCAACAAATCTAAGCATCCATAATAATGCTAACGATCAAACGTTGATTTTGAATTTCTTTTTAAAAGTGTAGTTATGTGCAAAAACACATCCAACAGACTGTATATAAATGTTTTGAACAGGCGTTTTAGAATTAGAGGAGTAATATTTGTTACGGTATTTGTTTCAATAACTTAACTGTTTCCATAACTCAATAACATCGTAGTTTGATTCCCTTAAAATACATTAATACTATTTTTAGTGAATAAACATAATATTCATAGAGGAAAATTTGCTGTCTCCATCAGAATTATTTATTACGAAAATCTACTTCATACGCGTAGTTGCCATCTTCAGCTAATACTATAGAAAACATTTTTTTAAATAATATATTTTTATTTATAACATCTTATTTAGTATTTTGTATTTTCAAGTTGCTCATCGAAACTCTTTGATTATCGAAAACTCTATCCACACCTCACGTAATACACAAGCTATTAGTGGTCTACAAGCAATTCTTACCAATGTTAACAAAGCGTGAGCTCTTGTATGGGAAAGAAATTTGATCTTGAACCTGTTAATCCCTCCAAAGGAAGAGACATGCCCCTCCGTTCGATCGTCTGCGTCCGATGGATTCGCCAGCAGCACACTCTAGCGGTGGAGGCAGGCGTCGTGATGCATAATGCATCGCCTTGCGGCTGGAGTGGGGGGTGGCAGGGTTAGGGAGGAAAGCAGTGGTGTACAGGTTTTGCCTCTGAGCATCTTCACCGGATCTGTCTCTCCTTACGCTTCTTGCTGCGAAAGCCGCTTTGGAGGTTCTTGGCTGCATGCCGTCCGAGCAACGGTTCACACATGCGAATTCTCGTTTATTTCCAGTGACGCTTTTACGCGTTTTCCCTAGAACAGTTGCATATCTATGTCCTGTTTTTACGAATTCCATCCCATATAGTTTGGTTCGAAATATTTTGATATCTTTTTGCAGTCTTTAGTAAAGTGTTTTTTTTAAGGAGGGATGAATTTACTGCGTTACGAACAGACACTGTACAATTGCATAGAAACGTACCTTGCATCATTTGGCACAGCTATGTGCAGCAGTGTAGTCATAAAGGAATGTTTAGTGAAAATGTTTTCATTCGTTTTAAAATGTTTCAACGAGTGTTTCCGCTACTCTAAACTTTTAAACACGCGAGTTTATAGCAGAGATGCGCAACTCGGGAGTGACATAATTAAACAGAGGAATTTCTCTTTAAATTGATATACTCGCTTCCAAATTAATGCGTAATTATGTAAAGATATATATATGTACCTAATTATTATTATTTTTGAGGATTTATTGAGCCACACCGTACTTATTTTTCAAATTTATATTCACAAGAATTCAAAATATTGGGATGAGTGTTGGGTACCAACAAACAGATTGCATATTCAATCTCCCTATAGCTTCCGAGATTAATAAATACCTCCAGTCCAGCTGCGATGAAGATATGCCTTGATGTGATCCTCTGCTGGAGAATTGCTCTACCTGCCCTCTAAGGGTCAGAGCTTTGTGGGAACCTTTCCTCACTTGCCTTAACGCCATTCCCTTCTTCTACGGAACAGTGCAATAAACTCCTCAAATATCTCCAACATTGCCCGAATTTAAGCCCCATAAAAACTTCAGAGGCAGTGCAAAATATTTCTCTTCCGCACAATAATACAGCTTATCGCCCATCCCGAATCACAATCCTCACCATCGCACAGTGCATCTGGGCACCAAAACTCTGGACAAAATTCGAAGGGAAACATCGGAATCACAATCATTTTAAACACTGGATTGGAAACATCGATATTTCTACATTTTTTTGAATACCACATTTAGAATAATCAGATCTTTTTTCTATTCAGACATCGCTTACATATTTTAACGGAGGTAAAGGAGTATGAAAATCAAGCGAGGACGACAAAATTTGTAAAATAACCCGCTTTATATACTGCAAAATGGAAGCAGAATATAAATGGTGGAAGATTTAAAAACTTCAAGTGGTGAAAGAAAAGAAAATTAGAATATCCTTGTTTCGTGAATTCAGTTATTCAATTAAATATAACGAAAACGTAGAAAACATGTTAATAAATCTCAGTTTTCATTTAATATCTCAGAGTATTGTTTGTAAATATAAAATTGTAATGAATATTTTTATTCCATAAAGAATGTACTCTTTGTTTTGTTTAAGAACACGAAATAAAATCATTTGTGTGAAAGAAAATTATGTGATGCAGAGTCCTTCGAATTATTAACTGAGCTGATATGTAAGCACCACGTATGACTACGTAAAGGTTAGTAAGCTATTTTACTATGTGATGACTCCTGTCGATTGAATCAAAGGGTCTCAAGGATAACAAAAAACCGGACAAAGAGGGTCTATAGACAAAATAAATGTTCTAAACATGACGGGAAAGAGAACAAACAATCAATAAGGCATTATAAATTATAAAATAATAATTTCAAGGAATAATAATTAATACATATGCAATATAGTATAAAAATATAAATATTGACATGTTCACCACTTTCCCCTGTCCGTTTTGACTTCGAAATTTCATCAGTAAAATGTATTATCAATTACACAGAAAAAATCTTCTACATCAAGATTTATCTTTCATATTTCGGCCATCTCTCCTCTGTTCGGGAACAGAGTGCTTCCCTTAAAACAACACCAGTCCATCCCCTTCCTGATGACGTCGATTGCATCCCCTTCCTGTGCCTCCTTCTCTTGGGTCGCACCGTCTGTTTAAACGGGACTCTTTAACATTTAAATTCACCATTATAAATATGCAGAGGCTCTTTGCATCGTCAGCGCAGGGGTTTGCACCTCGGCCCTCACGATATTGCCAAGAAAATTAATCTGACGGGCGGACGTTCTTCCTTCCTACCTTCGCGTGGTAAAGAGGACGAAAAGCAAAGGTGTGAAAGAGAAGAAGAAGACCTAGTAAGGTCGGTGGGCAAGATTTAAATGATGACTCGCTACAAAGACATAATAAAAGTGCAATAAAAGAAAGAGTCTTCAAGGAAGTAATGAGGGACCTTGCACTCAATATAATATTTTGATGCTTCGTGGTCCCCTCTCCACAGTTAATTGCATTTATTTCACTTCAGTTCACTAAACTAATATTAAGGTATTTTAACCTTAAGATCTAACGTTCCTCAATTTACCTTCGTCATTTCGTCGAATACATAAATTTATGAAAATTTAGAGAATATTATTTACTTAATCAATAATAATAATAATAATAATAATAAAATTTAAGACAGTTATCAGCAATAAATACATGAACGTTGCATGACAATATTTATATTTGAGAGGAAACAGTGACGCCTCTATTTTCATGATCATAAAGAACGTAATATACATTTTAAGGGAAATATCAAGGGGAAAAAAATCTCAACAAAATGTGTATTATAAATATGATTTTTGTTTATTTACGACAACAAAGGCTAAGGTGTCTGATGTGTTTCACAAAATTAATTTCATGATCATTATATATCAAACAGACTCTCAAACGCTTCTCTAGTACACAGGTGTTGAACGTTTTTCACAGCCATGATAAAATATTAATAATGATACCTGATCTTCGTATACGTGCAGGATTTTCTTGTTCGAACATGTACCCTAATTTTTATTTTAGCTAGGTACTACGAAGCCAAAATTTTCTTTTTCTGATATCTCAGGAACGTCTTCGATGATTTCAAGTTATATGAAGACAATGTAATGTTATAACACATGACACATCATATTACTTTTTGAAATTCTAAATTTTCCTGTTTCCCTCATCATTATTTGATTACATATATTTGCGTTCAATCGTCTTTTCCATGTGGCATATCAAATGCAAGCAACATTTTTTAATACATCAATGCAGAAGGTTGATCACATTCATTTAGAAGTTAGTGATTCATGAAGAAATTAATCATTTAACAATCTTTTGTGCAACATATTATGTTTGAATTAATGTGATACAGAAGAATGTCAAGTTTTAATGAACAATATTCATGTAATCAAATCACATGCCTGTATATTTCAGCAACATTTTTTCAAGATTTTGAAGAAATTTTTAATCAAATTTTTATCATGTCAAACATTACAAATCTTTAAGCATCCATCCTCTAGCACGTTACATGATAAGATATGTCAGATTTAATGAACACAGTTACCAACGACGAAAGAACAATGACTTGAACTAAAATATTCTCATTTAACAAATCAAAGATCTAACACGAGATTAAAAGGATACATATACAATGACTTAATGTTATTTACAAGAGGATTAAGAAATTGAATCATAATTGGAGTAATAAACAAATTATGTAAGCACGTCTGTTTCAAAAAAGTCAAGAAGAAGAAATCTTTATTTATCAACAAAACCTTTTTAGCATTCAAGTGCTTCCTGTTTTACCGCCTCTATATATTTTAATTTTTACCCAGTGAAAATAATTATTGTTGGGCTGCGTCCACTTAAGAAGCTCTGGATTCACGAAGAAATAAAACGAGAAGAAGTAAAGAGTCTGTGTAATTAACGATATGTGATTAAAGAAGGCATTGTGTAAAATACTATTGTGCTAAAGTTATTGCAGACTAGTGGTATGTACTGTGCATGACAAAGAGCTTTTGTTTATACCTCTTTCATAAGAGGAAGGCTGATGCTCACAAAGAACGGATCAAAGTCACAATCCGTAGCTTTTGTATCGACGTTGTACACGGAGTTGAGTCTATGAAATTCCGGATGCACTTTATCTGAAGGAGATCTATGCTGCGACAGCAAAATTGCTTCTGACAATGATGGGAGATATTTCTGTTTCTTAATGAGCTCATAATTTTCGAAACCTTTGATTTCTCCCTTGTTTTCCTGTACGAGCTTTTTGTAATCACAGTTAATGTGGCATTTGATATACGTTCGTACTCACAATGTAAATTGTGCATAAAATTATATCCTACCCTTCTCGGGCTAACAATGTTGTTCATTTGTTTCACATAATATCAGGGATATGACATCAAAATGTATAATTCTATGAATGAAAATTTTGACTTATCATTGAAATTATTGTGGTAGGTTTATCAAGGAATAGTTATTATTAATTCAGAATTCAATAATATATAGTTTTTGAATGGAGAAAATAAAGCTCCCAATAATTTTTGAGAGACTAAATATTACTTCATTCATTTCCCATAAAATATAGTTGCAATATTGAAACAGTTGACTATTATAATATGGAAGAAAATGACATAAAAATATACTATGACGCAATTCAAAGAATCTTTCCAAACTGAACTTAAATCAAATATAACCCCTTGTGAATTTTTGAGTTGCCCATCTGATTCAATTTCTTCAGCAGACATTTTTCAAGGCGAATCGTTTATGTCTAGTTTCAGTTTTCACATATTTATTAAAACACATCATCATACCAAATCTGCCTCTAGTGAAGAGAATGGTTCTGTAACGAAAACATCTCCTGGATTGAAAATAGTGTTTTCTTTTAGCTTTTAAAGGTGAGGTTGGTTTCAATTCTTTCAAAGCTTAAACAATTTAAAAATAACTAATTAAAGTGCTAATGTCATTTGAAAACGTAACTTCGTGATGATTTCTGTTGTCGTTTCTCCCTCGCTTAAAATTTAGAACTTCGAATGTTACGTCAATTGTCGTGATATTAAATGTAATTTTATTGCAAAAAGTATGAAAATGAAGTAGTACATCGATGTATTTTTGCAAAATGTGTCAATATATCAGACATTTCTCCGTTTATTGCAATTTGCTATACCTCTTCCATTTGTTACTACCTCTTCCATTTGTTACTTTTCAAGTGAAATTTGTTAAGAGTTAAAAATGCAATACTTATAATATTCAAATGTTTCTCAACAAGTATGCAATGGTCAAACAATAATTGGTGATTCAGTTTAGCTATTAATATTTCTTTGAAATGGTTGTTTACAAAATGTTTACCGATAATCAACATCACAGAGGAAAAACAACTACACACATTTCATTCCCCAAAAAGTCTCGAGTGTTTGACCGCAACTCTCCGTGGGATAGAGCACTAGAAATTTTATGGTTCTGCATTCCATACACACAAGCAGAATCACAGCGCTCGTACACAGCCATATGAAACCTCAGTCCAACTCTTCATTGGACTGAAAAACCGACCGCTCGACCTGCACATTCGAATGAAATGCTCATTGAGACCCACTCGCAGCCATTTTACATTCCATGCGTTCGATCGTCCGCTCTCTGAACGAAGGGGACGGGCGCAAAATATTTGCTTTACCTCCCTTCCACAGCCATCTAACTCCGTCAGCCGCCATTATCACTTTTTCTCTAATATTTAAATATTCCTTTTATTTATAGTAAAAATATTACACATGAGAATTTTTAATTCAGTTTTTGATGTCAAAATAAGTTAGTGCAGTTATCTCTCAATGTCTGTCTATCTGTTAGCATTGTTTGTCAAATTGTGAAACCAAGTTTTTTTCTCCATTTTCAATTAGTATGTGAAAAATGTCAACCACGGTGATTTTTAAGTGCTCACAATAGATTACGAATTAAGAAGAAAATTGGTCAAATATTTTAAGAAACTTGAAAATTATACAAATACGCTGGCAATAAACTTACCGGACAACATCGTCTATGGACAAGTGAAAATTGCGAGGGACCGGGACTCGAGCCCGGGACTTCCTGTATGGGCTTCGAGAGTCGAGGCGGGTGGTGCAGCGGTAGAACACCAACGGCCAAAGCAGGTTCAATTTTAACCTGGCTATAGTCGATGCAAATTTCCCTCCCCGAATAGATACTCGGAAGTTGTGAGTTAAAAATTACTGGACAACAGTTCAAAAGTAAGGGCAAACCACTATGCATGTCATTCGGGTTTTTTAACATTTTTCATCCTACTTTGTTTCTAAGGAAGACTTATCATTGGATAACTTCTTCACACATTGTTCATAAAATAACGCCACTTTCCTTATTGCTCTTAATATAAAGGACATATTGTAACGAGACAGATTATACAGATATATTGTAGTCTGACATCTTATACATTAACAATTCTAAGTAACACTTTAATTAACTCCCTCAACTATATTATTAACGAAGGAGCTCTGATTGTGGCGCACGTTTCTTCGAATAACTTTCATAAAATTATTTTAGCAATAAATTTTAACTCATTATATTTTAAATTTTTGTTTACTTTTTGTGGCTATTTTTATCACAGTGAATTTTTTAATTTCTTATTATTCTACGCTTACATTGAATATTTTGTTATTTGTGTATCATAAATTTGGTACTTTAAAAACTATCAATTAATTAAATGTTGAAAATTATTTGTTCTTAACTTTTTATTATTTGTTAAACTATACTCCATTGTTTACCATTATACATATGTTGTCTCTAGTTGTCGTATTTGTGCACCTGAAACTTTCGTTCGTGCTCACTTACGTCACGTTCGTATTTTATTTTGTGTAATTTCCTATGTCAGAATTCTTCACATTTCACTTGGTCAACCTTCTCTTCCCTTTTTTGACGTTCATTTTTCCTGGATTACGCTTTATCAGTCACTTCTTCTGCAGTAGTCTTTCATCCACATAAAAGGACAGCCGATGTGACGTACTGGAATCTAACGGTTTGGAACTCCTTTGTTCCTTCGCTTTTTTCCCCCGACCGCTTTATTTTTTCACTCGCGATCGTCATCATTGTCCGTCGGAGACTGCGTTCGGATTGAATAAGCATTGTGATAAGGGGTCTCATTGTTTGTCCGTTCGTGATGTATATAAGGCAAATGTCACAGTGTGCTGAAATATAATCGGCCCTCGAAGGGACAATGGCCGGCCGGTGATCACGAGGAGATTCCGCGGATGAGAGAACGGTCCATGAAGGGAAGGAAGGAGGGGGAACGAAGGGTTGGGAATGTGCAGTAAATAAACAAAACACACTGCATCGCCGTTGTATCTGCGGCATTTAGGGCTTTCGTCCTACTGAACCTGAGCAGACTTACATCCCTCCATTGTGGGTCTGCGGAGCCTTTTCGTTCCCATGGTTTTCAAGGGAGTAGAGGTAGGTGTGGTCTTGGATACGGGTCTTGTTTGTGGAAGGTTGTGCTCGTGTGGGGATATTATCTCGGCAATGCGCTGGTCTTTGTTAACCGCGTGATGCTCGCAATCTTATTTAGCGGATACCAACTAAATTGGTTCTCCTTGCTTCGTAATTCGATTCTTACGTATTAATTAAAGTCATGTTTCATATTTCATAGCGTTTAAGAGGACATTCCACGCTATGACTCGATTCATTTACTCGTTTGCGATGAAAATGAGAAATGGTCAATCGATGGATATGTTTAAATGAGACACTCTCTTCCCCTTAAAATAATTCAGAAGTGTGTCGTAAAATTTAACTGGTCAACATTAACTAAATTAATTTTAAATGGTATTTAATTGCGTATCCAAATTATCCCTCGTTCATACGATACTTTACATATGCTCGACACGAAGAAATACATCACTAGTAAAATATTTTATTGAATTTAATTTAACTATTATTTCTTCTTTATTCTTGACAACTTGAATAACACTCACTCCTGAATAGTAAAATAATCTGTGTGAATAATTCACTGATAGTCAAGGATTAAAACTATTTAATTGCATACAAGCATCAAACGTTTGTCTCGAATATAAATGATTTACCTATACAAACCGTGATTGTATCACTAAATATAATGGCACAACGTGCATAAAATATTAGAAATGAAAATTGTTAGTGTAATAAAAACCTGACATATATACGGAAAAAAAGACCGAGCTATGCTGTATAGTTTGGATGGCATTAATGTTAAATAAAACATTAAAATAATAGCAATTGTTAAAATGTAGTAGACGCATTATTTTTAATTAAACAAAATGATCAAATAGGTATCAGAGTATTTATTTATTCTATTCACTTAGTTCATGTCTCATGGCGAGGTTCAGGTCCTGAGGCATGCTTTTCCACCGACTTGGGCAAGGGAGATGTAACCGTAAACTGGGAAAGAGAAAGGTTGGGTTGTGGGGGAACTTTCTATACCTAACCGATATTTGTTTGGAGGAAACGCTTGGTTCACCCGCGCTCCACCACTCAATGGCATCACGGAAGCGAAGACGCTACCACTAAACTACCGTGGTCGCTATTGCACGACCAGGCACATCTTAATTCGACAAAAATGAATTCAAAAAGAAAAATTTGCACAGTGGAATTCAAACCATGTATTCTGAGTTTTGCAGTATCAAAGCAAGCAACCTGGAAAAAAAACTATGAATTAATACACTCACGATAGAGAAAAACATAGTAAGATACTGACATAGAATATATGTATAAATGCACCAGAGAATTCAGACATTTTATGAAAAACGCGTTAATTATTTCGAGTGTAAATGCAATGAAATATTTGGATAGATGAGTAGACATTCATGAGCTCTGAACTTGAGTTTTCACCTCCATTCTGGTAACACGAGATATACGAAGATTAATATTTCATTTTATTTTTAAGACGAATTAATCATATTAGTACCAGGAAATACAATTTAACACAACACTTCTGATTGTGCATTATTTTTTTACCAATTATATTGTATGTAGTACTGCCAAAACAGACTCGTCACCAGAAAACATCAACGAACTGAGCTTGGAATATCTTTCTCTCAATCTATCACTTTTCATGTCAGACGTCAAGTTCCCACCAATAACCATTGCCAACTCTTGACTCATGAATCAAAATTGGTTTCCGTTGATGAGAAAATGCATTATTATTAAATTAACGATCACTTTTGACATATTGCTCCGTAAGAAATAAATCGTTTTCTCTTCTGATTCGTCACTGGCCTTCTAGTTGGTACTAAAAATGCTCGCGTAGCGCTTTAGTCATTCGACGTAAAAAGATCTTGCAGGACTTTCGGAGCTAATGGATTATGTATGATAAAGCAATTAATCGTAGCTGAATTAATACATTTCTGTTCAATTATTTTCCACCGGTTTAACTGGATCCAATAAAATCACATAACGGTTTTGGATTGGTGACAAATGTTTGAGTATATATTTTACTGTAAGATATGTAATATAAAAAATCCATCAAGAATATTATTCAGTTATTTGATCACTTTGTTGTGTGATTTATGTGTACTTTTACGGATAAGACATTCTACCTCCTGTCGACCTATGTAGATAATCTTCAATAACATGCAACATTTCCCATTTACATATGCTACAATAGATAATTGTCTATTCTGGGACCAGAGCATTTGTAACGTCAGTCATGTACTTTCCACTTCGTTGTGATAATGTTAAAATATTGCAAAGCTCTTCTCTCGGTCTTCCCTACTCTCCTCGGGGTTCGATGTTGGGTTGGAGGAGGTAGTGGGAGAGAAGTTATTTCAAATATTAGAAGAGAGGTTGTGAAAACATTATGCGACATTCCTTCAAACACATTTCATAGGATTTTTTGTATGACAAACCCACTGGAATGAAAGTACTATTAGCTCTGCTCGGAAGTACACTACTCCCATCTGTGAGTTTTTTTCAAATGAGTTTTTTTACTCATTCAATCCTAGTAAATGTCGGGTTGGTTCCTGTAAACCATCCCATAAAATTAAACTTTTACTCGATCACACCTTTGTATTCATCCCTTCGTATTCACTTTCCCGTGAACAACTAGATTAGTGCGCGACAGGGAACGTATCTTCTTATATTCTTTCAGGATATTTTTTTGCCAAGAAAATTGTGATTTTCCATTTAGACTAGTTTTCCTTATTATCATTAAACTGAAAATCACCCGTAAACTCTTTCGTCAAATTGAATAAACAATATTAAAAGCAAGGCTCGTATTCATGTTTGTAGTAAACAAATATTTTCCTGGAAAGTAAAAGTGATCACATTTTTCCCTTGGCAACAATTCTTCCTATTCCACCGTAGAACGTGACTTGAACCAAACTTTTCATTCTCATGAAACATTGTATCATCTCTCTTCCATTTTAATCAATGAGTTTATGAAATGATCTTATTTTTATCGGTGCCACAGCTTCATTTCCTTCACCAGAACTTAGAATCTCTAAATGGAAAGAACTCTGAAAGTAATCTCAAGACGTGGCATTTGCCAGATTTAATACTCTCTTTTGATGAAAATGAAATTAACTGGAAGCTCTGATAAACGTTATTACTTTGAAGCATTTTTTAAAACAAAGAGAAAGATGATTTATACACTATTNATAAACGTTATTACTTTGAAGCATTTTTTAAAACAAAGAGAAAGATGATTTATACACTATTACTTTACACATTTTTATTTTTTTTATTTGTGCGTTATATAAGATGTACATTTATAAAATTATATTATAATTAAATAAATTGTAAAAGATTGGAAATCATGTGTTTTATCGACTGACGTGATGTTAAATATCAAAGTGAAACGTATTATGAGGGACTGGGGCGGTTTTTTATTGTTTACAGTTTATTCAATTAATGTTTCAATTAAGAGATGCCATATTTAAGTTTAGTCCTTTTTCAATGTTTCTGAAACTAATGTTCCTTTGACGAGGAAATCGCTCTTACCTTAAAAAATGAGAGCATAAAAGTAAAACACATACAATGGTCTGTAATCAAAACAATGCTCAAGAATGTCAATCTAGGTGTAAAAAGTGAATCAATATATCGTTAGTTGAAACATGTTGATTCAAAATTATTTGTAAATAGACCACAAAACACTAGTAAACAAAATTTTTTTGTGTTTTCCGTCTTACAAGTTCAAGTCAGCAATTCAAGTATTTTACTTTAAATTTCTGAAGTAATAAATAACTCCTTACAGTTCTATTGTTTTGTGGTGATGAAAAATAATTTTCATTATTACGATATTATACTAATTTTTCCCCAATCTCCATGCGCGAAAAACGTTATACGTATATAGTGACATATCAATTCTATCTCGTACTTCATTCCTTCTGAATACGAATATATTTTTCCATAGCTTTATCGGGAGTATATATCTTTTCCCTCGAAAGTCGCATCTATTGTATATTATTCTGTAAGCAAACACATCTGTGCACGTCTCATTCTGATGAATATTCTGAATCCTTTCCTCTCAGACTTCCACTTGTCTTACTATTTCATTCTGGAAGTCAACTTTCGTAAAAATGTCAGCTCGTCTATATATTGACCGAGTCGGTTTTTTATTGATACACCCGGAGCATAATACATGCTACTTCATAGATAAATGCTTCTTATCATGATAAATTGAAAGGCGTTTCTATGTTGCTCAGAAACGCCTTTCAATTTATCATGCTTTGATAATGTTGCTAAAGCTCCACAATTACCAAGTCAATGCTACTTAATAATTAGGAGAGGGTTTTAGCGTTAGAAAGGAAATACTATTAGTTCGGACGGTGAGCGGTAACGCGAAAATATTGACAAATTTACTGGTACACTCCACTACTATGCTCCAACCAGAGTGGTTACATCGTCTACAGCCAGGTGAAAATTGCGACGGAACGGGACTCAAACCCGGGACCTCCTGCTTTGGCCGCAGGTGTGCTGTCACTGCACTACCCACCTTGACTCCCAAAACCCGTACACAACATCTACCTGACCCGATCCGATGGACCTGTGTCACATCCCTTTCCGGGGGTAAGTGACCACAGCCGTCTACGTGTCGGATGCTGTTTCTAACTCACAACTTCTAAGTACCTACTCGGGAACGGAAGTTTGCATCAGCTACAGCCAGGTGAAAATTGTGACGGACCGGGACCTTCTGCTTTGGAAGCAGGTGAGCTGCCACTGCTCATCATCAAGTGTATCATTAAGTTCATCATTAGTTTGTCTCGTAATGCCGTTAACATATTTTCACGTTTTACGTAGAACAACTTCTTATCTATTCGCATTTAATTTCAAAATGTAACTTAACTTCAACTTCATTCTCGAGTGACCGAACTCATAAAGGAGGAAATTGGAATATAGAAATTCAGTTCAATTATTTATTTTACTTCTGTTTTACATGCATCGCTCTACGATACTTTACTCTTGACTACTTTTGCTGTCATTGTCACCTTGCCTGTAACTGCGTTCCTACAAGGTACTTTTTAATTATTTTTCTGCCTTAACATTGACAGTATTTTGTCCATCGTATTATCTCTGAGATAAAAACTCAATTATATAAGTATTTCAACGAAGAAAAACAAGATCCCTATTATCAGTCTCATCCTACCTCAGCATTGAATGCTGGAAATGTTTTCATATTCCTAATGCACGTTTATCTACGTGAGTGAATTCTGTTGACGTACTCTGAGTCCATTTGCTTTTTTCCTTCGCGTTTCTTTTGAATTAAAATAACATTCTACCTTCGAGTATGCAATTTCTTTTACTTTCCGATTATACATGCAATACATAAAGGACTTATCAAAGTGTTTTGCACAGAAAAGTTCAGTATCTGTGATAACAAATTGTTCAAGACAACCAACAAGCACGCTTTCATTATCATGTTCAGTGTAATGTATACGTACGTAGGATGTTACTGATCTTTTGTCCTTGAGAATTCGAAAGAAAATTGATAGTTTAAAACAACCTTTGTCTGATAGTCATCCTTTTGTTTCTTCCCAATTTATCTTTTTATATACAAATTATATCGTTCATTATAGATTTATGAAAGTAAAATAATCTGCGATCGGCAAATCTGGGTAGGGTTTGAGTGCTTGTTTAGAAAGCGCTGAAGTTTTTGAATAGTAGCACACAGTTATAACAAATCACAATATTAAAGATGGCCATGATTTTTACAGTAAAATTTTAAATCATCAATATAGTAGNCAGTTATAACAAATCACAATATTAAAGATGGCCATGATTTTTACAGTAAAATTTTAAATCATCAATATAGTAGTAAGATCTGCGTCAAGATTGCGAATGGCAATTCTCTTTGTAAACCCCATCCTGACCCGGTTTTTTGTCCGGTTTTCCTTCGGGTAGAGGTGGATATTTTATATAGACACTTGCCTAGGGGTGGCGTCTACTCTGATAATAAATCTCGAATTTAGAGTTATTTACTAGTTACGATTCATAAACATTACTTTCCCTATAATCTACAGTTTGATAATATTTCGTACTTCTGGAATAACTTTTTTTTGTTTTATTAAATACAAATTTGTTGGTATTATGTTAATATTATAACGCGCACCGGACTATTTTTACTGTTAGGACTGTGCTGAAATGTTAAATCCGGGTCTGACTTAGGACCCTTGATCGGAATAGATGGAATTGTTACTTGCTCCTGGAGAGTAAATTAGTTTATTGTCCTCCACGTGGTCATACGCAGTTTGTAATTACTTTCTGAATATATATTTATAAATCAATTTTTTTTGAGGGAATTACATTATATGTACAAGCAGACACTAGTTCTGTGTGACACTTTTGTAGAAAGAAATGCTTCTATAATGAGCTAAAGTATATGAAGACTTGCCTTGACAACTTTGATAGAAGTATTTACGTCATAAGAAAATGGCGCGAGAGGTGCGACCGCAGCGCGCCCAGCGGGCGAATACTTGGTGGTGTCTTCAACCTCTCACCCACCGCCTGCTCCCACCCTCACGTCCCCAACGGAGCGCGGAGCAGCACAGCGCTTTCTGTCGTAATTGAATTTCCGGTGGAAGTGGAGGCGTTGCGGCCAGTTTGCAGCGCCCTCCATCCACTTTCCTC
>NNCF01126655.1:237817-249978 GCA_002313205.1 Laupala kohalensis | reverse complement strand
TATATATATATATATGCGCGGTAGCAAAGGCTGTTTCTTCTTGAATGTAAATGATTTTAATATGTTTATTTCTCGACTTTTTACTACCTCTGTCTACCTTTTTATCAAGTGGGTGAATAAGAGCACATTTCCATTCTTCGGGATGTTTTTCTGTCTTCCAAATACCCTCAATAATCTATATCAATTCTTTGAGAGAGTTGAGTCCTATGTTCTTTGATAGTTCGGCAATGATGCCATCTTCTCCAGATGTTGTATTGTTTTTTAATTTATGAATAGTTCTCTGTATTTCATTTTCCGTGGGTGGAGCAGAAACCGGATTCGTATATGACGCGATGTGTTCTGGAAATCTTGCACGCGGTTCGGGGCAGTTAAGAAGTTGGTCAAAATAACGGGCTAGTTCCCCACAATTTTCTTGATTGTTAAAAGCAAGTTTCCAATTCTGTTCTCTAAAGCATAAATTTTGTGGAGTATATCCACGAATTTTGCCTGCGAAAGACTTGTAAAAATCCTGCATGTTGTAGTTTTGGAAATCATTCTAGATGGCCTTTGAAATATCTCCTTTTGGTTTGTCTGATAGTCTTTGCTACTTGTTTTCTGATTTCGTTGAAGTGTAGTTGATTTTTAGGAGACTTATTGCTGATATAATTCAGGAAGGTCCTTTTTCTCTCTTCCAGTGCTGTCACCGGAATTATCCCACCAAGTGTGTTTCGTATTCTTCTTGCGAGGGCATAGTTCTTTTGCTTTTTGATAATTTTCTTTTGAAATGTTTCCCACGTATTTGCTTGAATTTCTTCCAATTCCTCCTTAAAATTACTTTCTTTTTTGCTTTTAGTGTCAAAATGATGTAGATGCGTTCTCTTATGCTGTATTTTCCGGGGAGTGAATTTAATTTTGACACTCACCAAACCATGATCTGAATCTACATTTGCCCCGCGACGAACCTGAATATTGTGTATTTCTTTCTGTACTGAGTATGATATTGCCACATGTTCTATCTGGAATTCTCCAAATTCCTGAATAGGTGACCTCCAAGTCATTTTTGTTTTTGGCTGGTTTTCTTAAGGAAGTGGACATGATTTTAAGATTATTTCGTTGGCATAGTTCAACAAGCCTCATAGCGTTTTGGTTTGTGAATTTGTGTGCTGGATATCTACCGACTGCTTTTTGATAATCTTTTTTCCTCACCAATTTGAGCGTTGAATTCACCTAATAAAATTTTTGTATCCTCTTGGGGTATTTTCGATGTAACTTTTTCTACTTTCGTCCAAAATGCTTCAGTTTTTAGTAAGTTTTTCTTGGGTGTATTAGTAGGGGCATGAACATTGATTAGGATATATTTCATGTTGGCGCACTGTATACGAAGAGTCATTAATCATTCACTAATAGGGGTTACTTCTAAAATTGAGCCAATTATTTTCTTGTGTATGATAAAAGCCATTCCTAAAATTGGAGCTCCATTCGCTACACGTTTTTCAGTGTTGTTTTTTTCTTTACTCCTCTTTCTTCAATGCATCTATTGTTATTATCTCATCCACATACTTCTCAAAGGAGAGGACGTTGCGAGAATTGAGTGGTTGTATGTGTGGTGAACTGGATGAGAATGTTTCTCAAGTCGTATGAGTTTGTCCTTTCTATGGGAATGAGAGAGTGAGGTATATTGATTTCATGAAGAATGAAAGTATAATGGAGATGAGAGATATGAAGCAATTGACAGCAACGAAGAAATGTATGAAAATTTCAAGAAGTAGATTACCAAATTAGGTATACTTCGTGACGTTATCAGAGACGAACATAAAAAATAAGGGACGAGAAAGAGAAGATATGATGACAGATTCTCCGTGGTCGAGGCGGGAGCAACAGCGGAAGCAGATTAATGAAGTGGCGCTGGCAGATAGATGATATAGCAAGAGAAAGTAAGAATATTGAGAATGGACATTGTAATGACTGTGTGTCCAGACAGAGCAGTCAAATTGACTTTTGGTGAAAAAAAAGTAGCTTTCAAATCTCTCTTTTATCTTAATCGTCACATAGTTACTCCATAAATTCCATATCCCTTCCTTTTCTAAGTACCTACGAGTATGTATCTCACTCTTTCTTGTCAAAATATTTGGACACTACCATGGAACATGTGTTTAGCTGTCACCTTCACAATTACATTCTGCTCTCTCTCTCTCCCTTCGTCCAGTCCGTGCCAAATACCTATCAAAGTTTCCATGTTCTTTACGAAATTACACTACATACGATGTCTTTATAAATTCAAAATGTGGCAAATTCATTGAGACGAAGTAGCGAAGGTATATTGCGGTAGGAGAACCAGTACTCCTATGTCATTTTTTACATCTGAATAGTCATTTATTGCCTGCGAAGTATTAACTGAGGGCTATAATTGGCCCCACCTGGGTAAATCAAATGGCCAGTTTTACCGGAGAATATACCATCGGTAACTTTGATTTAATTATCATTATTGGTCAATATTGTGCGTATGTAGCGTTCATGACGAATATGAACATATATACAGACATAGTTGCGTAAGTGGAATAAGAACTCGTGAGCGTAAGTTTATTGCATCAATTCCCACACAAGTCACTGGGAACAATTAAAATGCTTAAGGCAGGAAATCAAAAATTAATCTTTCGGATAATTTATTCGTTTACCCCATCTTGTTTCACCGTCGCGATACATCATTTGTAGAATGATATCATTCGTTGAATGCAACCATATATTGTTTCTAAAACATACCATACGAGAAGTATTATCATTGATACTAGATATTAAGAAAAACGTATGGGGAACTCATAAAAGATAATTATAAGATATGGCGTTAGGTATTATATTCGTCAGAGCGACTAGCCTTAAGTACCCATCAAAATGTTTGAAATGATAGTTTCCAGTTTCCTTATCAAGTGTCGATGATTTTTTTATGATATTACGGCGCAAAATTTTGAATTACTTGTCTAAAATAATGGGCTTAGAATGGAGAGGCTTTCGCGGATTTATGTTCTTTTTTGTTATATTCTGTCATAATTATAGACTTCACATAGCGAAAAAATCAAACTCAAACATAGTGAAAGAAAATAGCAACGCGATGACCTTAAGGTTTTCATACGAGAATTAAGGCATTTAAAAGAATAAGTCTACAGAAACTGCAAAAAATACTATTTCACCTGGAACAGCAACCGTACAATGTAACTAAAGATAATAACTTTAAAGTGAAATAAAGAGTCCAAAGAAATTCTAAATGTATTATCAAGTTTTAATGCACAAAATAACTGTCCTTATCCTACTATAAAAATCAGTACGGCGAATTATTTATTAACTAGAGCTGCTTCGATGAATATTTTCAAGTTTCGTGAATAGTTTACTACTTGACTGTCAACACGGATCTAGTACCTTGAACGATAGAAGAAACAAACTTAATGGGCCTTTTTTTAACAGATTAGTGGCACACGGCACAAGGTCTCATTAATTAATAGAAGAATTATTAGTTAACGAATACTTACTACCATTCTTGACTAAAATGATGCAAGTAGTCGGTTACACTTCGGATGTGGGAACTGTTTCTTCTCTTTTACTCGTAAATGTGTGCTGTGAGAGTTATTTCGTCGAGTTATTTCGACCTGATTTATTTGCATCATGGATAAAGCTACAGCAATATTTCGTCTTCAACATTATCTACCCTGTAGTTTCCGTGTAAATCGAAGGTCTTGTATAAATATAATCTGAAGCTTCATTATGTTTTTATCGTAGGATGATCAGTTTTTTCATTATTGGCATACGAAAATTAAAACAATTGTTCAAAATTATATTTAGATTCTGACTTATTTATCATCAAAATTACGGGATGGTATCCCTTCCGTGCACAGAGTTAAAACAACTCATTATATGATGAGGATACATATAACCTTTTTATTTACCAAAATTAAGTATTACTTAATTTAATATTACCACTGAGCATGAATTTGAGTTTTCACGCGATTAAAAAAAGCATTTCTTGCATTTAACAGTAAATAAATTAAGACATGCCAATGGAAAGGGTTTTAAGTTCTACAATTTTTTTAGAACTATGTTGTGCTTAGCTGGAGTGATCAAGAAGACACCGGGGGAAGATACTATATCATCCCGAGCCTGGCATCTATTGTACAATAACTGTCGGGAAAATCGATTTTATAGTATAGTTTTTTCAATAACTTGTAGGAACGCCCGGAAAAATGATGGTTATAAGACGCGACACATTCACTCGCCTGGAAACTATTCGTGGTACTTGGAACGATGTGGCATTTCAAACTTTCTCCGTGTTTTAATTATTTGACACCTTATATGTGGTTGAAATTTGGTTTTCTGAGCACCATTGTAACGTCAATCAAGTAATCTATGATGGTTTTTTCCTAACTTTTCATCATCAAATCTGGCATTAAATTGCTTTTTATGTCACGTTAAAAATCTCTTTTTGGTACTTATAGCGTTTTCATTCACATGTCTCATTTACTCTCCAACATCTGACATGCTTTGAGAAGCAACGCGATATAACGCGCTCTGTGGTTTGGGTCAGTCGAATCCATATTCTCTTCGGTGTGTATGTGTATAAGAGATACCTTTTCTTAGTCACTACTGCGATTGCACTGATGCGTTTTAGTTGAAAAAGGGAACATTTATCTCTGATTGATAAATCATTCTTCACTTTAGCTGATATGCTAGATATCAGTACCAATTCTCACCGTCTTGTTGGAGCGTCTATGACGCCATGTGCTCTGGGACACACAAAAAATAATTCACACTATTAACTATTAATCAGTTTATATAATTGTTATCTGCAATATACACTATGTATGCATAATTATCAGCTTGTATAATATTAACTCGTTCAGCATTGTAGACATCCTCATGGAACTCTATCCTGCGGTGACTGTCCGTTCTCACCCGATCTTATATTTCTCAGTGAGACGACGCCACGCAACCCTCTCCATTGGGAGGTCCTCGTCGGATTCCGGACTCATGTTGGAATTCGGGAAACTTGTGGGGTGGGGGTGGGGGTGGGGGGTGAGGATGACAGGAGGAGAGTGTTCTGCCGACGCATTTCGGAAGATAAATTTATACTCGCGGGATGTTTGTGTTTCACGCCACGTGTTGGACGAGACCGTAAATTTACTTTCTGGAGTTTATGAGTAGCGCTTTATAAGTTACTGGTTGACGGTTCAGAGTCGTGTATGGTTGGTGAAATATAAACTCTTTAAAGTTTATTATTCCTTGTGAGCGCTGATTCTCTTGTCGCATTCGTTCTCTCAGTAATTTTAATAATTTGATACATTGACGTCACAAACTAGTTCGACAAAAAAATAATATTTTTTGACGATTCCATACTTTTGGTTACGAAGATACGTTTTAAATTGAAAGGCGTATGTAAGTTAATTTACTGGTCATAAATCAGTTTACATTGGATTTAGTTATATCCGACTCATTCGCTACTCCATAAATTGTTTCAACAGGTATTCAATAGGTACGAGAAAAAAATTGAATTGTGAAGTTATTGGTTTTCATTCTCTTTCCATTGGAAAAATATTAGTGAAAATATTGACAACTTCTATAGAAAATAATTTTACATGGATTTTCAATTTTGTATCTTCATAGAATAATTATGCTATCTGACTCTTCCAGATTAAGGGAAGGAACTTTAGATTTGGAACAAAAAAGTGAACTCTCTTTGAATTTTATGCTTTCCTTTTAAGGGTCTAATTGTAAGAAAACATACACTGACTTCAGAACTGCTCTCGTTAACTAAAAAATATTACAAAACTTATTTGTTTTCTTATTATATTATAATTTGTTGTTATTATAATTTTTTGTTATAAAATAGGTCCGTGTAGTGCATAATTCTATTTGCGGACACACAAAATTCCAAATACATAGAAGTATGAAGTAAAAATGTGTCCACTAAAAGATAAATTATGTTCCCAAGACGGTATGAAGAATCATATTTCGATTTGTTGTATAACAGCGTTGCTCAGTGGGTGAATTGCTGATTTGTAGAGTATGGTTCGTGATTAATCTCCGATAAAGTGTGGTATTTTTTACTTTTAATTCTATTCTTCAAAAATTCTTCAAATGGGCCTACATAGCCTGTAGTGAAGTTACTACCGAATCTATGAAATCGCGCGTCCGGAGGAATACACTGGCAACATCAATCCCTCCTCCTTGTGCCAAAGCGGAGCTCTATCTGTTTAGAGACAAACATACGTATTTTTTGTGGGGCTTTAGGGCTCGCCAACATCGAGGTCATTAGAGCCCATTAAACATATACGGCTCTAATATATTTTTATAAGTGAGATAAACATCTTATTCAGAAATCGTCAGTTTATTATCTGGATGAGAAGAACAAATAGTGATACAAATGAGTGAAATGTAAAAAACAAAATTGTTGTTTGGTGTGTTAATAACCTCTCTAAACTAAATGACATAACAGTAGTGTAGTTTAAATAATGGTGGTTTAGTGGTAGCGTCTTCGCTTCCTCGATACCGCTCAGCAGTAGAATGTGCTTTCTCATCCTCCTCGGTGGAACTACGCAAGATTTTTAGCAGTTTTCCTTCACCTATTCCAGACATATATCTGTTCGGTACCATAAGTTCCCCAGCAACCCAACATCTCTCCTTCCCAATTTATTCTCAAATGTTAGATAGAAGAACATGCCTGATTACATGAACCTCGCTATTATACATGACGTAAGTATAATGACTTTCGTTCTTTGTTAAAAGCAGTATTAATTTATCATTAAATAAATGTAATATTTCCCTGTATTTCCAAATAATACTGTCTGTATGGCATTATGTGTAACTGTGATCGCTTATTATTAACCATACTAAAATATTCGTTATCTCATAACTTTTACGTAGTCCAAGTTACTGAGGTACAATTACTTAGTTGTTATTTACATGATCATGTGAGTAATGAATTAGTATTCCCATATGTTGTTCCTGCAGAAAGTTTCAGGAAACTAACTATGTCTTGGTTAATGAAGTGAGTTTCCGACAATTATCTGGGACGCACATGTAGACAGTCACACACGCAGCGCAGGGGCAGCACAGGACAGCTTTCTGTGGCTCCGTGTTGTAAAGGGCAGAGCAGGGCAGCCCAGGCGAAGCGCAGAAGTGAGCCTCACGTGCCTACCTAACCATTGTTGACTTTCCACAAAAAGTGTGTACTAGAAATAATGACGGGATTTGGGGACATGAATGATTATTTGTACAAAATGAAACTGACAGTGATATTTGCAGGTACAGAAGTCGTTCACCATGTATTATACGACTGTAAATTTAATGGCAAAGAAAGGCAAAAATTAATACTGTTAATGAAGAACGAACCAGTTTATACGCCGGAAAATTGTCCGCGTCTAATACGAATTAAAGAAGGTTTAGGGAATTTCAGGAGATTGTGACTGTAATGATGTGTGTCAGACAAGGGTTAAGAACAGGTGCTGGATAGTTGTTGCACCCACCTCCTGTGGCGATGTCACTAATATAAGAGGTGTAAGTTAATATTAAGTAAGAAAAAATACCGTAGGAGTGGGAAAAATAACAGAATTTAACCCGAATAGAGATCTTTGAGTCCAGGGATCAGGATGAAGGATAAAATAGTTGAAAAAAAAGCTGTTCCCCACACTCGTGCCTCGCAGATGTACCCTGCGCTGCGTGCGCGACTGCTTCTCGGGTTAGACTCCTATGAAAGTACGTTTTTCCTTCTGAGAGTCTGGAGTGGATACATGTGGGAATCCTAAAGTTTAACATATCAGGGAAACAACTGCCTGGAATAGATGGATGATTACAAAATTTTATTAACATTTTCTGAACAAATCAAATGAAGAGGGATTTGAAGAATGTTCGTAACACACGAATAGAATCCTTTATTGTCGCAACTAGTTTAAAGCATGTAGTGCACTGTTTTTTTCTGGAAGCTCCTGGTTACTTTTTAACGGATTTTGGATATTTTCAGCTGGATTACGATTAGAATTTAATGTGTTCCAAGATATATCCAAGTTAATAATGACATAAAAGTAACATATATCCAAGTTAATAATGACACGTGACATAAAAGTAACATACTTACTTGCGAAATAATGTTTCCTGTGAAATACAAATTCGTTGATATTACAACACGTTGCTAACTGTTTATCTTGTCTATGGAGTTAGCTGAAATTTTCAATCCGCCCTTGCTTCCGGAAAGTAAATTAGTTTATTTCCTCCACGTGATCATGCGCAGTTTGTACTGCTCTTTTTGACAGTAAATTTATTATTATTTTATAAATTGAATGCGAACACCTCGTCCACTCTAGTATAGTCTACCTGACTAGAAAACAACGGCAGAGGATTAGCTGTTGCGTATGGAAAGAACCAATTTGTTGGAGACCGTGAACTGGACGATGAATGAGCGAGTTCGTTTTATTGGCTGCGCGGTTGACATTGGATGCGAGGTCGTATTGAACAGCGGCGCAGCGCAGGGCGACCCGACTCAGCGTTCGTCTGTCCAAGTGCGTTTTACGACAGGCGTTTGTCTTGCGACGGGAGTCGACTCAGGAAACGCAATATGTGCCTCTGTGGAGCAGCTTCTCCTTCCGGAGGGCACCGCTAGAGGCGCGGTGATCGGACCTGGTGTAGGATAGATTGCAAATAGTGTGCGTATGTAAGTAACCACATCCAAACGATAGCACTATTTCTTGGCCACTTTTATTCTCGTGTTTACATTGTAGTATAATGCACCAATAATCGATGAGTTGATTGTAAAGGTAACACCAGACAGAATTAAATCCCTAAAATGTCTGATATCGCTGTACATAAACAGAGCAACATGTTCCTTTTGTAACTTCAATTTGAAAAACTATCTTACCGGCCATTTAAATGAAATAATTGCTAATATAATTGATAGTTTAATACATTTCGTCTCATGGAGAAAACTCTTAATTTCAACTTTGAAACGACCAAAAAGATAGATAATTACTTCCATTCGTTGTACATTTTTTACATCATTTATCTACAGGTTACCGGACTTTTGAAGTAGTTATTAAAAATTTTCTTAGATGAGATGCATAAATCAGGAAAACTTCGCACTCAGCCATCGTGTTTTTACAAACACTTATGTATTTCAAACTAGTCAAAGGATTTTCTAAATATTATTTGTACTATACTATTAACTAATAGATACAAAATAAATATTTCTTCTCTTCATTACAATTCATGTTCGTGTTTTAAAATAATTAGAATAAAAATAAAGAAAACATCAATACATCTCCGTATTGTGACTAACATGGAGTGCAGGTTTCACTTTAAGGGATATAGAACGTAACTAATCGAAATATTATATTCGTGTCTTCTTAAATATTCTTCCATTGACTACGACGAATGCACGATATCAAGTCATATCTCACCTGCTTTTTAATGGTTTTAATGAAATATACTCGCATGTACAACTCATCTATATATTTGATTCGAATATTTTTTATATATATAACACTTTTCTAATCTAAACATCTTTTCAAATACCAACATAATAATCAAAGTAGTATTGACTACCTCTAAATGTAAAAAAGTTTATTTTCAATTTTATCACAAAAATTCCTGTAAGTTTTTCGGTACATCCACTGTTCATGTGTATCCAGTATCGACCATTTTGCATCATAGAAGGCTGATTGTATGTAACGTACAGGTTATCAGTTTCTCTTCTAACTTTTCCTCTTGTGATACTTCTTAATCAATAATACGTTTCCAGAAAAGCAGTTATGTCCAAGAACTACGTTACCCCCCCAAAATAAATAATAATAACGAGCAACTTATCTTTCCGGAAACCAGTCAGCAACCAAACCGTGAATTCGAATGGGGTGCAGAATGGTTTGAAAAAACGAAATAATGTGAAAAACAGTATCTTATTGAAACGTACCAACATGATATTGATCTAAAGGTATTTTCATATCAAAATATGTCTAAGCGTGAACTGTATTGGTGAAACCAATGCCAAGTTCGTCTCTCTTTCCCAATAGGTGGATTCCATAATTGTATACCCTTATAAGTTGTCTGCCCCGCTGCTACCTCACACATCATTTCTGATTTCTAACGGAAACATTGGTTAGCTTGGTCACCACCTAAGAAACATTTACTCGCTTTCGTCAATTTCGTCGCCTTCACAGCTTTTAGTATCTTATCTATTTGTAATTTGTTGTAAAGAAACTAGAGAAAATCGCTTTAATCCGAGGGATATATTTTCCACTCACTCATCTCCTTCGACAGCTCAACTGGTAGAGCGGTGGACTGTAGAGGAAAGAGCAACAGACATTCATAGATCGCTGCTTTAAATCCGGCAAGAAGGAATTTTTAGAATGTAATCTCTTAATCATTTGTTGTAATCACTTTAATCGGGGGGATATATTTTCTGAACATTCAGTTCCTTCGATAGCTCAGATCACAGTCTTCTGTGAGCTCTCTTTGTGGTCGGTCGTGCTGTTTGCAAACTGGCCTGAGCGTTTTGCAAACTCGGAGTAGTAGCTTGTTTACTTTTTGTATGAAAACCTGGTTTTGAGGAAAATGTCGTTGTATCGTATGAATATACTTAAGTAACATTTGATAACTGTAATCCGAAAGCTTTTGAAATCGAAGATTTTGTCCTCGATTCTTTGAAAATTCCTGAATGTGACGTAATTTGGGATCCAACTTGACTTTATATCGAACTGTGTCTTCATTAAATTAACAGAGGAAGGTGCTATGTGATGAAATTCTATCGAAATTTGGAGAATGTGATATGAATCTTTCGAATGGTGAGGAAGTGAAAGATTTAACCACGCTGCCGTTGGTTATAGAGTGGTTCGTACTTATAATTCGGAATGAACAACATGATAATCCGTGAAAATTTGCAAGTGTATGGAAAAGTTCATAGTGTTGATAATGACAAGTGGGGAGGTAGTACCTCGATGTTGACGAGCCTTAAAGCCCCACAAAAAAAATAGGGAGGTAGTCGCCGAATTAAGTCGGATAATGGTGTTTGTATTGTGAAAATAGAATTAAAGAAACATATTCCTTCATTTTTAAATAAACGCGGTTTTAGAGGGTTTTTCCCACGAGGGGCAACATCGTACGTGCTCGTTATGTCAAGGCACCCATCACATTAGGAGCGAGTGTCAAAGAAATACAAGGAAAAATGGGGTTAGTGGAAGAGTTGATTTAGGTGCAAACAAAGGGATTGAAGTATCCTTTGCAAGGGTTGTAAGTGGCTCTAAGAGTGTTGTTTTCTAAATAAAGAAAGACACCAACTGGGCCAAGCAGAAGTAAATGAGAATTCGGAAGAATATATGGAGGAAGAGGAAGAAGAAGGAATGGTGGAGGAGATGGAAGTAAATAATATTGTATGAGAAGACAGTGAGTCCCAAGAAGTAGCTAAATCTCAAGGAGCAGAATTGAGTAGAAAAGAGACAAGAAAGAAGAAAAAACAAATGAAAACAGAAATGAGAACTAGGAAAGAATATTAATGGGAAAAGTATGAATGAATGTCTAACAACTTATAAAGGAAACTTAAATGATCACTAAGAAAACACAGGAGCAAAAGGGTTAAGAACAGCCCACAACAAAGCACAAGCAATGAATCCTGAAATAAGGGAGATGCTAAAGAAAATAAAACAAAAACTTCAACAAGAAGATCGTGTGGAAGGTAATGATGGAAAATGTGAAGAAACCCAAGGAAATGGGCAACATAACAAGGTCATATTAATGCAACAGGAATTTACTGTGGTGATACATGAACCTAAGGAAAATTTGTTAAATAATTAATTAATTCTCTTTCTTTCTCCTAAATGTCCCCACTACTGACTTATAAAATAGTAACAGATAACCTAAATAAAACTGCAAGCCCCACCAAAATATCACTTTTTAAAGACTTATCTATGGACATGACAAGATATTCTCCTAGTGCAAGAAATATACAATGCAAATATTCACATTTCAGGATATGTGACAATTACAAACATATGCAAAAAATATATTTATAGAGTAGGTATTATTTATAAAAATGGAATAAATGTTAAAATTATAGAGCATGTTGATGGAAGATTAATACCTGCAGTGGTTCATGACATCAAACTAATAAGCGTATATGCTCCATCAGGGAACACTATAAAGAAAGAAAGAAAGAAAGA
>NNCF01126655.1:211273-237295 GCA_002313205.1 Laupala kohalensis | reverse complement strand
TTTTTTGAGAATCTTCTAGAAAGCCCTTTAAACGTTCCAATGAGAACCAAGGCTTAAGAGGGGGAAATCATTTTGGTATTGGGAGCTTTCGGCCACGTGACATTCAAAATTTTGGAAATTTTGGGGAAAAACAAGGGATGAAGCCCATTTAAATAAGACACAGAGATTTTTCGTCCTCTTTCGTTTCTCACATCGAAGTTTACTCACTCATTGGTTTCGGACATCGAAGTTCTCATAGAGCTCTCACTCATTCGTTTCTCAGATGGAAGTTTTTTTCGTTTCTGACATCGAAGTTTTAGCTCATGTCGCTTATATCACTCAGATCTAGATTTTTCGGACGTAGTTCGTCCGTTCTCAGATATTTCTGACATTGAAGTTCTCATATCGCGTAGATCTCACATCTAGTAGATATTTCTGATATCTCTCAGATCACGCAATTTTTCGGTGGAGTTGACGTAGTTCGCTCACATCCAAGATAACTTAGATTCTTTTGGCGATGTGCAAATGCTCAGGCGTCAAATAACAAACATTTCGCATATCGAACGAGATTGTTGGACGAGCTCAGGCGGTAGCGTCCTCGCATCAAAGTTCGCTCAAAAGTTGACGCTGCTGACGCATCCATTTTGGAGGCTGTTAGCGGAAAGCTGACGGCTCTCGCGAACTATTGGGGGCTGATCTCCGGGAGGACCTCTTGGCGGCGGTCGTTGGCATCTTGAAGGTATGGTGCGGCTGGCGGTGATTGTATCACACGACCCCGTATTTTGCGCTTGCGCGTCCTGGCAAGGATAAAGTAAAAGTGGCACGAACTTTAAAGAACTTAGTGCCCAGAGTGACTGAAACTTTAGATGAATCCTGCCACGAATAGAGTCATTGTTTGGATTGATTAAGAAACCATTAAAGAGATTTTTGTTAATCAAGTTAAATTCAGTGTAATTTGAGTATCAATTTATGTTGTGTCTTTTTGGTGGAAGTTCTAATTGTGTTTTAATAATAATCATGTCACTTTGGCATTGATATAATAGTTCAATGGTTTTAATTTGTGTTGTGTCTTTTTGGGGGAATTTCTAATTGTGTTTTAATAATAAGAATGTCACTTTGGCATTGAAGGGACTGTTCAAGAACGAAGATTTATTTGTTGTATCTTTTGGGGGTGATTTATTTGAGTGAGGAATGTCTCCAGTCATTAAAATAGCTTTATTAATGGATTTATATGCCTTGCGTTTTCCTTAATTGGAACCTTTGCATGGTCCTTTTTCCTTCAGATACAAATTTGAACCCTTTTTAGTATTGTGGAACCCTGAGAAGAGCTAGCCGGGGCATTCACTTGTAACTATTCAAAATTATTTTCTTATTATTATATATATATATGATGCTAAAAGCTTTACCTTTTATACGAATGATAAAAAATAATGTCAGCAGAGCAAAGAAATTACCGGCTAGCTTCAGACTACCTAGGCTATGTTTGCTATATCCAAATGAGCCCTCAAGGAACAAAACAATTCCGAGGATCATGGAAATTAAACTGCGTCGTTCTTGAAGACAGTTACACCAAAGAAGAAGTAAAGAAAGTCTAGAATGAAAGTTTAAAAAGAACTAAAAAATATTCTAACATATTAAATTGGTGGACGCAGTGTGCAAAGAAAAATATCTGTCAGACATTGAAAAGATGTTCCATAGAAAAATGTAGGTGGGAAAAGAGCACTTTATCATTCTACCACCTTGATCTAAAAGAATTATACTCTATTAAACCAACTACACAAGAGATTCAGAAAAAAATTAGAGAGACCAAAGCTAAAGTTCTCAGGAAAAAAAAGAAAACAAATGGAAACAATTAGAATCAAAATTAAGTCACAGACAACTGCAGAAGGAGAAAACATATAATTGTATACAATAAAATATTATCATACTAAAAGATCAAATTTCATAGAAGAACTAATTGATGATAAAGCAAGAAGCATTCTAGATCAACAGGAAGTAGTTCATGCAGTAAAATTGTTTTACTCTGATTTATTTAATGAGAATAAAAATTTTTATTTGAATAAGAATGATGATTTATGTTCAATATTGGATGAGTTAATCAATAAAGAAGATAATGAAAAATTATTTGCTAAGATACAAAAAAAAGAAGTAAAAGAAATACTTACAAGATCACCCAACAAAAATCACCAGGTCCACACTTGTTAAAACATTTAATTGTATTGAATGTATAAAACATTTCGGCAGGTGATCAAAAAGCAATTCACTGAAATGATGAATAACATGCTTCATTTGGAAAATGTACCTCAGGAGATGAAAAAACTCTGTTAATAATGGTTCCAAAGTCTTCAAACAAAATGAAAATCGCAACAGGAATCCATAGGTCGCTGGTTCAAATCCGGCTCGAAGGAACTTTTAGAATGCAATCTCTTCATAATTTGTTGTAAAGAATGTTTTTTAAATAAATATATTATTATTTATGAAATAAATATATTATTTATGGAAGTTTTACGTGTTCTGTGGTTAATGCTTTTGGTGGGCAGTTAAAAAATTTCCCATGTGATGTATTAGCAATCAAAATAAGTGAGATAACATGTTCTACAAATGTAATATATAAAAAAAACAGTATAAAACTGGTCTAACCTTTCCGAACAACGGAGAGGGAAATTCAACGAATACTGCCGCAAAACACGACAAATCCAGTCAAATTACAGATATTTTCAAAATTCTTTTTAAATGTATTCGATACTACTAATATACAGTAATACTATTCAGTTTTTAATTCCCTATTATTCATGAATTAATGTTATAATAATTGATTTTAATATAAGCAGATTAAATGTCATTATTAGGGATTTCATGAATGCTATGTTATTACAACATGTACCTTTTTGGCACATAATTAGAACGATTTTTAATAAAAACTTACTTCAAACTTTCCTTTTCTTCCTGTAATCGATGTCAGTTATTCGTAAATCCCCACTTTAATTCACATAAAATTTAATCAGCTTCGTATGAGTTTAGGGACAAGAATAACATAAATAATGGAAACAAAATGTATAAATAGATAAACAACAGGTAGATACAGAGAAATAACATTCATGGGCATATGATTAATTAAAGCCATATGTTAGGATAAAAATTGAATATTTAATTTTCGTTATATGACTCTTCATTTGGGTTATCTAATGTAATGCGTGTCCGCAGATAAATCCCTTTCGAGGAAGAGCAGACTCATGAAGCTTTAATAAAATCTTGATTAAGTGATAATTGCAATCTTTTCTCTTTCACAAGGTAGTAAAAATGTAACTTGTTCCTTTTGGAAAACATGCTTAATGGACGCTAAAATATAAAACAAAACATAAATGTTGTACAAAAATCATATAAAACGTTTTTTTTTTCTTTTAAACCAACTTGAAAATACTCAGTATTAGCATATCTACAGTGGTGCAATTGAAAAACCTACAAGTGGGTATGGAATTGTGATTGAGGAATTGGTTTGAAGACACGAGTAAGGAAGAATATGTGTAAACTTTTTTGATGATGACGAAAACAAACAAAAACATCTATTAAACGTAGTAACATCAGTTTATTTACATATAATATGTAAATAACTGATGTTACTATATATATTCAATACTTTTTATTGAACTGTCAAAGATATCATCGACATCAAGACCTGAGAATCTCGACAGAACGAACACTTTATCGATCTAACAAAGTTTGAGTATCAACAATTATGCGTGCATCATTTACCGTTTTAGATAACATTGCGGGTTGTTATAGAAATAACGTCGCCCGGCTGGAAAAGAGCTGAAGCCCTCTCGAGTATTTTGCTTTTCGCTCCACTGGACCCCTGCGGGCGGGGACTGTATTTGTTCATCACTTGTTACCGAAAAACAACATTAATTCACCTTTCAAAACACAAGCTCTTCGAAGAAGTTGCTTCTGTCAAAGTTTGGGAATTGCTCCTGAAAGTTACTCCGCGGAGGCAGGCGGTGCACCGCAGCCCAAACTGCGCCTGCCACCCCTTCCCCCACGCCATGTTGCTGATACTTCACCTGCTGTGCCTCAATCGCCTGCTACGCGGGATGGATACGTGCTCTGAATGTATCAGATATTAATTGGGTTGAATGTTGAAAAACCGAAGATCTTTTTCGTGTGTGGCACGTGGTCTAGGCAAAAGTACACTGCCATAAATATTTTCCAAGTAGATAAATTAACGAGTTTAATTTTTATTCGCCGATGTTTCGAAACATTTATTTTCTTCCTCAGGGCTTATACATATATTAAATTCTCTTGAACCACCTACAGTGGCGAATCTAGACCGTAATCAAGGGGAGAGAAGGCTAACTGAGGGCCATTTATATTTGAAAATTATGGTTTTACAACATAAATTGTATAAATATTACCTTTAAATGAAATGCATCAAATAAATAATGAACAATCTGGTATTATTAACAACAATAACAACTATATACTTAAGGTATTAACGTGGTATTATTGGTTTTATTAATATTGTATTATTAATTTTATTAATATGGCTTTATAATTTTTTAAATCTGGTATTATTTATAACAATAACAATTATATTATTAATATCAATAACAATTATAACTAATAACAATTATTAATCTTGTGTCATTTTTACAAAGTATATCATTTATCAACTTCAATTTCATCTGTTAAGAGTTCAGGTCCGATGGAAGGGTAGGGGGCAATAGCCCCCTTGGCTGCCATTCGTACACCATCCATTCATTCTCTAAGCGATATAGATCCATAGAAGCCTCCACCCACACTACGCACTCAGCCGTCACTTGGTACACTTATAATTTTTTCGAAATGTCAATGACTACAAACTAATTTCATTCTAGTGACCTAAATTCGTTAATTTATCTAATTGTTTAATATTGGGGTCTAGAACTATATGTAGTCGCAAATATTTTCATTAAAACTGAACGAATATAATTCTCTAAGTTTATTAACTGAAGCTCATTTAATGAGTGTTAAGGCATTGTGGAAAAAATATTGTCATTGTTGTGGTCCATCCCTTAAAGGATTAGATCTGTCAGTGTAGGCAATATTCGGTGGGCGGTTGTTATGCGGAGCAAGTCATTGGGACTGTGCATGGCGAGTGTACCATGTAGGGCAGATTATCATCTTTTATGATTATTTTTCTAAAATACTATTTTGAATAGGAACAAATTAGTGGAAGTTAAAATATTGACAAATTATTAAAATATACCACATTAATTATGTTATATTGAATGAAAGTGGGAGTCGAGACAGAGATTTGAATTCCGGACTTATCGAGCAGGTGGGCCTACCAACTGCGCCACCCCGTTCACCTTTAATGTTATTATTCCATTGACATTAAACTTTCTCGGTCCCGTCTCCCATTTTCAATCAACATAACATAATTAATCTGTTACTTGGCGGTGAGGACCACAGCGATTTAGGAGATTTCTGTACATACCACATTGTTTACAAACTCAGCGTCTCCGTCAATTCTCTGATGATATAGTCACCAATATTTCGATACGGACAATTTATCCGACATGGTTGACTTTTTCCTGTTTGTTGAATTGAGTTTTTTTTTTCCGCGAAGAGTTTTATTTTTCGAAAGAAGAAAAACAGGAAGGGGACGTAAGTTATCATGTCACTTCTCAAAAGTAAGCTGTTCCAAAGTTCTGGAGAAATTTCCTGAGTCGGGTTCCTGTCTTCTGCAGAAGTTCGTATTTCAATCGCAAGCAGCTGTGAATCTTGTTTCTGTATTTGGTTTTCAGCTCGAGTGATTTCTCGGTATAATCTTCATTTCTCCGAACATTTTGTTACGATTTCAACGTTTAATTATTCATTAATTTATAGTCAAGCTAATAATAATAAATTTATTTAAAAAGTGGCTGCGTTTTACCACGTAGGGGACAATAAACTAATTTACTCTCCGGAAGCAGGCAAGGGACCATCCCCACAATTCCGATGAAGGACCCTAAAGCAGAGGTGGATTGAGAATTTCAGCACACTTCAAAGCATCTCAAAAGCATCACAAAATCACATGTCAAATATACAAATGTATTTGTGTATTGGTATTTCTTAGCGTTAAATTTAGCGCAGTTATAAGATGCAGTATTTAATGATTTAAATTGTTACTCTTGTTTGTCAATCTAATTTTAATAAATGACATTGCTATAAAATACGTTGTTTTCGGTGTATCTAATTTCTAATTTTAGCGAAACATAAACTTTATACAAAATGAAAGAGATGTAGCGAGTATATCGACGTTTTCTATGTTAGACACATCAGTTGTGATTCATCCTTCTATGCTGCAATAAGTACAACCTCAAAGCGCTTAACTCTGCCTTGGAAACCTCTCTTTGGACATGTCATTTCTCTTTGTGCTTCATCACTCTTTATTACTCTTGATTTATCCAAGTTTTTCTTCAGTCACTTTTATTTCTTCGCTGAACAAGCTGTCGAAGGCACGTATATCTTGCGGGCGGATTCTACTTCAAAAGATGAAGACGGTAAGAAAATAATCAAAGGCGGGTCGCTTTTGAAAATAATGTATATTAATGCATAGGAAATCACTCATCATTTTATATTTTTGAAAGAATTCTATTATATAATATCTATTCATAACTTACGTTTCATAGTAATATTTTCACACACTTTCTGACTAATTAAGATCAAGGGTGACTGACAGTTTCGCCTAGCGGTCAAGGATATTCGGAGTGTACCCCAAATTAGTCAAAAAGAGCATTGACAGTTGCACGAAAGTAGCTTTCCGAGGGGTTGCAGATTATAAGCAGATACATAAAATACATACAATAAACAAAGTTTATATTTACAAAACTGACTAAACAATTAAATAATACATTATTAGATTAATACATTTGGTAAAATAGTTAGCATTATAATTTTCAAAATTGTATGTATTCAAAATTGTTTTAATTGAATAGTTGAAAGAGGGTATTTTTTTACGTAGTGATAAAAATAACAAATTTAATAACTTTAACAACTACATGTTGTGTGTCAGTGTAAATAATACAAAAAAATTTGAAACATATTACGATAAATAATAAATAATATAAGTCTTTTTTTTAAATTTTAATAAAATTATGAAGTTATACCTCAGACCTACACGGACAAATAATTCATTTTGTGTCCACGAGGCGCAATAATAATATTTCTAATCTCGAGGAGCAACTGTCATATCCCGAAGGTCACTACAGCGAACGCAATAAAATATCCAGTGTTTCATCGTAAGTTATACAAGTGTAGGAGCAGCAAGTCCACATCTTTATTTCGGTTTACAAAGGAAAAGTTAGTTGCGAAAGTGAATAATATTTGTTTGGTCTCCCTTCAATTACACAATTTGTCCTACTTACAAATACAGATAAAACTTAACAATTTGACCCAGATAGTCTGTTGTTTTTTAAATATGATTAATGTTTAAAAACTAAATCATTTTGCAGTTTCGATTGAGTAATTCATTGTTTCAATTATTTATAGACTGTTAATATTATTATTATAACACCCTTCAGATGTAAAGTGACTAATCGGAAGATCCCCATGATCTAGTCTTGTGAAGAGCTAAATAGCTCATTGAGAAGATTGTCAACAAATTGATTGTAGTACGCGTAAAGTACAATAAATACAAACAACTAGTCCAAATAATTCGATTTTCCTCTTTGAGGATGGGAAATGCAATGTATCTTTCACTTTGAGAACGTAGTATCTTGTCTCTCGTATCAAACTAAATGTAAATGCAAATTATACTGGCATCCTTTCTTATCTAGTTTGCTTCAGAGAACACAAAATTTAGTACATGAAGTAACCTCTCAAAACGACGCAGTCTTGCTTTAAAGTGTTCAAATCGAGCATCTCTGTTCTTCAATCAAGAGATATTGACATGGATTTGCTCTAAACCTGCTGAGTAAGTTTAATTTTCACTTCCTGTTTTGTAAAATTTAAAAAACTATTTGCGAGTTTACTCCCCAAATGTAAGGTCCCTTCTCTTTTAAAAGACTGTATTATTTCTTACTCTTTATACTTGTACTTCACAAAACAAATAACCTGGACATTCCCATTCGGATTTTGTAAACCCTTAAGGAAATAGACACGACTCAGTATCATACAGGGATGAATCATCTTCCATTGATACTCTTGTCTCTTGATACCTATTCCTGCAAACTTCATTGTTCTTTTTTTCGTACTAGTACCTCATGTTTTCGGTGGATGATTCAGTATTAATCTTACTACATTCATTTTGACAGCGCTTTCTGGGAGTTCTTTCAATTACGTTGAGATCGATGTAAAAATCATAGGAACAACACTTTCAGAAATGGCTAATATTATCAGCCATTCTGTCAATATTTGACCGCCGAAAATGAAGGGAATATAATTCACGCATAATTTTTATATTTTCTTTTTACGACATTTACTCAGTTTTACTTGTTATTTCTTGATGATAAGAAGATATTTATATATTCTTGAAAAATATTATTTTTTCTTCCAGTTGATCCAATTGATTCATCCTGAAGAAAACTGTTTGATTGCCACACAACATTTTACAAACAATAACACTAAAATCTAAAAAAGATAATATTTATCGTCTTGAGTTAGTTTGTAGCGATTTGAAGTTAAAAAGTATTAACCGAATAATAATTATTTGATGGAGTGGAGCAGTATCTTAATAAAAATAAGAACAACATTGCAGAATGACAACTCCAAACTTTACTACGACAGACGCAACAGAACACAACAGACATGACTTCATTCTCATAGACAAAACAAGTAAAGTAACCCTCTTCATTGATGTAGCAATTTCTAATAATGTCAACATTAAAAAGACCTACGCAGAGAAAGTCAGGAAATACAGCAACCTAACATTTCACATTCAACAGGAAAACTCACGCACAAATTACTCCCATTATTATTTCAAGTACATGAATCGTACATGAAATTAGGCAACACTGTATGAGCTACGTTTCCACGTTCAGTAGAAATCCCTCTTAATCGATCTGGTCGGAACAGAGACCCTAACCGCGTACCAATTAATCCAAGTTTCCCGTGAAAAACCATTTTCGTCCAAGAAGAGCCTAAAATTTCATCAGGTTATCACGAATAAACAAGATCATTGCGACTCATTTTATTCTTCTGTGTGTAGTATGTACATAAACTACCATGAGAAAATTAATTCATAGAAATATATACGTGGTTACTTATTGATTCATAGAAAAATATTCTCTTAAGGAAGAGGGTAATCAAACTTCGTCACACCTAACGTCGCATCACCCTTTCTTACTTTCCAGGAACTTTTCTGCAAAGGCCCGCCACCCAGTAAGTGCTGTCAGTACCTGCCAGCTACTATACACTGATAGAGAGTAAAAAAACCTGTTCCATAGGATAGGCCGGTTAAACAGGGGATCGGTTGATCCGAGGTCCGTTGAAGGGGTTTTACTGTGCGTAGAAGCACACGTAATACTTGACCGCATCACGTTCCATGGTCTGCGGTTGATGTTGAAGGGAGGCGTTTGCTTCTCGCCTTCCTTACTTCCTTGCTTCCTTCCGTTGGAAGCGAGCTGTGTGATGGCCCATTGATTATTGATTCCTCAAAATGGTGTCGGAGACAAGAGCTCTCTCGTGGAGAGAGAGAGAGAGACAAAGGACCACGAGAAACTGGGGGACGACCTGCTGCCTCTATGGCTGCCAAAGGACGCTTCTCTCCATCTGCTCATCATCGACATCTCGCAAAAGACACTCCAATGAAAGAGCTCGAGAAATTGAGTATCCTCATCCTCCAATACCTGTACGTTACGCACGTTAATGTTACTTAAAGAGTTACGTTTATAATTCGAAACTACAACATATATATTAAAACTTTATCACTCTTGTTTGTTTTCACGTTTGCTCAGTAAGACGGTTCATCTTTTGCCTTGATTCCTCGGGACTATTTCCATTTTTGGGGGTCATTGTTATTTTAAATGTAATAAAAGATATATCTTGGTAATACCTCGTGAACATTGAAATTAAATGCCATACTAATACTTAAATGGGAATTAGATACAAAGAAAAAAGAAAATGCACTCAGATAAGATATTATCGTACCATCAGATGAGATGTTATTCAAGAAATTTTGAAATTGTCAGCGTTAATATTATTATTAAGCGCAAATATTATTAAAAGCCAAAGGTAGCTGATGTGGGAGGCGAGAAATGAATATGTGATACAAGTGATAACGAAAGTAAGAACATAGAAGAGAGAAAGAGTTATTATGCCACATTATTCATTATTACTCATTACACATGAACTATTAAAAATATTGTGATTTATAATTGTTATACTCATCATACAACATTACTTCATCACTTGAAATAACTTGGAAACTAAAAAGAAGTACACGAACATACAGAAAGATTCGGCTTGTGCTATCACCTTGTATACCGCGTAAATTAGCTAAGTAGAGAGTGTGCCATCTACAAATGTTCTTTTCTCACAACTTCCGAGTACGTACTCGTGGAGGAGTGTTTTCACCTGGCTGTTGACGTTACAAATGTTATAGGTCACAATAATCAGGAGCTGAGATTCAATGCTAAATAAACAAAAATAATATACTGTAAGATTTGATTAATTTCACAATTAAATACCCAAAACGAGCGACGGAGTTGGGGAATGGGCCTCCTCACTCCACAGGATTTAAAAGCCCACCGTTCAGCAAGGGCGTGAGAAACCAACGCGCAGATCGCTAAAAAGAAAAACATCCCCATCTGGCAGGGACAGTGACCCCCGCCCGGCGAGCGAGAACTTGTGGGCATAAAAGGTTTTATGATTCCATAGAAATCGCGGTCAGACTAGGGTGCGTTTCGGCAAGCCGTCCCAGTAATAAAATTAAGGGATTGTTAAAGGGATTCGCAGACGAACCAAGCAAGATGCGACTTGCTTGGAGAAAAAAACGTTACGAAACGGCGGTTGAGGACGATTCGTAAACACACCCGAGGATTGGCGGATAAGAAACGAATATCACTCAAAAATTCCCAATCAGAACCAAAGCGTGGGAGTGGGAGTAGCGACGCTATTGGGAAACTCCATCGTGTGAAATTTGAAATTCGAGGATTTTGGGAGTGGAAGACGAGATGTAGGGGGGAGAAAGTCCACTTAAGGATTGGGAAATCATTCTTCAGCCTCTTTTGGTTGAGTTTTCGGGAGCAGTCGGACGCTTCTTTGATGCTGCGTGAGCGCAGACACTTCTAAGTTTTTTTACGCGAGTAGCAGATACTTCTGTGATATTTCGTGAGATCAGACACTTGGTTGTGTTTTCGCGAGTGACAGACTTGTTGATTTTTCTTGAGCCGAGCCACTACTCCGTTTTACTATTAAAGTTATCTGATTAAGTCACAACATCAGATGAGATCTCTGAGTCGCTATTTTCCAAACTAAGTCGTTAAGTTTTTGGTGAACATTTTCGGCGGCGGAATTCAAACCCAATTCGTAAGGGAAACAAACAATGGTGGTTCGTGTCCGTGCTACGCCTGAGGGCATCCAGACCGCGCAGCTTGAGGGCGGAAGCTACCACAAGTCGAGCCATCGCTGGTGACATCACCGACCCGGAGTCGTAATTGAGAGCGGGACCAGGCCAGATTCCCGTGGGGTCGACGCACCCTCCACTCACCACTGCAGTGTTTGATCGAGCATCGGCACGAGGTATTTTTACGAGTGTTGGTGGCATCCAACAGGTATCGTAAGGTGCTATTGCGAGAAGAAAAGTGGGGTCAAGACTTCTGAACTGCCGAACTTTCTGATTCATATAAAGTGGCCATTTTTTAAAAGAAGCAAGAAGTTGATATTAATTATAAATGTAAATTGTCTAATGTAAATGTTCTCAAGAGACCTAATTTATCAGTAATTTCAGTGTTAACTTGTATTTGATGTTTTGGAAAGTATTGAAGCCAATTTTGTTTGTTATTTTAAAATTGTTTAATATGAATGCTTGTTGAGAAGCCTAAATTGCTAGTAAATTCAGTGTAACTTGTATTTCATGTGATAGGAAATAACGTGTGTTTTGGGAGATACATGGGTATTTTATAATATGTGTTTTGTATGTGATTTGTGTTCAGTAAAATTAATGAATTAATTAGTCGAAAAGCTTTTTCCTGTAAGTGGAACACCAGTATGGTTTTTTCCTTCAGATAAATAGTGACGAACCCGAGTACACGTGGACCCCTGAGATCGAGCTAGTCGAGGCGCCTTCCGTAATTAATTAATTAATCATCTTTAACAATCAAAATTTCTTTGTTCAGCCACAATACTTACACGAATTTCTGACATTTTAGAAATTTCTGCCACAGTTTTAAAAGTTAATCCCTACACTCATGACTATTGAATCTGTATATTTTCGTCAGTGTACCATAAACTGTGTATATCAATGTTCACAAGAAAAATGTTCCCTTCAACTTCTTAAAGTTTAGCAATAGAATAATGAGGAAGGAATGACTTCTTTAAATACTAGATAAGATTGTCACACTTACGGCAGGTTTACCCTCTCTAGTATACCATTGCGACGTTAGTGACAATTACTATTTTCATATCCTCACAAGTTTCATTAACTTTTGGGGGAAGTTTCTACGACAAACATTGAAGTTTAAATTGATAATATTATTTGCAGTTATTTAGTTAGGAAAATCAATATATCATTCATAGGACCTTCAGTTATTGTAGTTTTCATGGACATGATTTTCAATTATTGACATACATTAACATCTTTATTTACTCAGCATCGTATGTGTTAGTTTACTCTATTTTTCTTTCTTAATAGCACATTTCTGTGTAATATTCCTCTTACCGCCTCCGCATTCCTTCATTGGACCACAAACATTGTTTGCCTTCGTCCTTTTCTTCTCCCCCACCCCTTCCCACCTCGTCGTCTTGGTCGCGTACAACGCACCCGCTCTTCCGCAATTTGTCAAAATGTTTGCGAACTCACAGGCACAGCGCGTCACGCATATCGATTCTTACATCGACTCCAGAGACCTCGTCTCGCTCCTCCACCTTCATTTCCACCTCCACCTCCTACATCCCTCCTTCACCACACGAACAGACATCGTTCGAGGCAGCAGGGGACGTCGACACGAACGCACCTGGTGGTGCAGCGATTAACTATCATTTAGGCCCCATCATGGAGACATGCTCGTCACACGCGAATTCAGATTAACAACTGTCGGTTTTTGGATTATCGATCGTGATGAGCGTGGATGAGATGGTTCGCAAATTAGTCCCGTTCCAGGAAATGTTCGGTGATGTAGTCCACTTCCGGAATTTCTTGAGTTTCGAGTATCAGTATAAGCGAAAATAGGAACCATATTATTCACTCATTAAATTGGACACAAAAAGTTTCTCAACGCGTTGGAGGCGCGGATTTAAGAACTTCATTTTTTTGGAGGGGGGGGGAATTTTTATGTAAAAAATTGTTTGATAATTTCATTTCAATATATTTTAATTGTTTATGTGAAAAATCTATAGGAATTGAAAGAAAATGCATTCAATTAATGAACATTAAAAAAACATTTTTGGCTGGGGGGAGGTCATGTCCCCCGTGATTACCCCCTTGAATCCGCACGTGATGCTTAGCATTGTATTCTCTAAACCTAATATAGCTCTTGACAGGTAAATCAAATGTCTTTTTATTGTATAACGAAACTCGAAACTAGCAGCTCATTAGTTCTTCTCTGTTTTTCGCGAATAGAGCATTTCATTCATTTAAAAAAGTTGATTAGTTTTCCTAGCAATCACCAATTACGCAGTTTTTTGCGTTGCTACTATTAAAACTATTAACATTTTAAAGTAAATAAACCCTTAAACCTATGGATATTGGCAAACAGACACAACATTATTAGTTTTGTAATATTTTCCACGAAACACGCTTCCTATTAATATTTTTAAAATTTCTGCCGTTAAAACTTCCTGAAAGTGTAATGAATATTGCCTTCAAAGTTGAGAAAAGTAATACCACAGAAGGTCCAGATATCAATTTATTGAAATTTTTTTTTGAAATACATTGGTTTAGAATGTTATAGATTGACGTCGATTGAGGCAAAGAATATGAGGATATAGTTATTCTTCCTTTTTGGAATTTACAGAATAAAATTTTGAAGAAGAAAAATCCATATTGGATAGATATAAGATTGGATAGATCCATAGTGGACGATTTTAATTTATTTGCCAGTGTATTTTTCTAAACTTTCCTCTAATAATTATGAGTTTATATTAATTGTAAAATCACTCTTGTTTAAATCGTTCATGACTTCCGTTTGTTCCTATGTCGACTATTGTTGACTTCAGGTCAATGAATACAATCTTCAATAATTGATTTCGTAATTTGTAGGATTAAGTTATACTTACGGTATTTAGTTTCTCAGGACCTAATAAATTATTCACTGTTTTTTTTATATCGGCTAACCAATTCATTCCATTTTGAAGAGATGTCTTTTCATGACTTTCCCTTCCCTTACGATTGAGAAGGGGCAAGTCCACCTTAGAAGCCAACGTTCCCAATCTTCACCGAAGTGAGAAACAAAGTTCCAGACGTCCACCCTCCCCTCTTCCTGCCTTCCCCCCTTCGTAATTGTGAACATCAATCATGGTGCACCGGTAATGAATGAGCCAACCATGTCGTGGTGGCGGAAGGTGGGAGAAGGAGAGGAAAGCTCAGAGTCCGAGATGATGTGGTTGGACAAAGGAGAAGGAGAAGAGTAAAGAGTTCCAGATCCTGAAATGTGGTTGCAGAGAGCCATATTGCATGGAATGATATTGGCTACATGGGTGTTGTATCCGCTTCAACTAAATTCAAGTTGTCAACTAATCACGAAACTTAGAAATAATTACCAAAAGAGATTTAATAATATTATTTATTTAACTGCAAATGGGCAGATCTTCTCCAGTGACAGAATATTTAAAAAATCAATAAAATATACAAAAAAGTACATGTTACAGAGAACAAAAATTAAACATTGTTTAGTAAATTATTAAACTAATATTAAAATATTAATTATCCTGAAACAACTAAAAAATTAAAAAATACTTATTGCATATTTTACGGCAGATGACCCGAACATTGATTTACCCCTTTAATTCACTTCACATTTCCCTTCCTTTCTAACTGACGCATTTCCCTCGTATCACTTCACTTCATTTCATTACCACTATCTTCACATGTAAAGTAGTATACCCATTCTTCCAGAATTTGCGTAACCCCGTGAATAGATGCGGAGGTCGAAATGATTTTCACAACCCATGCAGGTATTTAATTCCAGTCTTTAAATAGATTCTACTTAACTAATAATTCGAATTACTGATTTTTATTGTTGGACGAGATCAACTTTTTTTAATTTTAAACTCTATAATTAATTTTGCATATTTGACTCTTTTTTTGACGAGAATCTCATTATTTTCAGTCACGTGATACGTCTGACGTTTCCGGTAGAACAGTATTTTCCGCATTTTTCGTTGAGTTGTTCTTTTAAATACAGAGTAAGGTATAAATATCTTAATTTCATTTCCTTCCTAATTTTGTTTTATATAGTTTAGTGTGTTTTTTAGCTGTGTGAAGCTGATACTTCTGTCAGAATATAAAAAAACCAAAGACCACGCAATTATCTCAAAAGGGTTCTAATGATCTTGATGAGCCCTAAAGCTACAAGAAAAAAAGTATCTCAATACAAACTGATACTAATTTAAAGTCAACTAATTCATAATTGTTTGGCGTAATAGTATAAAAATTCATTGGCACTTGATAAAGAATGTTTCAAACTATCTTTGAAAACGTTTAGCAGGCACTTTAACCTAGTTACTTCCTGTGACGGATATAATATCTTAAAATAGTTTTTGAGAGTAGATATATAATGTAGGATAGGCCAGTAATATCTTTGGATTAGTTATATTCGTGGGTTTTATGAATTTGTAAACAAAACTGTGTTTAGTGATCAACGCACTGAAGGTACCTCGCAACACTACATCTCTCCTTCCCAAAATCCCCACCCAAGTCAAAGTTAGGTGGAGGAGAGAGTGAAATGACCCGAACCTCGCCGAAATACATGTCATGAATCCATACTAATATATGAATGCGTAACGCGATAGCTTAGCTCTTTACAACCAGATCACGATTAAACTACAGAGTACCAATCTTGATACAATTCGGAAATGAGATAGTTTAGATGTCCAGGAGGAATATATTCTAACTTTAATTTTTTAAATGTGTGATGAGAGAGACATAAATGGTTTTTGACAATAAATGTCAATAAAATCGGGAAAAGATATTTATATTTGTTTACGCTGCATACACGGAAAGAGATAGGTGACAACAGTGAAAGGCAATATTATTCGCCTCCAAGAGTTCTACAAAAACATTCACGACAGCGTATTTTATTAACCTAAATTATCAATAAAAGAATATTAAAAATAAAAATGTTAAAATACTTTAATGTAAAAGAGTAATTTAAGAAGAAAAAAATTAATCATCATCAAATTTAACAAATTATTTGCTTTATGAGTTTAACAAACACAAAAAGTCTTTAAACCGTAAAATTTGACGAATAGTTTAGATTTTACAAGAATTTTAATGAAATGATGCATCGCCTCATGCCTCGGAAGCGAATATTCCACCCGTGAGATAGTGTAGTGTATACAGTCAGGTTTTGTAATTTGTATTATTATGAATTTGAAAAATTAGGACGCTGTACATGTTTTAAAAAACCAGGACGTAAAAGTATTTAAATCTTACAGTATAGATATAATTTATTTTTCCTGTGTAAAAGAAGATTAGCGTAAAAGAAAATTCCCAGGCAACGCCGGGTAATCAGCTAGTAAATAAATAAATAAACAAACTTCCCATATCTTGTGTCGTGCAGCAGTAGAGTGTTCAAAGAATAATGAAGTCGTGATCTTCGTGATCAATTGAGTGACGTAATTTTCTGATCGGAAATATCTGTGATGAGGAACTTTGTAGTGAAAACAAATACCCCAATACCATTTCACTTTCCATTTGAAATTATATCCACTACATTTCTATTTCCGAGAAATATACATTAAAAAGTAATTTTTATTGTACTCCAGAGAGCAAAAGACAACTGAAAGACATGGAGAGTATCAGTATCAATCTCAGTTCTCGCTATATAGAAAACGAGAGATAATAAATCTGATTATTTGAATCACCATGACTCCGAATAAACGAAGTTGAAAACTGGTTATGTTCTGACAGATGGAATTAAAACACCTGTCAATAGGTCTGGATTCTTTTTTAGCTCATTTTACCCTGCGGTTCCCGAGGTTCTTATATAATATTGTAAATTCGTATGTTAGTTTTCATATTTCTCCACTTTCATGTTATTAAATTTTCACTTTTTTAATTACTTAAATTAATACCACGAAGACACTTACGCACAGTTTTCAGAATCGTATGATAATATGTATGTACCTACTAAATATTTAAAATCCAGGCAAAAGGAAAATACATTTTTTTGTGGGGCTTTAGGGCTCGTCAAAGGAAAATACACTTTACACAGAAAGCTTAATAAACAAAGCTCATAGATTTGGTTTTCATTTTTAGGTTGTGTGGAAAAAATGTTCTTCAATGCATTTATATTATTTTGCTTGTATGATTCAGTCACATAGCTTATACGTTCAATGGATTGTACGTCTCACGTAAGGAAATTCAACTCTGGCGGACACATTAGTAAGCTTCATAGTCAACAGTTATGCGAGTGAAGATTTACATCTACTGCTTAAGACTCAATGTTAATTGGTTTTATGCTCATGTATTTCTTCGATATTAGCAATACTTTGAATTTTTGCTTCAATAATCCTCATGTCCAATAAAATTTCAAAAAATTTCGATTACTTCTTCATTGTTTCATGCCACAGACATCCCATAAAATTAACCTTTATTAGTAGAGATGTGCTTATTTCTCAAAAATCAGTGTATACTCGTATGTACCATGATGATGACAAATGCAAAATGTATGTGCACCCTCAAGCCAACTTTAAGGGCAGTCCATAAATTTCGGAGAAAAGGGGTTTATGATGCGGTTATACTACGTTATGGCTGTGTAGGGAATGTTAACTAAGTTGCAAAGTTTTATGGGGTATATTTCTAGGACACTTTGAACCTCAAATTTTACAATTTTTATTTACGTACCCAACCCCTGAGAGAGAGCTCAGAGAAATAAGATAAGAATAATTCAGTACTTGAATGAAGAAAAAAGTCATTGCATCAAATTTTTTCCCCAAAATTTTCCAAAAAAGCAAGAAAAACATTTCTTGATAAGGGTTTGAGATGGGTAGGGTTAATCTTACGTAATTATTTAGGGTTAATATTTATTGATTGCAATTGAGTTATGGAGGGGATGGGGTGTTACAAGGTAATATCACTAGCTGATAAATTCATTGATTTGTAAATGCACTTAATATATGCACTCGATTTAAGTGCATTTCGATTGTGCAAATGTGTAGCTTTGCATTTACAGAACGACTTGTTTGTTTGAGTTATGATTTAGAGGTGAGGCCGAGAAAGTCGCAAGTATAGTGTGGTGCTCGACTATTCACTTTTAGCTCAGTTTAGGGTTCGTGTCTTTTGGTCTCTCTCTTTATAACCATGTGCAACCTGACAAATGGGAAAGGAAATAAGGGGTTAGTTTTTGAACGTACCTATAAAAGTCGACATATTTTTGTATTCACCACAAGTATTTTTGGTTTTGAACAACCTAAAGCGCTTCTAGATTGCTTAAATTGGGTTTGAGTTTTGAAATATTTTGAAGTTACGATATTCTTTATTTCATTAATATGTAAAAACCAATATAGCTTGAACGTGTGAGTTATGAAATGAAATATTATATTTAATATGTTATTTGATACTATGCTCCATATTACGTGTAGAAACTCTCTGAGGGATTAATGTAATGAAATAAACGAATGAATAATATCAATAAATCAACTATTGATGTACTAAAGTTTGCTTAATTAGTTGCGATGATGCCAGTATTCTGAGCAGCAGTAGCTTGGTGTTTACTAAGCCTGTGAAACGCTGATGACAGCAGCGTCCGAGAAAGAGAACTCTCCCGTGGATGAAGCGAACTCCCAAGTTCCTCCTCGCACTTCATCTTCGTCCCCTCCATCCCTCCATCCCTCCTTCCGAGATTCGATGAACGACCCCAGAGACCAACCAGCGAAAGCTTCTCTCCTCAGATATCTAATAAGACAGATGAATACTTTCTCCCTTCTTAAGCGACTGAAAAGTCTTCAATTAAGTTGTCATATTGGCGGAATCGATGACGAGGGAAGTGAGGAAAGAAGTTGAAAACTAAAGAAAGGGGAAGAATCAGGATGGAGGAAGAAAATATAATGTGATAGAAGTGAAAGAAACAAACTTAGTAAAGTGGAATGGGGTAAAGAAAGTTGATTTCTTGATGGGATGGGAACTCGAGAAACAAATGAAGACGGTAAACTGTCTGCTGTAGAAATAATTTTATCTAATCATCAATAAGTGAGAGGAAGGTCTTCATTTGCTGAATAGCATACGTATTATGCATCATAGCATATACTGGATTATTGATTAACTAAAAAGACTTGAAATATACTTGCAAATGTTTCTTATTTTTGAGTTATGAAATTACAAACTTAATTAATTTTGTACTACCTAATGTAATATATAAATTATTTTCTTCAACAATTTATGTGGGAATGAAGCGATTATTTTGCCATTCACGTGAGAATCAAAAAACCCTTCTCACGTTTAAAGTGTAACACATTAAAAATTAATGATTTTGAGTCACATTTCGCCAAAGTTCATGATATTTGTCTTATTTACAAGTGACTGTTAACAGATATTGAGAATATTAAAGGGAGAATTTGCTCAAATGGACGATCCTACCAATGTGCGACTACCAAAGTATGAATGGACAGAATTACCTCAGTATGAGGACGATCGATGCAGTACGACAAAGGAAAACCCAAGCAACAAGGAGCGGGATGAAAAGAGGTTTGTTGATGGTTTCAGACATCCAAGCGACCGGGCAAGGAGCTCATCAACGAACCAAAACGACGGGGTAATTAATGAAGTCAATAGAGTGAAAGGGTTTGATGATTATCCAAAGGAGAGTATCTTAGAATCCATGGAGATAACGATAAAAGGAGATTTTATACATCTTTAACCCTCAAGTAGTACTTAGGGAATGCATAATTTCACCTCTCCATACACATCAGAAGGTACACAACAGGACAATATATCGATTGAACCAACCAAATGAAACAATTTGAAGGTAGGCTCAGCATTTAACGCCCACAGTTAAATAACACCCACCCCACATAAAACATACTTTTATTGGTATGACTTGTGTCACGGCTCACTCACAAATAGTGTACACCAATTGTCAGGCACTAGTTCAAACGCAAGTCACTCGTACCACCATATTACCTCAGGACCTCTTTGACATAATCAATCTTGTTTTATAAAAAAATAGTCAGCATGTCGTCTTTTTAATAAAATGATAAACTTAAAAAATAATTAAAAAAGAATTATAGGAGACATTTCAAGCTACATGAAGTGTGTTAATACGTTTGACATTTGTTATGTTTAATATTGAATCGTTTCATTTCTTTTGCATTCTAATAAACAAATTTGTATGTTACTTTCATGTTTTCTAAGGTTTATAATATTTATGAACTTATTTTTCCTCCAGAAACGTATTCCTCGAACAGAGAGTAATATACACTGTAGTTTTAGTATCGCCCAAGATCAAGTTTTAAAAGAATCGTTTATTTTCACACAAAAATTATAAATAGTTACTAGTACTTTTTTTAGTACTTCTGGTATTTAGTATTACTTTTAACTAGTATTTTTCAATTCATATAATTTGTTAAATATGTCGGTTTAATTGTGTATTTCATTTAAATAGTACTTACAGAAAAAATGGACTTAAATTTAGAAGTGCGTTATTTGCCTACGGTATTCATGATGTAATACTCTAGTGTTACTCAACTGTTTTACACTTAAAAAATTACGTATTTAATTTGGTTTTATGAAATTCATAAAGTTAATGATCTTGTAATTAAATGTCGAAACTAATTAGGATAAATATGTGGTGAAAAAGATAATTTTTAACGAGGCAATAGTGTAAAGTATCTAAATAAAAGTTGTATTTTTAAACCTTAGTGTATACACAATTAGCAGCTAACTGGCTACTCCCCGTACAGTCAAGAGGCATGTTGCAGAGGAACGGTTAGTCACGTGGCCCTTCATTACCCACGTGTCATGGAAAGAACACGTGTTCCTTTTGGCTCAATTCATAGCCACTCATTGATCTCATTACAGTGCTTCAAACGTCAAAGAAAAATGTGGATTCTTTGTCGTTGAAAAAAGTAATATAATATGTTTCTCGAAAATAATTATTGAAGTAAATCTGATGCATTTGCACGAGGGATTAATTATCGTTTGTTTTTAAAACTAGGGTATGATAGAAGTGTACGACAGCAAAATACATCCTATATTTCATTTTATAACTTTGTTTTATATACATGTTTTTCCATCCTTAAAATAGAAGTACGTGATATTTTTAGCTGTGTAACAACCATTTCCTACAGAAGGATATTACGAATAATACATTATCTCAATAAGGTATGAATCAAGAAGCTGACATGCTAAAATACATATATAATAATATTTTAATATTCTGTAAAAGAATAGTTTTATTGAAAATAAATATAATAAAATACAATCTGAAGAAATAATTTTACCACACAGTAAAAAATAAAATATAATTTTTTAGCATTTAATGAACATATTATTCTATTTTACCCTTATATTTTTCAAGCAGATTATAATATTTCTTATACGATTAATTAATCATCAAAATAATTTAATTCTGTATTTGACTTGGTAATTGTGGTGCTTTAGCAACATTATCAAAGCATGATAAATTAAAAGTCGTTTCTAACACCAATAATAAAAAAATGAGCAACATAGAAACGACTTTTAATTTATCATGCTCTGTATTTGAGTTATCAAATCGACAAATATATCATATTGAATATTTTTATGATTTCTTTTGAATACTCCGTAAAGCAGCTTTAAATGTTCAGGTTTGTTCTAAAATCTTGGTTATTTTCTTTGTCAGTTCATCAATTACTCTGGTCTCTCTTTCCCTTAAATAACGTTGCATCATATTGCACCCTATCATAACTATCCATACTACTGTATAAACGCGAAAGTGTCTGTGTCTGTGTCTGTTTCTTACCCTTTAACAAAATAAACCGCTGAATCACTAATACATTTGGATAAGGAGATAGTTTACGTATTTAGAAAGGACACAGCCTAACTTTTATTTTTAAAATGGGTAAAAAAGATAGAAAACTGTTTTTGACGATGATTGTCGTAAATTCAGGAAGAATCAATCTCCAGAGAGGGAAAATTGTTTACGGTGCCTAAACGGTCCGAGATAGGTGACCACAATGTTTGTCAATATAGTTCGTCTCAAAGGGTTCTACACAAAAGTCCGCGACAACATATATTTACCTTCAAAGGTTAAATTGTTTTCCCAGATATTTGAAATACACAAAAAATGTATGTATACAGCAGAAGTTACATTCACAGAAGATGTCGCTCCTCTGGTGGTTCAGATGGCAGCGATCTTACTCATCACACCGGGTTCAATTCCTGGTGGGGCCAGAAAATATTTATAGGTTTTCGCACTAATGTCCCAGTTTATATAACTGAAAAGCGACCCTCCTTCCTCTACCCACCTACTGCTAATTCTAGCATCACAAACGTATAGTTATTAACTACTCTTACTAATACCTCCACGTGGGATAAGTTGTTGGTAAACCCAGCTAACCGACCCACCTACTAACAATAGCCCTACCACCCAACTCCTATATCCTATCGCTCCATGTGGATAATCTTCAAAATCACGCTACATTTCCCATTTACAAATACTACAATAGAATAGGAAAAAATGAAATCACAGCTAGTTACTAATAAATTCTTTCGAGTCAAAGAATCCCGTTGTTTCTTATTTTTTTCTGTTCGATGCAAGGACATAAAAAATCCCTGAGTTCTTGTGCAAAGAACGCGTGTTGGAGATTCCTTGTGTCGTCGTTTCTTCTGTAAGCAAACCGCTCGTTTCACGGCGAAGAAGAACCTCCAGTGCGCCCCTCCTCTTTCGCGAGCAATTAAAACTCCATCTTCTGCTCGCTTTCCTCTGTTGGCACCACTCACTAGGACAATCGGCGCTGCCAACCCTCCAGTCCCCTTTTCGAGGCTCAACATCATACTCCCTCTTCGCGTCACAATTAATCAAAGACGCGAGAATTTCGAACAGAACAACACGCTCATAATAATTATCCCAATCTGTCTCGCAAGGAATTGGAATAAATGGTGCTTTAATTGAAAAGGCCGAAACGGGAAGGGAACATCAAGCCTCATTAGATATCCCTTCTTCCCCCTCCCTCCCTTCATTACTTGTCCTGGCGCTCCTGCAGGGTGGTTAATGGTTCTGCGCATCCCAATGCCACCTTCAGAATAGTATTATAGAAATGTATTCGTATTTTCTGCCCTCTTTATTGTACTTCCGAAAGAAAGGAATTGCTTCCGACTTGATTTTAAAATTAATTAACTGTAAGATCATCTTTCATATTTTTTTCAGGAATGTTTATTTTCACTTTGAGCGGAGAGAAAAAGAAATCAGAAGCATCAATTAAATGTGAAGATGAATACACTGTTAGCAAAATGTTTTTCTTCTTCCGTAGTTTCGTCAATATTGCTCAGTGAGAAAAAAGATTTGGCCTCTTTTAGTCCATGCATCAAATACTTTAGATTGTTTGAAGGTCTTATCATGAATCATGTTGTATACCAGAAGATTAAGTACACAACAAAAACAGATGAAATTGGACGGTTACCGAACTACTCTTAAAGAGTACATCTCAATAACAAAAAATATACCTACCCTTGTTTCAATAAAATATACCAAGTGCAACCTATGAACGAGAAATACAAGAGAATTTACAGAAAATTGCCATTAACTTAGTACCTCTTTAATAATAACCAATGATAACCTTTGAAATCAATTTTTGTGAGATTTTTTTTCATTTTACAGAAAAAATGCAGTCATATTCAAGTGTCGTAATTGTAAGACTTTGACAAAAAATTCTCATATTCTATTTGAGAATTTTAAAAATCAATTAGATGAAAGTAAACAGCCAAAGATACAAATCTCGCACTGAATATTTGATTACCTCACATATTTCTCACGACAATTTTAGAAACAATCATTATGTTGTATTTAACGCTAGAGAGAATATGATTAATTCATAAGTCTCCCCTTTAAAATTTATAGCGTCTGAACCAAAGAAAGGTATTCACTTAAATAAATGAATATTTTATTGGCCATAATCGTATTGGAAGTGGTTGAGTTTCAAGCCCCTCAGCCTCGGTCCAAGGGTCAGAGTGAAGAAGGTGCTTGAAAAAGAAACCACTGTACGAATGAAGAATGGTCTCTGAATTATGCGGCTAGCGTTTCACGCCTACACAAATTTACGGCTTCAGGAAGAGAGCAAGACAGAGTTGTAGATCTGAATTTCAACGTCCTTGCATGTTCTTCAGACATAAAGAATTTACAACACCTCATTCCCTATCTACGACCACCTACAGCTTCCAGTAGTTCTCACTTTCTCTCATTTTTGAAAAAAAAAGTATCTATCGTGAAATATATCACGAGATAGCTGATCTCCAACGTTAGTCTAGTATTTTTCATAAGATGTTTTGCAAATGTCGTATGATAAAAAAACCTTAATAGTCCAATAGTTCAGCGGAGTTCATCTAACGAAAACTGGAGGTAGAAACTACCATAATTGAGAAAACCTTTTTAGGACGGGAATGGGTAGGACCAAAGATAACTTGTTGAGGTAGGGAACGGAGAGAAACAGTTATTTCTTACGAGCGTAAATCACAAACAACAACGCATATCTTGAAGCGTGAATTTAATTCTCAGGGTGGTATACGCAATCAATATGGTGAACCAAGTGAGTGCAACAGATTGAGCATTCATCTTGTCTTTGGACTAAAGCTCTATAACCTTTATAGTGTTCGTATATTATTATATGTATACTACCTACGTATTCTTGAAACTGGTGATGTAAATACGTAGTTTGCTAATAGTATCGTTTCAAATCGTTACTTGTAATCGCTTTTGACACGAAGTATATATTTTAATAACGATTTATGAAATGATAAAAGTGCATTGACATTCCAACCATCTCTGGTGATCTTAGAAAAAAAATACTACAAACATTCATTTTAATGATAAATACATCGATAATTGGGAACTCAGAATACACAAATATCTGCAACTATTAGCTTGTGTCTATAACTGTCTTTAAATAACTTTCAAATTTTAGGAACCTAATTGTGTCTACGCTAATGATGTGCATCCTCCTGTGATGTATTGTACAGTGTCTGGTTTGCATCCAGCGCTGGATTTACCACTATGCCCACTAGACCTGGGCCTAGAGGCGCACTGTGCCAAGGGGCGCACGCTGAAAACAAAATTGTTTAAAACAAAAACAAAATTATGATAAGTTAAAAAAAGTCGGCATGTAGTTTTCTGTTAGTTTTTAAATAAAAAAAGTTTACTATTGTTTCAATAATTATGTTTCATTATATTTCATAACTTAGTGAACTTGATACACGATTCTCGGAAATGAAAAAAGATAAGGTTATTGAACCGTTTAATATTTAATATAGGTTTATCAGGCAAAATGAGAGTAATAGTGTATTTTTTAAGAACATCATCTATTTGGCCTCTTAACAATCAGTATTATAATATTTATTAAAAGCACGTCTTTTTTTATTTTCACTGTTTTAATGTGTCAAAAATTGGATATTAATAAATAATTAAACAATATAAAAATAGCATTTGGATAAAAAATGTAAGTTACATTAAAATATTTGTTCATTTTTACCAAAAAGTAGTTACATTTCAGATATCGCGGATATCTATATAGAAG
>NNCF01126655.1:159448-196796 GCA_002313205.1 Laupala kohalensis | reverse complement strand
ATATATATATATATATAGCAAGTATTTTCCAACGTCACAGAACTATGTAATGTTCGACTTTGTGGAACTCGTTCAATCTGCTGTTACTTTTTCTCAGAATCTGAACTTTCCTCAACTTTGCATAAAATTGGCAATTAGGTTCGGAAACCTTAGCGATTTAACCAACATTTTGCCTCTGAAACAAGTAATGAAGTTAAATTTTGAAAACTATTTTGATACGAATAATTTCCTCTTAGTTGATCCTCGTGACGTCGATGCGAGGTCTGTTTCGCTACTATTAGAATAAAATTTGAACGTATTGTGCACTATTAATTCAATTTAAATCGATGTTTTATATTGTTGTATATTAATGCGACTGAAATGAGGTAGTGCGAGGAGACAGGCAGTTTGGTTCTGAACGCTCAAGTGGCGAGTTGCTTTCACAAAATTGAAGAATCAAGTTCATTTACAATATTTTCTTTTGTGATTCTCTATTTACTTATCAGTCATATTCAATTTACACAGTCGTAATTTGTTATTATTTCTCTCTATACGTGCTGTACCACTCCCCCAATTTTTTACATGGAGTTTTGTAACATTCCATATTTTGTCTTTGGTCAATTGTAAAGGCAGCTGAAGAGTAATGTTTGGCGCCGCGGCCTAATAATCTCGATGCTCTCTTTGCATGACCCCTATCGCAGGTTTACTACAACCATTAGAATAAATGAATAAATTCATTGTATAATCAGTCAAGAAAGTCGGCCATCTAAAAATAGACTAACTTTTTGTATTGCAGATGATTTCTATTAAAAATGAAGATTTCAAAATGAATCATTATGATTTTACTGACAACTATGAGTCCCTTATTCTAAAATATTATCTGACAGCAATTTCTGGTCCTATGAGTATTTTAGATAAAACTTTTAAAAATTATATAAATGCTAGTTTTTTGTTTGTTTTGAACTTGAAATGAATAAATGTATGGAATTTACGGCTTACAACTATACACTGAACCCTGGACATTCAAAATCTTATGGGTATAGAAGTACGCTATTATAATTCATTTTAATATATATATTTTATTATTTCCCGTTTACTCTAAATATAGATTTGTCTTTCCCCTAAAACGCAGCCCGAGTAATTTATTGTGAAATAATGTTGAACATATCACATATATGTTCTATCTTATTTATTAATAAAAGTGAAATGAAATACAAGTTCTGAGGTGCTCCGTAACACAAATGATGGTGCTTTCCCAAAATTTATTTTGTTTTAATGTATTGTAGAACGAATGCATTTAGAGAGATTTCGTGGTGCTATCATCTATACTTTAATGCATTTATCTGACGTTCGGTTTGACGTCCATCGAAGTTGAGAGATAAATCAATAAGTTTAGTACAATTAAATAATCTTGCTTCTTCAAATCAGACGACATTGGTATTTTTGACATAGTTTGATGACCAAGTCACGGTGAAAATTGAAAAATAAATGCAAGGATATAATCGAATTGGAGTATCAAAACGGGAACCTACTCAATTTCGAGTTTGCACATTCAAATCGATGAGAAAATGTATTCGAAAAGAGAAAGACCATTAGTGGAGCAAGCGAGGAGATACGTCCTTTTAGCTCAAAACAGTTCCATTTATGATCGTGATACATCCGTACGTAATGCAGGCCATATTTCGAATTAGTTTTGACGAGAGTAAATTGGAAATGTAGCAAGCTTTCGCCTTAATCCCAGAGCAAATAATAAGTCCGCTTCTAAATTGAAACCCGTCAGCTGTCAACGCTACAACAACAGCGCACAAGTTTCCCTGTGGCAAAGCTTAATGCCACAATGACAGCTCATGTGCAAAGAGATGCTGACAGTAGTACAGGCGAGGAGAAAGGATGGGGATGGTGGGGGGAGGGGGATGGGTGGGCAGACAACAGGAGAGAACACGATGCATTCGCCAAATGACGGGAGAGAACGAGGGGCGCACAGTAGAACAAAGTACTATTCTTGATGTGCAGTTTTTAATTTTCTAATTTACACGGTACGCTTTGTGACAGAAAACTAGTGGTACAACACTATTACAAACACATATAAGTTTTATTTTTTTCTTAATTTAAGTTGTACAGTATTATATTTCCTTTGGTATCATTCATAAATAAATCTTGTTCATACTCTTATTATTACCCATAATTTATATTAAAGTTGTCGTTATGATTGTGAATATATTATGACAATGCTTACAATGTCAGTCAAATTTTTGGCAAGAGTTTATGTAGACGTAACATATCCCAAACTACTCCTCTGGACTTCAAATGAACTTCAAATAAAATTGTGTGTTTTCCTCCCGTTGGTATTAAAATTCTGATCATTACTAAATGTTATTTTTTTCTATTTAATTTTTTTTTAATTTTCATCTAATTATTTCAGTTACGTCTCGTTTGTGACCAAGTAATAATCTCACTGTCCCGTCGACAACTGCATTGTGAGGAATTTATTATTTAACATGTTCACAGATTAACTCCATAGTTCTTAGTGAAATTAATAATTATTATTATTCATCATTTTACCTAAATTGCAAACATTGTATTTACACTCTAAGAATTTCTTAATAGTAAATTTTACTCTTAAAAAAGCAGTTACAAACTGCGCATGACCACGTGCTGGAAAATAAACTAATTTACTATTTCTACTTTCTCTAAATGTCTTTGTCTTTCAACTTCTTTCTATTGTATTTTTGTTTGTTTGTAAAGTTATTTGTTGTTTCTCTCCTTTCAAAATATCCTTAAACCGACAGCGGCGGTCTTGTAGTAGCGTCTTCGCTTGCACGATCTCACTGAGTGGTAGAGCGTCGGTTGAAACTCCACTCGGCCGAACTTGGTGAGGTTTTCACCTGGGACTTCCCTCACCTACTCCAGACAAATGTTTGTTCGGTACCATACGTTTCCTGACAACTCAACATCTCTCCTTCCTAATTCCCTTACCCAAGTCCAACGGTTAGGTGGAAGAGCAGACCTCATGGCCTGAACCTCCTTTTGCCAAAAGGCATAAAATAAATAAATAAATAATTGAAATACTCGGTTATTTGTTTACTATATTGCAAACATTGTATTTACATATAAAATTTTGCCCATCTAAAAAGAGTGTTTGTTTCTTTGTGTGGCGTGGTGTCGCAAGAAGCGCGCTCCTCCCAGAGACAGGTGCCACGACGTGTGATACGAGATACGGGAGGCACCTTCGCGTCGCGCTCTCTCATAAGATATTCGTCGTCGCAGCCTCTCCGGGAGGAGTCAGTCACCGATCTCGTGTCGAAAGGAGAGACGCCTCGCTCAAGTTCAGGTTCTTGCTCAAGTCTACCCCGCAGTCTACCTCAGTGAAACATGTGCATCGTGCTTAAACATCTACCTCACTGAAACATAAGAACTCAGGGGAAAACCATGTCAGCAATGAAGTGGTTGACACATCAAAACAGACATAAATAAATAAATAATCTTTATTGTCAAAAAAACTGTTCTAAACTGCTTAAGACCATTGGACAATAAACTATTTTACTCCTCGAAAGCAAGCAAGGCACCATCTCATTAATTCTGATCATGGGCCTAAGGCCAGTGGTAAATTTAATATTTATTAAAAATATTTAACAGATGCGCGCTGTTATACATGTATTATTTCCTGAAAGTTAAATATTAAATGTAGTTAAATTTCGATATTAATTGTAAGGAAAATAACGGCTGTTTATAAATCCGCCCATATTCAAAGGAAAACTGAAAAAAAAGCAAGTCCAAGATGGGGCTACAGAGATAATGTACACAACAAAAACAAGAAGACACGCAAAAGAATTTAAGGATCATAGTTGCTCAAAGATCTCTAAAAATCAATATATTTCTTCAGAAGAGAAACAAAACAAATATTCAATGGTACCGTGTTAAATTTTTAAATGTCAAGTAATCAAGTATTTTTGGTATCTAGGAAATACTATCAGGAGACCACCCTTTTTTCAGAAATGTCTTTTGAGGCTCTGGCGTTCAAAATCTACCTTCTGGATGTTCGCTGTTTTTTGATATGGATGTACTCCTATTAATCGTAAATATATATCAAAAACCGTACCGATGTTTTAAAGGGTACAACATCTCGTTAGTAAGAAATTAATTTTTTTAAACCCACAGTGGGTTATCAACCATGTTTCTTCAGGTCACTGCATTAATCACTACTGGAACACTTATGTTTGGACATTGGTTTTACGTTCATTCTTAAATTAATCAAATTATAGAGAAACCTTTTTTACACTGAAATGAGACCAATGTTGGATACCTTTGCTATACTCATATTAGTTAAAGTAACCCCTGTTTCAGATTAGGATTTTCATCACTGTATTCACATAAATGTATTACTTTTTTAGTATTTGTCAATAGTAGTATACATGCGCCAGTACAGGTACAGAGCCAGACAAGAGCTTATCACCAGAAGTTGCGGTTTGCGGTTTAGCTCGAAAAAAGCCAGTTCGAGGGACCGAACTGGTACAAGTATACTACTGTCAAAGAACTTTTCTAATTATTGAGATAATGTAATTATTAAAATGTAATTATGTGAAGATATGTGTAATTATTGACCAATACTTAAAAAATAATACATTTTTGTCAATTTACAATCCATATTAAGTGAATAAAGAAAAGAAAGACATTGAATACTACGATGTTGTTGCAAGTTTCATGCTGGTCAAGTAGATATATGAAGGTTTCCCCAAATATCAAACAATGTACTCTAATATAAAATAATATAATATAAAAGACATAATGAAATTGAATATCTTCAAATCCGCGGTTAAAAACTACCTCCTGCACCAGTGCTTCTACACTGTAAAATAATTTATTGATTTTAATAAAAGTTAAATCCGTCTTGTACTTTATCACGCTATTGCTGTAGCACTTTTTAAATAACTTATAACAATTTCGAAAACTATTTTCTTGCATGATTGTGTTGCCGTATGGCTCATATTAATTTAGTTTTATGTGTACTCAACTTTGGCACGGTTGTGTGCATTAATTCTGTAGCCCCATCCTGGCCCGAGTTTTTCTCCGTTTTTCCTTCGGGTACTTATGATTTTTAAACACTATACTCAGAATAATCTATAGTTCGATAATAACTTGTACATGTAAATTTTTTGCGTTAAATGACAAACCTATTGACATTATATATGTATTATAACTCGCAGCTAACTTTTTATCTTATCTAGGAACTTATTCAAAAAAAAATTGAATCCGCCTCTGTCTTAGGGCCCTTGACCGGAATTGATGGGATGGTCCCTTGCTTGCTTCCGGAGAGTAAATTAGTTTATTGTTCTCCACGTGGTCATACGCAGTTTGTACTGTTTTTTGACAATAAATTTATTATTATAATATGAGAATGAAAGGGTTGAATATACGAGATTAATATATTCAGAACCAAACAGCCTGCCTACTCCCTCTTTCTTCTCCCACTATCATTTTCACAGTCGTACCAGCATACAACAATAAAAAACAAAAAAAATGAATTGAATTATTAGCAGATAAAATGTTCAAATTTCAGCATAATAGTAGCGATACAAGTTTCGCGTCGACATCTCGAGAATCCGCGTGACTCCATGTACAATCATCTCTTCCATTCGACGCCGCGTCGATGAGAGGCCTACATCACTGCAATCGGCAGAACTTCGAATATCTATTCTTGCAACATAAATATCATTTCCTCAATTTCCCTAGAAATGCGTTTTACACATCTTTCTGTCATATCTACTTCCAGAGACATTTCTGGACACGTGCCTCTCAATAATTTCTTGTTCCATTCAATGTGCTCCATCAACTCTTCAATTTTTTTCCGGGAAGATCTGTGACAACCTGAAGACATTGAACATCGAAAATATTCCAATAGAGTTGAAAATTTGTATACACCTTCAAATCAGCATTTTAATTAAAATATCAGAAAAGTTACGGACATAATTTGTTAAAAATTTTATTCGGGGTAATAGTCAAAAATATATTTCTCCGCAAATATATCGTCAACAACATGTCATACTACATGTATAATACAGTTTTCAACAAATAAAGTCTTTTTTAGGAAAGATCATTTGCAATTCGAAAAATGAATCATATTATAAATGCGGGTTGAGAATGTTTGTAACAAGATGATGTGCGTGGAATAAGAGTCCACAAACTCCATGCACGCATGTGTTTTTACAAAGAAAATATTTCCATGTCCGTTGTATTTTATTATAAATAACAAACAGACTTTGTTTCACATAAGATCACTCGCAGTAGACTACATGTAATGGGAGAGAATAATTTTCTTAATCGTGATATATATAGCTAATTATCCTTGTCAAGGAAAATATATGATAACATACTTTTTTATAAAATTTTATTTTCTACGAAGTACACAATAATTAGTATTGCTTTTGAGCTTATTTTTTAAAAGATATTCGAGAAAAATATTTTGTTTGAACATTGGACACCGAAGAAATTTTTTGGACGTCGGATGAATGGAAAATTCTACTGAAATATTATTTAAAGGTGATTAAAATTGTTATTTCTCTTGCAATTTTTCCCAACTCGAGCGATTTTGTCTATTTCGACTGGGCTACTCTAACAAATCCGTTATTTGTAGGTATGTAGGATAAGTAGTCCTTGGATTCAGTCAGGACGCCATGGTGTGAGTAAAATCTCCGTGACTGCACCCAGTTTTGTATCCCAACCCTCCAATTCATAACTCCGCGCTATATCCTCTGCCTCCATTGTAAATATTGTGTGATGCAAATGAAATACCTTAAAAACTATTTCATGATTGTCATTGTTTTATGTGCCCAAGCGTAATAAATTTTGGTTTTTGTACATATGGGAACTAACTGAAATTTATGAAGGGTTGCAATTTCTTTTTTGGATGAGCATAGTAATGTTTGTTCATGGCTGATCGAAATTCACCCGACAACTGTTGTGTCTATTCATGGGCGCGCATCTGCACATTGCACATGTGACCAATTTTCGCTGTTATTACCCACTACACTTGAATTAATTCCTTGAATTCAAATGCCCTGTGTGTGGTTATTGTACGTATTATTGTTAAAGGGGAAACCATAGTATTGTTATTTGAAGTAGTTGATAGAAACAACGCCTGAATCTGGACATATACGATAGATACTTTCAAAACTCTTTAATGAAAGATATTTCTAAAGATGTATGAATTGATCATGGAAGGACATACTATTCAAGGGAATGAGTTTGAGAATATTTGAATCTCTTCATTTTAACCAAATCGATGTAACAAGGTTTATTTTACAGGAACAAAAAAGTAGCATCACTCGGACTTTCTTCTCTTCTTTTGGTAATTGTAAAAAGGTAGATATTTTCTTTCATTTCATTTTTTCCTATTCATGCAGTAAATGAGTCATTAGTTGACTTGTATACTGTATAACCAATTTCAATTTATTTATCTTACATCCTGTTAATTTTCAAGACTTACACAATAATAGTTCAACGAAGTTTATATTAAAAGAAAACGCTAATAAACAAAATATCAGAAAACATGAACTAACGATCATCTCAGGTATCTTGGAACAATACTGAAAAAAATACAAATGAACGTGGATGTATTAACACTGCCTTATTTTTTATGTATTTGCAGTCAGAGCTTCACATTGAATGTGTGTTTATGTGTCTCTATATCACATCATTTCACGGGCAGCGTAACTTTATTATCATATAACTAAGTTAAATAATATATTGTAATTATATATTAAGTTAACATATAATTAATAGTAATAGCCTTTGCATTTTTTACAACCACTAAACGACGGAATATTCGAAAAAATTCCACCAACATGTTTTTGTTATTCATGGAGCCAAATTTTAGAAATTCAATTTACACAAACTGAATACACAATGTCAATTTTCTCGAACGTCTTACATAATTTAAAAGTAAGAATTATTTTTGTTTCATTAATTGAAAGAACTTCTATTATACGTTTGATGTAATGAGGGTTAATTTGTGAATAGAAATCTTTAATTCATGTATAATATTCATTAGTTACTAATTGCTGAATATTCTTTGAATATCCTAATAACAATTTGATTACTAACCACAAGTATGAAGCATTTTACTAATTAACATATTAATTTCATGTGTTAAAATTGTATTCCAGTAAATACCTTATAGTTATCCAGTGCATGGGAGATTTGCTTGCTTCATGAAAACATGTCAGGCTCTGTTATAAGCTCAGTTCCGGTTTCAATTGGATCATTTTATTAAACAATATTGATTTATTAAACAGCACAATAATTGTGTTTTGGTTATTTCATTTTGATATGTTTCTCGACAGTTAAGTAACAAAGCGGTTATGCAGAACCCCCACACTGTACAAGTTACTAAGTTCCAGAAGTTATCATCCTCTTTTGCTTTTAGAACAACAAGGTTAGTTTCAATCATTTCAATTTCTTATTTTTTTTCAGTTTTACGTTCAGTAAGTGATAGTAATAAGAAACAATATAGAAGAACAACCAGGTTATCAGGCTTTTGGCTAACCAGCATCTGCCAGATTTGATTAAACCTGCCAAGATCTATTACATTTTTATTAGATTGCTTGAATCCATAATTTGAAAGGTTTATTTAACAAACGTATTTGGTGCTTTCGCAGACTCAGAAAAATTTGAGAATAAAATAGTTCACCATTTTCATTTTACAAGTTATAAAAATATCTTTTGAATGTATTACAGGTGATTATGAGCAACCTTTCTCGTGGTTGAGGGTTCGTTCTGTTGTGTTCGAATAAAAACAGAGTCTTAATTGAGTTTAAGGTTCTTTTTATCATATGATATATTCCCTCTCTAAAGTCTTCTTTTCAACGAATATACATTTACAACGTATATCCAATTCTCCATGACGCATGACAAAATACTTTAATCACTCAGAAATGAACTAAAGAAAAAAGAAATTATTTATGTTTTTTTGTATGACCTTAATTCATTTAACAAGGAAACGTGCACCTAGAAAATAACATAGAATAAAACACTGTTTTGGAATTAAATACAAACCAGTTCCACTTATGGTATAATTTCGTTTCCGTATGACATCTGAAAATTGAAAATTCTGAAAAATAAGATACCAACTCTGGGAAAATAGTGTTCTTGGTTTCATTAAGTTCATAAGGATGTTTATGCTTCTAAACCAAGTACATGTTGATCACAAGCAATCACTATCTCACTCTCTCTCTCTTACACTCTCTCTCACTCTCTCCCCCTGTGATTATATATAACGTTGTGTATCAGTACCGAGATCTCCTTTTCTATCTGGATAATATTTGTATTATTTGCTAAAATGAAATATCACGCGTGTCAGGAGTAATTCAATTGAGTTTCCAGTTTTAGTCAACCTCTGTTAACTGTAAAATAACACTTTTAATTTTTTTATTAAAGCAATTAGCAATATTTTACCATATTTCAAAGAAACGATACCATCGAAGCACATTAGCAATCATCTTCTGAGCACTGGTATCATGTTTTTGGTCAAGGAATAGTTACAAAAAATTATGAATATTTTAAGCTAACGCACTTGATTCCAACCATTAGTCTCATTATGGGATAACTTAAGCAGAGTCCTCACGAAGGGTCTGGATAATGAAACAATTTTCAGATTATGAAATGAAGAGTTGTACTAAAGTTTAACAAGAATAGAATACACAACTACAGCACGAGTTCTGCTTTTTAGTAATAAGATAAAAAACAAAAAAGGATATATAATGTTTTTACTCGCCTACTTACAAATAAATGAGAGACCTTTTCTTTTCTATCTGCTCCACTACGTATTTCTGGCTTAAAAGTCAAGAAACATTAACTTCATTACGATTTTCACACAATTATAATCGCAGAGATTTTATTTCATCTTGTTATGGATGATTCACAATTTATACATTATATTTTAGTTTAGGGAAGGATTCCTGGCGGTAATTTGGAAAATCTATGTAATTAATTTGGAAAATTAATTTTGCAGAAGTAAATAAATTATTTCAAAAAATCAGGTACAAACTGCGTATGACCATGCGGAGGACAATAAACTAATTTACTCTTCGCAATCAAGCAAGGGACCATCCCATCAATACCGATCAAAGATCTCAAGGAAGAGGCGGATTGAAAATTTCAGCACATTCCTTAGATAGGAATAAAAAGTTAGCTACGTATTATAATATCCATAGATTAGCAACATATTTGTATTTAATAAAACACAAAAAAGATAGTTATAATATAAATGTCATATTTTATGTCAAATCAATTATAATATGAATGTCATAAAAAAGGATGTCATAATTATTTCCGAGGAGAGTTCGTTCTCCGTGTGACTCGTTGCGCTCACATGAACCCATTTCAATGTTTGAAAATCAGTTCGTTCTGCAATGAGAAGCAAATTTCCTGCCACACCTCTAAAGTTTGAGTATCGCATGTGTGTTCAACATCGTGTAGCACAAATGGGTTTCATTTCCATTCACGTCAGAATGCTTAGAATGTCTTTATCGGCGGAGGCGAATACAATAACACAGGCACTTACCTAACTTTTGGAGATTTTAATAGCTACAAAATCAAATTAAAATTCTTCTGTCATTACTACTTAACGTTACTTAATTTAAGGGGAAAAAAATAATTTTCATGTAACTGACTACACAAACGAGAATGTACGTGACTTACAATATCCATCACCATAACGATTGCTTCAACGGCAACTGGGGATATTAGTCACTCATAACGCATAATGTCACATAAAAAAACAACTATGTGTCATAACTATACGCTAATAACTGTTTTGCATATAGCTGGTTAACACCAAACCCATGACAAAAAGAAAGTATTTCAGAAACATCAATTGTTTGCGTAATTTTGTGTATTTACGTTGGTAATGACAACGAAGTTAATTGTAAGATAAGTAGGATCCATAAATTAAATAAACAGTAATGATATATCGACAGAGCTTTCACTTCATTTACGGTGACAGTACTTTAACAAAATCTTTTCATTTTAATCATAAGTCTTCCATTGATGTTTTACCAGAAACGGCAAACTAAGTAGACATCATGATGCATAAATATTAGGAATTGGGGATTCTGTACATAAAGTACGACTCTAGGTGTCCGGGTAGACACTACGCCCAGTATTATCATCATGAAAAAACCCTCAATAAATTCGATTTATCGTAGTACATCGAACATAGTTTGAAACATAATTATATCATTTTAAATTATATGTTTGTATAACATCAAATGTCTCCACCTCCATTTCTTAAATAAAAACTAGAACAAATGTGCTGTATCGGAACTTTATTATGACATAAAGAATATTAAAGAAAAAGGCTTTATTTCTCAACTTTCAAAAGAAAACCCTCAAATACGAAAGAAACTGTTAAGTGTCCATTTATAAAGTAGTTTTTTTCAGTCATCAACACATTGATATAATGTGACTCGCATATGCACATCACCAATCATTCAGGAGTTAGTTTTACGTGAACATAATTATGTTCGTACGTCATGTATCGTACCTCCCAGCCTGGCACGGGTGTTTCTCCGGTTTTTCTTTGGGTAGAGGTGGATTTTTTATTTAGGCTCTATATGCTCTAGGGGCCTAGGGGCGGCGTCTATTGAAAATTCGAATTTAGAGTTATTACGATTTATAAACAATATTTTCGGAATAATCTACAGTTTATAATCAGTGTGAATTTTTTGTGTATTTTATTACATATAAATTTGTTTGTATTATGTTTATATTATTATATAACACGTAGCTAACCTTTTATTCTCATCTAAGGAATGAGCCGACAATTTATCCAACAATTTCTATACTACACTCGGCATAGCTAGGTCATCAAATAATGAAAGACAGTGATAGGTAGACTAACGAATGATATTGCTAACAATTTTTTTTTTCGGAGAACGAAACAATATTAAGCAATTTATTTGGATACGAATGACGAATGCGTGCATTAAACCATAACGTAGCAAACTTTAATGGCTGAGCAATCCTGGGACCTAGGTTTTTTTGTGCATTGTTAGTGTGACAACGAGTCAGTTACAGTACATAGGCGACAAAGCATAAACTAGAAACCATGTAAGAATATGGTAAAACAATTATGCACAATTTAAGTGTTCAACGACAGCTGTCGTAGTAGCGACTTTCCTCCATAATTGAAGAGCATAGACTCAATCCACGTTCGACCGATGTAGGTGAGGTTTTTAACTTGGGTTGTCCTATAAACCTTGGTAACTTCAATCTCTCTGGAAGTTCAATTTTTTCCTCTCGTGACTATACTTTGCTTAAATTGTGGATACATGAGATGGCTTCTCGTCACACCCAAAAAATACACAACACATAAAATAAATTAATGAATAAATTATATTTTATGATAGATGTGTACTGATTTTCATTTTAATACTGTTTATAATGGATAGATGCATCTAGAATAAATTAAATTGTTTCCTATAAACATTTGTCTGTCAGCACATGCAATCACTAAACGAAGATCTTCCTTAAACGGGGGACTGAGTTACGAAGAGAAATCAACGGTACCCACATCTAATAAGACATATTACGAAATTAGAATTTGTTTACTGAAGTCGTTAGATGACATTATACAAAAGGAAACATTTACTTTTGGAATTATTGCTAGGAATGTTAAGAAGTAGAGATAATTAAACGATGGAATAGCTTGACAATGTATTCATTACGTTTGGTAACTAGAATGTATTCAAGACGTCGTTTAAGGTTGAAAGAAACAAAGTATGGAGGCGACTCAATTTGCTGCATATGATAAAATACGCGCTGTACTTTTTAGGTCTGTAACCAGAAAGTATTGAACTACAGTCATCAAAACTGAAGTGCCAATAGGAACCTGCAAAAGCGTTACCCTTTTATGCAACATATTCCATTAATGTGTTTTACGTCAATAAATAAATTAGAGGAACGATTTTTCAAGCCCTTGCCTCTGACCAAGCGAGGGGTCGCTGTTCTCCCAATTTGTTTGTGGGAGCAACGCCCTCCGCAGGGAGCATTACATACACGTGCGTGCGTTTAAATTTGTCGGCGATATGGATTATAGCAGCGATTTAATTTTGGAACATTAAAACCGATTTGCGTATTGTGTATTAGTCGAGTTAGCGAAATAAAAGTGCGAAGGGAGTTGGGTTTTATTTTTGAGTGGACTTGTTCGAGCACTTTTTGTGCTATCGTTTGCGTACGTGCTGTTTGTTGGCTCCAATAAACGAGATTATCTCACGATTTTGGTTGGGATAAATTGAAAAGGCTGATGAGTTGTCAGAAGGATATGAAAACATTTACCGTTCCTTCGTTATTATATAAAGGGCAAACTGGAGTTATACTCTTTTATCAAAGTCCAATGTCCCTTCAGTTTAATCATTTACAATGAATCTATGCAATTCGTGAATTAATGAATTTTTATATTTTCTGTTTAAATGTTGGACAAATTTATTCAGAAAATTTAATATATTTTTAGCGATACAGATCAAAACATTTTACTTTTCTCCTCCAACATTTGAACGCCATGAAAGTTTAAATGTAATATCTGGACGGGTTACTGTTTCAAAATGTTATCACCGAGTAAACTCCAACGGGTTTAGAATAAATGAGTCTTATTTATGTGTCCTCGTATTTGTTTCCAATGTATGTGAACTATTGATTAATTTTATTTTGAGTGTATTTTAACAAAACTGTATTTCTAAACTCGGATGAACTCACTATCTTGGTTAAACACAAAAGAATAATTTGGTTTCTGTTTGCTAGGGTAAGATGTTACAATTCACCCCTGGTGACAATTTTTCCCACTGCGCCTTCACACAGAAGGTAACAAGTAATGACGCATACGCGGCGGTCACTCTTAAACATGTCTGAAGTGAAGCGTGTTTTTTGTAGTTTATTTCGAAGCAGTCGGTATGGATTTTAATATTTTTTTCTCAACAATTTGTGGTAAGTACTATTAATATTTGCCTGCATTATACTCTAATTTCCATATAAAGATTTCACTTGCAAATATGTATTTAGCTATAAATTACCTTTTATTTATCGTAATGCTTGCAGTCAACGCCCTGCAATGGTGGCAATTACATGACATATAAATTACATTAATTTATAGTAAATTAATTTATAAAATGTCTCGATCTTTCTAATACAATATGCCCCAGTACTATTAATTTGTGTAACCTCATAGCTGCAATTTTAACTATGTAAGATAATATGCAAGTAAGGAAGTTGAAGAAATATAAAAATATATTAAAGATATCAAAGAAACATGGAAAAAAGGATGGTAATACTGGGAAAAGTAAAAAGGAAAAAATCTAAGAAAAGTAAAAAGGCAAAACCAGGATCATTATATGTCATCAGGAAATAACAATGAAGAACAAAACTATGACAGTAGTTCTAAGGAAGACATTTCTGACAAAGATGAGCGTTAAGTGTACAGAAAATTATTTTCATTCGTGTGGATGGCAGGATAAAATGTTCATCATGCTCATCTTGGATACATGAGTTTTGCACCATGTGCAAACTTCTCTGCAATGTTAGTAATAAAATCGTCGGATGAGAAGCTATCAATAAAAAGAAGTGGATAAATAATGGAAGGAAAATGAGAGCGGAAGAAGATAATAATGATCTAAAATTAATGTCCAAGACTGCTTGTTGTTGATTTTTATTTGTTATTATAAGTTTACTTCTTTGTTTTGTAGTAATTACTGTGAGGTACTTTGTAAGAGATGTGAGGCGTAATATTAAGACCTACCATACGAAACTCCCTACCTCAAGTATTTTTATACCTAATAGATAAGTTAAAGTTACCAAATGAAAGTGCCATTTTGTTGTCTTAATGGTAGATTTTACGATTTTGTTAAATAAATCAATCACGATATATTGAAGGTTATTTTATTGAACTAAAAATAAAAGTGAAGTGGATTCTAGCGTTTTGTTCAGTACCCGGTTTACTATTTTCATTTTGATACCATCAATAATACTAAGTTCACTCAAATACTATGATGGTAGAGTTTGGTCAGCAAAGAGTTCTTAAATGTGTTAAAACTGATTTGAGAATGTTGTATTCCTTTTAATATTTATAAGCGAAGTCTCTAAGTTAAATGGAGATTTAGCTAACTTGACATAATCTGATCTTCTCATAGTCTGAAATTATTTTGACAACTTTAATGAATTTTATAAATTATACCGATAACTGTGATGTAGGTGGTAGTCTCATAGAAGCATTTTTAATTAGTTTTGCTGAATGAAAATGGGAGACGGGACCGAGATTCGAACTCGGGGTTTTGAGCCCTACGCGCTCATGCGCTAACCAACTGCGCCACCCCGTACGCCTGCCGGATCATCTTCCATTAACATTCAGCTTATGCGACCCAAATACCTCTGAGGTGACCCCGAGATCGAATCTCGATCCTGTCTCCCATTTTCATTCAGCAAAACAAAATTAATATGTTACCTTGCGGTGAGGTTACCGCGAATTGTGAAATCAATGTGAGTAGCATTTTTGCTTCCACGATAACGCTGAGCGGTAGAGTGTGGATTCAAATCCCACTCGACCGACGTAAGTGAGGTTTTCATCTGGGGTTTAACTAACATACTCTAGACAAATGTTTGGTCGGTACCATAAGTTCCCTGGGAACCCAACATTTTTTCTTTCCAATTTTCTTACGTTTAGGTGTAACAGCGGGTTAAATGGTCCAAACCTCGCAATAAGACATGAAATAAATAAATAAAATTGTCTGAAACCAGTAGTCGAGCTGTTTAAAACAATGAAACCAACTTCATATTTCCATATTAGTGGACGTTAACTTTGATTAGTAATACAACAGATTTAGTAATTTTCTAATGCACAATACTATATGCTTTGATGTGTATAAGTAAGCATGTGTATAATACGACCATATTATTTAAGGTTAAAATATTTGATTATGCAAAATATTATTGCAAACGTTGAAGTAGTTATTGGAACAGTCATGAAGTACCAAGTACAAGAATACTCAGCGATCTATAATATGATACGTACTTCATAAAATAAATAACATACCTCGATTAATCACCCGCGTTGTTTCAGATCACACAAAGGAATCGTTAAAAACAAAGTGCATTATCAGTTCGTTATTCTAATATATTAATAAGAAAAGGTGATTTAACACTAATAATGTTTTACTAAAACACGGTTACGAATGTTTTCATTAGTAAATATTAATAAATAAGTTGATCGATAAAGTTGCTCTGAAAATGAGATGATAAAGTTGCTCTGTAACTATTTTTTTTGCTTTTGACGCAATTTAAAATCATATAATTTAATAATATAGAATAGTACGGATGGTCTCTAAACCCGAATTTCTAAAATGAACAAATGTTTGCTTGTTCTTCGTCTTTTGTTAAAGATATTGCTGATAGAACCATGTGAGTATCTGTAGTGGAGGCTGAATAACGTCTTGGCGGAGAACCGCTCAACGTTCTCTGTGCGAGGAATCTTTCATGTTCTCATACAATCATAACAATCATAAATTTTATAACTTGATATTATCAAATTAATTTTCTGTTGTTTAGTTGACAATTTTTAAGAAATTGGTAGATTTTAGTATTGATTACTAAGTTTGTTAATGATATTGTTCAAAATGCCAACGTGACTGATAATTGCAATGTAATTTTCCTTTACTGTTAATGATGTAAGTACTATCTCATTAAATATGCTTTAAAGTTTGCTGGAATACTTCTATTAATTCATAAGAAACATCAAAATTAAAAAAAATAAAAATGTTGATATTTTTGAGAATGGATTCAAATGTTCTCTCTGTTGATATGGTACAACCCAAAACACAGTTAATAAAGGGATTTGCAATCAAGGTGATTTGACATTACCAACTATTCCTCTGTTCTCTACAATAGTTGATTTCCAAATTCACCAGCAGTTGAGTTTATCGCCGTCATTCCCTAAAGTATCAATTTCTCGTTCTATTAATCTGGTGAACATACGCACGTATGAGACACCTGTCGTTCAAACCCCTTCGACCAATGTTTCCCGGATGAGATTCCGCTGGCAGACCACAACGTGCCTGTAGCATTACGCGATGTCGTTTGCCTCCCTATGAACGCTTATGAAAACGCAACATTACGCGCGTCCATTAGCGCCAATGATGCCTCACTTATCGGCTATTAGCCGCAGCCGCGCGCCCACAAGGGTGATGCGGGTGGTGGGTAGGAGGGAGGGATAAATGTGGTGGCGGGCGGGCGATGACAGCGACTGTGATTGCGCGCGAATCGTAATCATTTTTATTTAATCTCAAAATTAGAGTTAAGACTGCGTACAGGTGAAATGAATATGCTTCATAAAAAATATAAAAAAAGGACACCTCAAAATTTACTTTCAGAAACTGGGATCTGTATGAGGCTATGAAACCGCCAAAACTACTTTAATTTATGAAGTTCTCAAACACGTTTTCGTATAATTTCTTTTTAAATTGATCTATTTTTCAATATGAGGTTGGAACATGGAGGAAATATCAGTGTTCTTCTTACTATATTACAATGTTTTTTTTCTACATTTCGTAGGAAAATATACCACCACAAAAGATGTAAAATGAAAACGTGTAACAAGCCCTGTAAACCGGTCGAAACGTTGCCATGCTCAACTTCTTCATTTCACCTACAATAGTTATAAAGGTGGACAGCTGAAAAGATTCTTTAACTAAAATCACTTGATGTTTTTCGCGTTAATTATTTCAGTTTTCCCCTCAGGTAAATGTATTATATTATGTACTCAATGCTAGTCAAATTCTGTAATTGGTGTATATTATATATCTCATACTTTGAGCATTATAATCGAATATTGAAGTAAAGTATCTTTCAGTGTTTGAACACGTATAACATAAAATAATTGCGGAGAACTACACTTCTAAAAAATTTGAGCATTATTACATTTTAGGTATTGCAACTTGCGTTTAATGTTGAATGTTCAGTTTTATATATTCGTACTAACAAATGTATATTTTTAACTTAAAATTTTATCACCCAATTCACAATAATATGATAGTTTGAACAAATGAAAGTTGAAAATTCTAATATTCAATTTAGAATATTGACATTAACATGTGAATATTGCTTCTTCAAAATTTGAGAATACTGTCAGTACACACACTATATTGGAACAACGCCTAACCTTATTCTCACGAAGTCTGTCAACTATGCAAAGCTCCTTTACTGGAATGACGCACAAATGGTATTAAAATATTACATTATTTTGGTCTACCATTATCCTGATTATAATTAATCAATATAACGACATTTAAATCAGATTATCTTAAAAGCCATATTTGAGAATCTTGTAGAATAAATAATACTTTAAAGGTTGTGATATTGAGCCTACAAATATTACACTACACATACACATGTGTTGATATTGAAGGAAATATTGATATTTAGATGGCAATATAACGATGGTATTAATACGATATTTTCTATGGTAATATACTGAAGTGTTGGGGTAATACATCGATATCTATGGAAGGATAAGGTCAGTACTAAAAATGCTAGTCAGATTGTGTCAGTACTAAAAATGTCATCGCTAGTTTTCAAGACCAAATGCCGTCCAAGTTTTGTCACTAGATCTCTCGTGGGAGGAGAGCCATGATTTTTCCTCTCCGCTAAACTGCACATCTGCGTCGCTATAGAAGTACGCTACAGAGACTCATGATTTGACATGGTGGCAAGAGTCGTGCGTATATATTAATGCAACTGGAAGCCGATCATGGTCTTCTTTGCCACAATATGGGTGCTTTAACATAAATGTGATGTGAAGTAATTAAAGAGGAAAAAGGTTTTTATAAGAAATTGTTCAGATATTCAAGCATGTGTACAGTTAAAGGAATTTCGACAGTCCTTTCTAGACTATTGATATTTTTTTCATTTGCAGTAACGCATTACTGTATATTTCTAATCGACGTTATATAGCAAAGGTTTATTCAGAACGTCAATATTGATACACATTATCTAAAATAAAAACTATCTCCTAAATTTGAATAATATAAGTTTTAAAAATTACTATGAAACGAAATTCAAGGAATTTTTTTAACTTAAGGAAAAACCATACGATTTTTCATTTCATTTTCCATTTTTTAGGTCATTAAAAATCCATGAAAATAACTCTTTTTTGTTTCATTTCTTTTGCATTTCCTTACAAACTGATACAATCCAATTAAATTATTGCAATTAAACCTATCTACATTAGTCTCTCCTACTGCATTTGTAAGAAGTCTTTTTAAAATGCCTTTCCTGTAACTCGCTTTAAATATTAACTAAAAAATATAGAGTGTGCCCCACTGACCTGTCAAATTATAAATCTAAATAAAAAACAGCAGTTCACTATCTACTGGGCAATAAAATAATAAGTCAGAAAATCGCTTTTAGATCAGAAAGAGAAACGTTTCAAAATTATCTAACTCGATAACATATTTAAGAAATCGATCTCTATAAAAATATTTATTTTAAAATCTTACAGTATTTGCACTTACACACATCTCAGCTAGTTCAACAAGTTTTAGTGAATTTATCTTCTTCCGTAAACTCATTGCAATTACTTCATAGGTTAATATAAAAAGGTGCCTTTTTTATTTAATAAATTTTTGCAGCATCTCGAAAACCGTGGACATACGGAAATTATGTTTTACAACCTGTACGCAGAATTTACTGTAAACCAAAGTGTTTCTATTCTTTTTTGCAAAATTGTTGATTTTAAGAAACCACAATGAATAAATGAAGTAGATATGTTCTGTCCAGAAATATGTTTCTATTCCTAATGCATTCAGTGTCAAATCTCAGGTTTATGCATGAATTTGTTCGTGAGTTATTGGGGGAACAAATTCTTTACATCCTCCATCTTGTTCTAGACCTCCGGATTCATAATGGGATTTAGGAATTTTTTGAAATGACAAACATTCTTGATTTTGAGGGTGATGCAGGAGAAAAATCAAAGAAATAATCAATTATATAAAGAATAAAGAAACATGCAACAAGAAGTCAGATGTCAATGCACTTAGTAAGGTTTATACCAACTTAATTGTAAATTACCCTTAATGTTACATATATAATATGTGTGTATAAACATACATATAGGATTATGACTGAATTGTATTAAGTTAAGAAATTAATTTCCCAAGATAGGAAGTACATTTTGCACATAGAAGTTTTGATTAGTGTTTAATATAATTGTTTTGGTTTAAAATTGAAATGTGTATAAAATACATAAATGGTTTTAAAATGTGATACATGTTGTTCTATAAGAAAATTATATTTATTCTTAGAGTATATTTGTACAAAAGAATTATTTTGATAGGGTTGGCACAACTGTGGCATCATGTGAGTCACATGGGATGCAATATTATTCAGTGTCAGTATTATAATATGTAGTATCAGTAATATGATTCAGTGTCATTATGTGATATGAAAATGGTATGGAAACGGTGTTTTGAAGTACCAGTTAGGTTTAAGGTGAATACGTTTGCAGAATAAATGTATATGGAGCGAGGTATGTTAAGGTATATGTACATGAGAATTAGTAAAGAAATATAGTAGTTATAGTGTTATTTATAGTAAGGATGTATAAGGATAGTTGTAAATTGTATATGTAGTGTTAAAATATTCTGTGTTTGTGTATTTTGATGGCCCTGATGATGATATAAATGATATCGAAACGTTGGCGAGTAAACATAGGATGTTATTGTATATTATCTACACGCAAAAACTACTAAATCCCATTGAACATTCTTAACATACATACACACATACACTCGTACGACATTGAACGTCGTCGCCAGCATTTGCAAGTAGACTCTTCTGGAGCCAATTCGTGAAAATCCGAAGGTAACGTGATTTTTTTTTCGACCGATCACAATACTTTCCTTTTGCATAGAGTATAATTGGAAAGTACAAAGATTTGAATGAGCATGTGAGAGCTGATTAACTTGTGGATTTCCACATTTAGGTATACAACAAGACAAGCAGATTGAGAGAGAACCGTTCATCCACTAATTTGAGTGCTGTAAATGGAAAGTGTGTGACCCTAGATTTCCGTTTGCGTCTGATATGGGATCTGATTGCTTGTGCATCATTCCAGCCTAACCGCAACCCGACCACCTCTGTTAATGGCAGTTTGTCACGTGATCCTTTCATGAGGAGTCACATGTGCTCGTCATTCGAGACCTTCGTTTTCTTTTTTTATTCGTTTACGTTGTGCCTTTCTACGCTTCAATGTTTCAGTGGATTTGAACCGTGGTTGGAGTTCGTGCATCATTAGTAAAGCAAAAAATGTCTTGGTTTCTGGCTTCGTATCGTCACGAAGTACTCTCCTAATTTTTTGTTCGGTTCGACGACAACAAGTCCAGAATGCAAACAAATCGGAAGAAATTTATTTAAATGCAAAAATGTGGAATAGATTCTTATTAAATATAATACAAAAGCGTTGAAAACATGGTATCGAATACAATTACAATGTCATTTACAATAATTGATTTAACGATTGTCAAAAATCAAAGTTGTTGTAAATTTCTTTCTTTCAGTTTTTTTGCGCCACAAAATAATAAGGTTCAAATTTGACGAATTGTTGTTAAAAAACAAGACATGTAATATATGTACTAAGTGAGCGTGAAAAATTTTTAGACTAGGAATTCGATTCCAATGGAGCAAAATTTTTCGCGAAATCACGACTTGGACTGCACCATTCAATTACACGTTTAGTGAGTGAATTATGGCCAAAAATTACGTTATGTAAGATGGGGTCACCGTTAGAGAACTGATTATATTGAATCAGAGAATTATCTATTTTGTACTAGTGTTTAGCATAGTCAGATCAGAAGGTTTTTTTGTAATTCGAACCACGTCGGGGTCACCAAATTATTTTATCTTGTCGGGGAGGATCTCTGGTTGCTTCGCAAGGCTCAGCATGTAGGCTTGCTTCGCAGTAAGATTTCCTCCTCTCCAAAATAAAATACTTAAAGGTTCAATTGGAACAAGATTTATTCTATCGTCGTAATGTAGAACAATGAACGACACCAGACGGCGGAACCAGGCGTAGAAAGTTCAGTGCGAAATTGTTCGTGTAACTCACTACTGATTTCTGGCGTGTCGGTGGTCGGAGATGTCGTGCTGTGTCTTGGGATTGTAGAATAGGTTTCTGGTCGTCGATAATCCAGCTTCCTGGACATAGGATTATCCAGCGGAGCTGGGGCTTCTCATAGAAGGTCGCGACGTGACCTCGAGGAAAATCGTCAGCGTAATAATAACTTAGAGTTACTTCGTGGAGCTGGGCTTGGTGTTGAGGTAATCGGATATCGTTGTGCTCTGCTCAAGAGTTTTCAGCGTAATCAGCTGGAGTTCTTGTCCGAGGTAAACGGGCGACGATGTGACCTCAACCAAGTTCAGTGCGTAGACTCTATTAATCTGAGATTCTTGTTTGAAGTAATCGGGCGGCGATGTGACGATCTGACCTCGACCGATGCGAAGATTCAAGTCATCAAAATTCGTTGCTACGGGTAGGGGCGTAACACTATGTCGAGGTTCGTTTATTGAGAGATAAACGAAGGTTTCTGGTTGCACGCGGCATGTTAGGAGTCTTTGGCGTTGTATGTTGACTCTCTTGTACAAAGAGTGATGTCATCATGGAAACCAGTTAACAACATGGCGCATTGTCGTAGTCGTCGGCTTCATGTATGTAATGTGTTACATGGGGGAGATTCATCAATACGTATCAAGTATGTATAAAGTATATGTAGGAAATGTGTTCCTACAGTTTGTAAATATTAATTAAATAAATTTACATCTGCAACGTGTTACATGGCACACTGTGTGGTACGTAAGATTTTAAACTCTGCTGAAAATATCAAGAAAGTAAGCGGTTCTATAACTTAAACAGCACGGATTATTTTGATATTCTTTCATGGAAGTGGGAGACATTAACATATTATTCTGTAGATCAATCTGACTCAGACTCACACACAAAAATAATTCGTCTTTTCCAAAGAATAAACCTCTGTATCCTAATATATTTTATTGCACTGGATCCGAATTCGGAATATCTGAGACCCTGGATTTGGATTTAGTGCGTCAAAATACGTAAGGATACACAGATGGAACAGGACAAATTTTTTTGTACCTATGTTAAGATCTGTCATTGATGGAAGAGTAGAAACATAACGTATTAACGTAATAGAAAGATACACAACTGGAGACATTGTAATTATTTTTTCTTTCTACTATCAACTTTTACTTAATTTTTTTCGAATATTCCTTTTATTTTTTATTAGCAATGAGAAAATGTTATAATGTATTGATAAAAATACATCACAGATGGACCATCACATTTCTTAAAACAAAATAGTTAGTACTTCTCATGTTAATCGATGCGGGATTCTAGGTACTACCCTTGCAAGTTGTATCTGTTCCTTCTTCTAAATCTTTTCAATGCTGAGAACTTTATTTAAGCGAGGCTCACGGTAAGTATCATCAAACTAGTCATTTATGATGAGTAGAAGTATTTATGATGAAAGTTAAATACACACATTGCAAATTTTGTCTGAGGAAAAATGTATGTGGTATGTAATGTAAAAAATTGTAACAATATGTTTCTGATTCACAAGTTGAGAAAATTTCTATTTTGAAAGTGTTCGAATTCAACCTGTGGAAACTAAAAATATCAATATTTTTTACTTTTTCATCACGAGCATTCGTTTCATACTCGTAAAATGAATCAAAAACCAGTTTCTAACAGACTCAAATCCCATGAAAGCTATAGTGAAGTACTTAAACCAGTCATTCAAATTATTCAATATGATAGAAGATTCAATGCAAAGAAGGGGCAAGTACGAGCTGTAGCTCCATAATTAAATCCGTCAATTCCGTTGAAGCGTTTCGCTCGTACACAATGAGCGAGGGCTCCGTGCGTTGCTTATTTCATGAGCGTGTTCGATGCGCGCGCAGTCGCGTGGCAGTCGCTGCTATTACGCCACCATTAATTATGGAGTCCCGCGTGTGGAAGGATGGGCAGACCTACAGCGGTGGCGCGCTATGCGTGTTGCAGACACCCATGTCCTCTTTCGTTTCAGAATACGAACCATCGAAAGAAGCCGATTCTGTTACATTTACCATGCACATTGTATGGTGACTTCAACATATATTGGACAAAAAGGAATTTACAGAATGGTAAACATTGCATATGTGGCGAAGATGAGGAGACATGTTTTGCGTGAATGTGTTTTGCATGAATGTGACACGGGAGGAAAGAGGGCAATGGGTGAACGAAATGACTCGAATTGGCATAATAATTGACAAAAACTGGAATGAATATATAGCTACAAATGAAGCATACAGTGTAGAAGAATATGTGACACAAACATTATATGTGAGGAAAGAAATGAAATATCAATTTGCTAGATGGTGACAGTACCAGACGTGAAAACAAAAAAGAAAAAATCAAGTGGACATGAATAATGATACAGGACAAAATAATAAAAAAGGAGAGAAATAAAGGAGAGCTACAAAACTAAATCCAAATGGTAGCCAGACGGTTGAAAAACTGGATGAATACAAATTGCAATTTTATGATTCATTTTTAACTCAGGCTTCCGAGAACCTACTCGTAGAAGATTGCATCGTCTATGGTAGAGGTGAAAATTGCGAGGAACCGGGAATCGAACCCAGGACCTTCTGCTATGACCGCAGGCGTGCTCTCCACTGATGTCCCTCAGGAGATCCTGAGTTCGAATCTCGGTTTGTCGCAATTTTCATTTTGCCGTAGGTGATGTTGGTAATTCATGTTACTCATGCGTATTCAGAAAGATGTGAGGGAAAAATAACTTTGATTTAAATCATGAACTAGACTGAAATAAACTCATTTCTTTCTCGTATTAGAGGTTTTATATAGGTCATCATCTAATATTTTCATTCTAGGGAATACACTGCGCTTCCAATTGTTTTGCAAAAATCTGACAATTTTTGGTTAAATGTTTATTAACGATTCAGGCTATCCTGGTCTCTCTGTATACGATAAAACTGGCTTTGCTAGTGATCTGTTGGTGAACAACTGATCTAATTTGAAATGTTCCAACCAAAAATTCATTCATACTGTATAAGTACTTTGACAAGGTTGTAAGTGCTTTGGAGAATCACTTTGGCATTTGAAGTAAGTTTTCAATTTATAAAGAATACACCATAAACGAATGTATTATTGTTATTTTCATGAGTTAATGGTTAAGTTTGAACCACATATTGAACAGAGTGATGATATAAATATGCAAAAGTAGACAAGCTATCATGTTGACATCTTCACAGAAACATCACTCCCCTACCTACCTACCTTGAATTGGTTAGGTCTTTCCTCTGAATTTCTGATCTCAAGTAATGTGTTTCACAAAATATCGTTTCGAAATTTCACAAGTTTGACGGATAGATATCTATACGAAATTACATAGATTTTCAAAGGACAAATATTCGAACACACAAATATTCATATATTTTATTTAAGATAACAATTTCACACCCATTACTAATGTATATACAGAAACTCAATCTTCTTTCTTTCTAATCTAAGTTAAACAATTTATCACTGATGGTGGAAAAGATTGTATAGTTAGGATGATGCAGTATCTGAACTTACATCTTTGTCACTTCCATATTAGCACATTATGTCTGTGACTAGGTTCTAACTGCATATTTGAATATTTAAATAGAAATATGAGACATACTATTTTCGAATAAATTCAATGGGGAAGTTTACTAGGTAGGAACAGTTAATGAGATAGAAAAATTTTGTGAAGTTTTTCCCCCCATGAATATTAAAGTTCTGGCACATATAAAATCCAAAATCAGTTTTGGGGAAACTACGTAGGGATAAATTGGAACCTTGTGGAACCAAGGTATCGAATAGTTCAATAATTTAGCTGAGTGGAGGGAGAGGAGTAGTGTAGATGAAACGTTTTCTTAAATCACTCTGAATCTTTAAGGAGAAATACAAAATCAGGATATGCAATGAGGTACTCATGCTCAGGCTATGTACATAATATTTAATCCTTAAAAATTAACTATTCGAGTGTCTTGGGGTAGACATCCTTCCGTATATGTTCATAGTTATTCTTTGACTTCATTAAATAATTATTAAAATATTTTATTAAAGAAAATTAGATTAAAAAGTTAATTAGATTCAAAATCAATGATGAACTGATAAGATTCCTATCGGCAAGTCCTATTTAAGTTGAGAATTTGAGGAATCTTAACACTTTGGCTTGAGGAATTCCATAAAGATAGAGGGAGATTTCTTCAGTCATTAGATGTTTCTCACGTGTATATTTCTGGCAATTCAAGTTATTTCAATAATATATTACTTATTCATTACAAACAATCAGCACGTGACAGTTAAAATGTGTATAAGAATTACCTTATTTTTGTTTATTGCAATGATATATTGTGATAACTAATATTTCAGCAAATCACGAGGAAACTCATTCTTCATGTATGGAACAAAGTTTTTCATTGTGTGAAACGGAAAATTTATCGTTTATTTAAATTAATAGAACAATTATGATAACACTTTAATTTTTTGTGCAATTCATTTTATTTCTACATTACTTGAGATGTGAAAATAATTCGAGCTTTTCACCTAGGATGGTAAATTTTTCACAATAAAAGGGCTTATGCCTAGGGGTGGTGATTAATGTAATAATTAACCTCGACTTTGGAGTTATTTTAATAATTACGATTCATAAACAATATTTTACGAATATTTTAAAGATTTAATAATAAGACATACTTTTTATTTGCATTCTATTAAATACAAATTTGTTGGTATTCTGTTGATATTATAAAACGTAGCTATTTTTGTTCTTATCTTATGAGAGCGTTGAAATGTTAAAATTTGCCTCTGCTTTAGATTCCTTGATCAGAATTGATGGGATGGTCCTTCTCTTGTTCCGGGGGGTAAGTTAGTTTATTGTCTTCCACGTTGTCATACTCAGTTTATTACTGCTTTTTTGACAATAAATTTATTATTAACTTTCCCTCTCTCTTTGAATCTGTTTTACTTCTTCTGCCTCGGAGCATCTTTCGTTTGTCACATGACGCACGCAGCACAGGATTTTTAAAAAAAGCAAACAAACAGCAGAATACGGAATAAAACAAGCGCGTATGTGCTGGGCACGCGGTGAGCGACGCCACGGTCGCCTCGGTGTATGACACTCATAAATCAACCTACATGTCGCTAATTTTCGAGCTTCTCACAAATTTCCAGTGTGACTATGTGGATGTCGCTTCCCTCCGCAAACAACAGCACATTGCTCTCAACAGAGGACCTCTGGAGGTATTTCGGGAGTTCAAACGCTACAGTGGGAACCACTACAGATTACGAGGATCAAAATGAAAGCTGTCTCTGTATACAACGGAAAGCAGAATGAAACTACTGGGATTCTTTGACGAAGAAGCGAATAGCATCGCTGAATTCGAGAAACCAATTGAGTTCGTTCTTATTGACTACTAGATTTTTATTGTTGTAAATTTATATTTTACAAAAAGAAGAAGAAGAAGAAGAAGAAGTAGTAGACGTGAAGTAGTGTTGTGAGTGATTAGACTCTAACATAAGGAAAACTGAGTAATAACCCAGTCGTTAGATGAAACGCAAGGATCAACAACACATATGTTCATTTTCTAAAAACAAATATTTATTCGATAAAGATTTCAATAAATGTTTGTAACACTGCAAACAAAACAATAAACTTAAGTTACATAAACAGAATGGCTTTTTGATTTAACTACAAGATTGATACATAAGTAGGCAGCATGTCATCTTTATCGTCAATTTATGTTTTTACAAAAATAATAAGAATTAACTTATAATTACATATAATGAATGACTTGATTAAGCACAATTTGATATACAACGTATTCACATGTATTCTTTACCAATAGGTTGTATTTATACAAAAAAATATGAATAATAATTAATATACTAAATTTTACGTAAACAGAATTACTTGACTTGAGTAAGTTGATGCTTAACACTAAATTATTATCAGGTCTTGTATAGAGTATAGAATAGAATGGATTTCTTGAAATAACTTTGTCACCTTCTTGATCAATGGTGATGATTTAGTCCACGTATAACTTGTTCACCAGATCAAAACATACACCCAATTACCAGTACACAGAGAGGTTTTCTTCATACAGCCACATAGTAATGATGTGGAGTGGACCACAATACAGATTTAGTCTTGACTGAAAATGGATTAACAACAACATATTGGTCACATCTTATACTACATAAAAACGTCCACGAGCCACTATGTGGACGCAGCCCCTTTGGTTGACCAGGAGCTTAGGCCCCGTTGCGAGTCCCCAACTTGAATGGCTGATGCGTTGCACTATGTTTGATCTTTTATAGCACTAAGATGTGCCTCGATGCAGTTGTCTCTTATTGGTGTGTTTATTCAAGCTTTTTAACACGTTTGCTTCTCGGCGGAGAAATTTCTCTACGCTTTGGAGAGTTTTATATACTCCGTGGAGGTTTAATTTCTTTGCTCTGTGGTTTTTAATATTCTTTGACCCTTCAGGTTGACCTTTTTCTCGCAAGTTCCGCCGTGTTCAGTATGTCCTTACAAGGTTAGCTTGTAACAAGTGAAAACTACTGACTTCTTATTTGAGGAATTTGTCTGATGTTGACAGATTGTTCATTATAAGTAATAAAAGATTTTGTCATTTTGTCCTTATGTATTAATGCAAAAGACCTTTTTGGCTGCATGGCGGTCATCTTCATTGACACAAATTTGTTTTACAAAATATACATTACGAAATAAATATAATCATTCTAAAAACAATCTACCACCTTCTGCTTAAAGTTAATAATTTTTTATTGTAAAATGAAAATATAAATGACAAAATAAAAACTAAAACATTCTAAAATTAATTTAACCCCATCTTCTTTGAAAAGTTAATAATTTTCAATATAATATGCAATAGTAACAGGAAATGAGAAAACTGGCATACCTGGGTCCTTTGGCAAGAGGTGGCTAAAAACACTGATGTATCCTTAAGGGTTGGGTTATATAAGGAAGTCTCAGGAATTTCCATTGACATCACAGATTTTCCATGTAACTGGCTTCAGTTGTTTTATGGCTAATTTTAGCAGGGGGGGGGGAGGAAATATCTGGGATTTGATGATTGAGTGTGAAAATGTTAGGATTAAGTGAATTGTGAATGTTTTCTAATTTAAGGATTTCCCAGTAATTATTTTCTATTTCTAAAATTTGGAAATTAATTTCTTGCGTTACAAACCTTTTCCACAACACACCATCATCAGATTGTTGTAGATTCAATATTAGAAAAATCCAATTGCCCCAAATCTATTCAGACTAAATTAGTTACATTTTGCATGAATTGCAACTATTTTAAAGTCGACAATAATATTCTTCTCTCAAAACTTCGGCTTACCTATGGGTTCACCTTTATCTCCATTATTAGCTGATGTATTTATGGACCATTTTGAAACCAACATTTTTGATCCTGAAAGGGGTTCAATTAATTTTAGAATGTTTCAGTTTTTTATTTTGTCATTTATATTTTAATTTTATATTAAAAAATTATTAACTTTATCAAGCAGAAGGGGTAGATTGTTTCTAGAATGATTATATTTATTTTGTAATTTATATTTTGTAAAGAAAAATTTGTAGCACTGTAGATGGCCGCCATGCGGCCGAAAAGGCCTTTTGCATTAATAAATAAGGACAGAATGAGAAAATCTTTTATTACTTACAATGTGTTTTCATTGTCTGCCACCCTAAAACGCGATTTTCCATCAAAAATATCCTATTGATTTTTAACTTTACGATAATTAATGAAAATTTAGATTATGTGGGAAAATAATGGTTGAAAGAGAGAAATGAGACATAGTGAATGTAATCATCAGTGTTATTACTGAGAAAGTATTGGTTTTGCTGCACGAACTGAGAATATTTCCCTTTAATGGTGATATTTCGCCGACTGCTTGGATATCAGAGATCATTAGGTTGATTAACGACTGGAATGTATTTATCTGCTTTATTTCGTGAGCCACATAGTGAGTAACCCATAATTGTCACTCACTTTCAATACGTACCTTGTCACTTTCTCAAACCTCTTCTACTTCCTTATATCAAGAAGATTTTGTTTCTATACGAGTATAATTTCACTTTTGGTTGGTTGGTAGGTTTTATTGAGGAAATAACCCAAATTATGAAGTATTTGGTGTGGACTAAGTTTTATTTGAGAACAACATTTCATTTTGTCATTCTCTCTGTTTTTCATTCTGTGCGCAGGAATGGTCAATTTACCTTCCTTCATATTTTTTGGCAGATAATTATTCTAGTGGTGGTGTCTTCTCGTCCACACTTTTGTTGAGCGGTAGAACAGGGGTTCAACACTTTTTATTTATTTTATTTATTTAAAATCTTACGATGAAGTACAAACCATTGTGTCTGTTCTTCCACCTAACTGTGACATCCCTGTTATTGTTCCACAAAGTTATCATGAAATTGAGTGTAATTATTAGCACATTTCAATGGACAACAAATTGTGTATTTTTGGATATTTTTGTCCATAAATGTGAATCAAATATTTTCAACGCTTCTACTTGATTATATAACGCGAGTTAAGGAGATTCTGTCGTGTTACCAGAACCATTATGTTTGGATTCGTGTTTCTTTAATTCTAAAAGAAACAGTTAATCACTTGTCTCATCCTGACATGGATACCGAGGTTAGAAAGAACATGGAACATACTTAAAATATACTTTCTCTGATGGAATGCGTTGTACCCGAAGTTAAGAATAGTTCCCTGAGGACTAAGAGTTTCCTTGACAGATCTTTGAGTGTGATTGCAGTTGGGATGATGTTCAGTTAATTTTTTTTATATTTGCGTATAGAATTTTTCGTATTAATATTTTGTGATTGTTTTCTCAAATTTATTAATTTCGTATTTTTTCAAATTACATACCGCATGTTATGTAATATATCAAGAGAAATATTATGTTTCCTTAAATTATCTTAGGAATAGTTTTACATCGGGTAAGTCAAGAAATATTTCCCCCTTTTTTATATTTCTAACTTTGCACTAACCCGATGTGAACTAGTGAACCGTAAGTACAGTACATGCGGAACGCTACAAAAATCCTTGCACCACTCCACTCCACTCCCCTCCCCGATTCCTCAACATCACCTCCCCTTCCTCTCGGTTGAAATGAAGTGCCTACGTTCACGCAAGGCACGTACATAAAGCGCAGTCTGAGAAAGGACGGTAGTACCACAATAGCGTCAAAGAAAGGAGGATTTCTTTAGTGTTAAGAAATCGTCTCTACAGGATTGAGAAATATATTGATTTTTTGGGAACCATTATTTGCAGGAAATCGTTAATCTTCTCTTCAACCTAGAAATATTCTCGAATGACAAATCTCTTCAAAATGCTTGTATTCTCTTGCTTCGCCTTTTTTCTTTTTTGAAATGTCGTTTTTCTTTTTTCGTATCAGGGAATGTGGTGTAACCATTGGAACATGGTATCACAAAAATCGATGGATTTCAATAAAATATGATAAGGACGCGAATATATACGAAGTACATGCATAATATCATTTGTTCTCGAATCACATATGTACAGTTTATCCATGTTTTACATTTAAAAGTGTTTCCTTTGTTTCTTGATCAATTTAAAAAATGGTATAATTATAAAATGTACAAATTGAAATTTTTAAACTCATTGAAAATGTATTGAAACATTTAATATATTCTTGTAATACAAACATACTTTAGTCTTGCAATGTTATTCATTCAGTCCGTGTAGATTTCATTGCCAAATTCTTTCCACGAAGAAATAATGGATGATAAAGTGAGACAAATATTTGATACTCTTGTAATCCATTGAAAATGTTGCTCATTAGTTTTGGTAATTCGTTGATGTTGGCGACTTCTGTTCTTAAGTACCCCTCCTTTTTACTTACGTTGTAAGGGAAAAGATCTTAAGTATATCAAGAGAAATATTCTAATTTCTGAATTTGCGGCATGGATAGCTTTACATAGCGCAAGTTAACAATTGTTTCCTTCCTGTTTTCCGAGCGAGGCAATGCCAAATCGAAATGACAACGAGCTGGGAATCGTACCCGGGACTCCTGAACATTCCGGGGTTTAGGTCTGGGTGCAAATGATTTACAGTCATGGAAGGAGAACGGATGGTGTAATGGTTAACACCTCTGCGATAAATGCAAGAGTGCCGGGTTCGATTTCCGGTTCGTCATCATTTTCACCTCACAGAAAATTATCAAAGTGATAGGATATCTTTCTGTACATTATGTTTCGTAGTTGAGTGACGAAATATAGTGATTACGGTTTATATCATAACATAAATAAATTTATTGTCAAAAAACAGTACAAACTGCGTATCACCACGTGGAGGAAAAAAAACTAATTTACTCTAACATATTAAACTAACATATTAAACATTTTCTGGACAAGCTGAAAAATAATTGATTTTTTAAAATTCCGTGCTTTTATTCTAAATCAGGAGTAGAACAGATCAAATATAATTTGTAAGGTAATTTTATAATTTGATTTTTATCGTTCATTTGCTATTTCTTCTCTCTTCGTTATTAATCACACTTTATTATTTGCAATTTGAAAGACCGTGTGAAGACGAAAGAGGTAAAATAACCAAGTCATATTGTTTTAAACATCGGTAGTTTGTTTTCATTTAATTCGATATGAATCCATTATTTCAATGCTTAAATTACAAATTTAAGCGTACGATTAATTTGAGTACAGCTTTTTAAATGAAAACTATCAAGTAACCCCGAACATTCAGCTAGTTTGATCACATGGTGGGTTGCTTACTTACCCTGTACAGCTAAGTACTCATAGTATTGCATATTTAGACTAAATCATCAGACTTTGCTTGTTAACCCAAGAATTTTTTCATGAAAATAAATATCTATAAAATATCACCAGAAAACCACGTCACTTTTCTTCTTTAAATACTATCAACTTCAAACGATAACTCATTTAAACTAGTGAGTACTTTATGTTGTAATTATGAGACAGACAAGTTAGCAGCGTTTAGATTACACCGATACTGAATCCAATATTGAATTGAAGTACATTTCTACTATCTTATAAATGCATTGAGGATTTTATTAGTCAAAAAAATTCTAAGACAATGTTTTCGTACACAATATTGTTTTATTCATTGCATAATTTTTATATATGAAATATAATTAGTCGTACAAAGTATCTTGAGATTTTAGTGTAATTAAATTACCGTATGGTTAGTTACCAGCAATTTTTTATTCCATTCATATCCAGAACTTATAAATCACTGCTGCTTTCGAACTGATTTGGATACACCTGCGCATAACTTTGTTTGGTGCAGAACTTTCACAACTGACAATGACACCAAATGTTATACAGTTATACAGACTCCAAAATTGATGGAAGATCTGGTTGTTTAACAAACCTTCTCGAAATTCATACGTTTCGTCTCCCTCACTACTTTATATTTCATGTGACACCTGGACTCTTGTCAAAGCCACTGAAATTGCATAATAACACAAAGAAAACTCTCTATTCATCATATTTATGGACTCAATGCATTCATTCAAAGCTATAGGCTGAACCATTGCGCACAAATTACAAGAACAGCTTTTTGTGAGTTCGTATAAAGGTATTAAAAACGACCTGGCATGTGTCCCTTTACGGAAGGGAAGAACAGAAAACGAGAAAACAGATATGCACGCAAAAAAGGTAACCTCATTTTCATATATAGAAAGTCGTATTATGAATAAAACGTATAATAAAATCGTTTTCAAAAAATGCTAAGAAAGTATACCAGTCAACAATTTTAAGTCACTGTGACGTAGAATGGAAATCAAAACCTAACGAATGAAATCTTCTGAGAAAATCAGCTACAAACGGTCTCTTCCCTAAATTCACCATGGAAGACGAGATAAAACTATTTTAACTATGTTGCGGAAAGGTCACTTCAACCACTTAATGAAGAAGACAGAACCGGAGCTTTCTTCACTGAGGAGAGATGCAACGTTCACCTCCCACCTCATCTGGCAGTGCACTGAACTTAAAAATGAAAGACATTCCCTAGATATCCCAAATGAACTTTCAAATAATGTATTAATTCTAAACTTAATTGGTGTATTTTTATGTGTTTTTGTAATATACGTTCTTTGTGTTTATTGTTTGTGGTTTGTTTCTGTGTATTGTAACAATTGTTTCAAACATAGTGCGCTTGTAGTAACTACTGTGGTCACTGATTATCTCTTTTGTTAAAAAGCGACCTTAGATAAACAAATTAAAAAAAGTCNTTCAGCTGAGGTTTCCCTCGCCTACTCCAGACAAATGTCGATTCGGTGCCACAGGTTCCCCAGGAATCTGTCCCAGTCACTCCTTCCCAACTCCCTCACCCGAATCACGGTTAGGTGGAAGAGCAGTCCTCATGGCCTGAACCTCGCCATAAGACACTAAATAAACATAACAATAAATAAGCACACTGATATATTATTTTGTCAAGTCTGGTTAAGGATATATTGATAATACCACGTAGAGATGAATAGTAAATTTTTTGTCCATATACAAATCTAATCTAATAATTTACCTCCACAAAATACCCCATCAATTTAGCATTATGTCACCACTCGGCTATAATTAAACTGACGTACATTTTGCTGACACATTTGTCGTATTATAAGACTTGCTTGTAATTTGTTTATGACGCTATATTCTGATGTAATTTACTCGTTAATTTATCACCATTAAAACTAAAATCATCCGATACGCATTAATATTGACATGATGCAAAATTTCCCGTTCATATTACTAAATAATTCAAATAAAATTACTTAAGTGTTGAAATGTTACTGGAATGTTGAGAAGAAGCTGTGAGTTAAAATCACAACAATGTAATTTAGAGAAGGAAGATTGTCAACGACGTTTCTGAAAAATACGTTAAAGAAATTGTTTTTGTTTCTTATATCCCTTATAAATATGTTTGTTGATACCTCTGATACTTTATTACGCCATTGTTATAGTACTATGGATTCTGCTTAAATTCCTTTTTTATGCATGTTGTTTTTGCTCCTTTTTATAGTTTATTTCTAAGTGTACGCAATCTTGGCACGGTTGTGTTCATTCCCTGTAGCCCCATCCTGGTCGGATGTTACTCTTGTTTTCCTCCGGGTACTGGCGGATTTTACGGGAGGAAATGTCATTAATATCTTTGTTTTATTAATCTCGAATTTTTACTGCACAAATATCTACAACTTATTTTGGAATAATAAATGGATAACTATATTTTTTAAATAATTTCTTTTATAAATATTAAACCCGCCACAGCCCTTGGACCCTTGATTGGAATTTATGGGATGGTCCTTTCCTTGTTTCCGGAGAGTAACTTAGATTTTTGCCCCCACGTGAACATACGCAGTTTGCAACTGCTTTTTTGACAATAAAGTTTATTTACTTGCTATGTAACATTATCAAACGGTTGTTCTTTTCTCCATTCAAAGAGATTGGTTACTGCTGACACTGTAATTTATTCGAGTTAAACCTGGATTCCTCTTTAGCCAAAATCATTTATATTAAATTGATAAACTTAAATAATGTTAGTAGATGCATTTATTCTTCATATTTTTACACTTGATTTGTATTATTTTTTATTTTATAATCACAGTTTTAATTTTCATGCTTCTATAATATTCACATAAATTCTAACGAAGGAGACTATTTCACGAGATGACAATAATGAAGAGGATGTATGTACGAAAAATATTGTCAGAAACAACTTACTAATAGTCTTCAGCGCTGCCAGATGGCGATAATTGTGACTAATTTATGGCATTGACCTTTATTTTAATAAGATGGTTGGGTACTTTGTAACCCAGAAAGAAGATTATTGTATTGAATTTGTAGACAAAGAAAGTCGATTCTCCTTACAACATCTACTAACAAATTTCAATTTACTTTATTCACAAAATATTTACTATACACAATTAAGCTCAATTCTACAACAAATTTATAGAATGCCCGTGCAGCATCGTCATTCCGGGATGTCTGGTTCTCCCTTGAATCCGTGCTTCGCTTTTTTCCCTTTAGGCTAAGTGCCTATTTGACGCTTCTTCCAGTGTTGCTCATTTTTGCTAGCCGTCATTGATTGTTTCATGCATCGCTGCCTTTATTGTTTAATAATTTTGACAAATTGTCCTCTCTCTGGTTCATATAAGTCACATTCCCATAAGATATGATCAGGTGTCTTCTGGTCTTGACTGCAAGTGCATAGTCCGTCGGTTAATTTTCCAATACTTTTCAAGTAAGTCACAAAATCGCCATGTCCCGTTATTGTCTCTGGACTCAGTTTTGACCATGTCTTTGTCCGTTCTCGGTAAGTTAGTCCGGTATGTATAGATATGCTTGTCGTCCTTTCGTACTGTTCGTCCATCGTATATTCCGTGCCCCCAATAGGAGTTGCGTTAACCGCTGTCGACCGTCATCTTGTCTCGTCAATTCTTCTCCGTTCACCCGTATTCTTACTTCTTTCTTCAAAATTATTCTGTACTATACCTTCATAATTTGGAGATCTATTGGCCAATTTTCTGTAATTACTTTCAACGCGTCACTTGAAACTGTTTCGTAACTACCTGACAACCTCAGGAGGCACAACCTTTGTAGAGCTCTAAGCTTTCGCTCATAGTGCACATTTGTTATCCTATACAGATGCTCCATTGGCCATCGTTGCTCGCAAAGCTCCACAATAAAGATGCTTCATGTCCTCAGCTGTTATCGCTTATTTCGAATACCCTATTCTTATCATTGTATTGTATATTCGTTTAACTTTGACTTCAACCATTCTCAGATGTTCCATAAAGTGCATTTTCTCATCTATTACTATCCCCAGATATTCAACTTTTCTATCCACTCTTATCTTCTTCCCATTAAGTGTCACAATAGGGTTCCTTCGTTGCTCACTGTAATTTCCAAACCACATCATCATCGTCTAGTCTCTGATGTCTCCTGACAATAAATGTACACACAATGGTTTCCAGAACTCACGCATGGTATATTTTAAATCTCAATAAAATCTTCAAAGATAGTTGCACTTCTGGCCGAAGTAACTGGACGTTTGGAAAGCAGCTCCCCTTCACAGCGCAAGAACTAATATGCGTTTTATTTAGAACAAGGTTATTACCCGGTGATGCTCAGAATTTTTCTTTGACCAATCTTCTTTTACACAAAACAAAATCTATCTATATTGTTAGATTAACAGGAGTTTACTTACT
>NNCF01126655.1:136394-159196 GCA_002313205.1 Laupala kohalensis | reverse complement strand
AAGAGACGTATTTAACCCCGTATGTACAGAACTAATATTTATGCGGCATTATGTTACTGTTTAACTGAAAGAACCCGAAATCTAGGAATAAAACCCGTTTATTAGATTATACATTTTTACATGACTCTCCCTTCTCACTCCACCCATGGGGATCCTCAAGTTTAATTCCTCCCCAAACACAATGATGGTTCAACTCTGACATAACATCAAAAGTGTCTCTAGATCTCATCTCAGATAGAAGGAATCCACTCGCCGGGAGCAGGGAGCAATACCGGTCGAATTTTTGCTTCCGAGGCAAGACAACGGCGTCAGAGAGGCTGCACCAGTTCATTAAAACGCTTGTAAAATCTACATTATTCGTCCAAATTTTACGATCTAAAGACATTTTTAATCTTTGTCAATTGCACAAAATAAAGAATTAATTTAATTTTAATGAAGAATTTTTTTCTTTCTTAAATTTCTTTCTGAAGTTGAAGCATTCTAACTAGTCTTTTTGTAAATCCTTTTTTCGGTAATTTATGTTAACTTTGAACATATGCAAATGGTGTCGCAGCGTTATTTTGTAGAACTATTTGAGGCGAACAATATTGCTAGTCACAGTTGTCACCTACCTCTATCCGTTTAGCCAGCGTATGCGAGTACAGCGGATAATTTTTGTGACATCGTTATTAATCGTCCAAGACCATTTTCTATTTTTTTTCACGCGCTTGTAAAATAAAATTTAGTCTATGTTCATCCTGGTCATCTAAACTATCTTCTTGGCAAACTTAATTACGATCGATTATGTGGTTTAGTCGTGATCAAGTAACAAACAGATGTTTATTTTTATTTTTATATTAGTGAATCTTTCTGTTTATAAAATACCGCTCTCTTGGGTTTATATTTCATGCTCTGCTCTAGATCTCCAACTGCTCCTTGGAATCCTTCTCCTTTCCACCCGACATCCCATCCACCACTCATGTCATTTTCTACCCTTTCCTTAACCAACCCCATCTCCCTCTCCCCCAACCCATCTACCAGACGCCACTGTGTATACCGCAGCTCGGCTGTCCAATTAAGGAGTGCGTTTGCTGAGCGCTGATTGGTGCGACACCAGCGCCTCTGCCGACTGAATTCGGAATGAGAAATTATCGTTAGAGACGGTGTCGCCTTTCGCCGAAGACTGAGTGTGAGTTGCCTCGAGTTTTGTATGATACTTTTTGTTTCATTCTTTTCTTTACACCAGTAGTCGGAGAATCTGTCTTTGTTTGGAAATATATGAAATACATTTATCGTGAAAACCTTTGAAAATTTGGTAACACTTGGAGATTTTGTATAAGCGAATTGGACGAAAATTAAATAATAAATAAGATGTTCGTATCATTTGCAAAAATATAAAGAAAAATTGAAGTGTTCTATTAAGAAATAATACACATCAAATACGTAGAATAATTGTGAGCAATTCGTAACCAGGGATGATTCTATTTTGCCACCCAAAGCAAATCAAACTTTTACCAACCCCTATAAACTGAATTTAGTTCACAATGATAATTTTTTACTTAAAATCATAATATTACATAATATTGGTGAGCCAAAAGTACGATAATTTGTCCAAAATACCATCCTTCAAAGTACACTACTTCAAGCAGCTGCTTGTCACGCTTGCAACTAAGATCAGCTATGTTCGTAATCAATTTTTCATTTCATAAATATGTGTTCCTATATCTTTTTTATATTTTCAAATAGACTGTCACAATGTCCACTTTTTCGTAAAAGTGCCACGCTATACGCTATATACTACCAACATCGACACTGTTGCCACGAAGTCTGTACTCTTCTTGCCATAGATAAAAAATATTGAGTCAATATGATCATTAATTATTTGTGAATATTAGATGAAGTTCAGCTAAGTCAAACTATCCCACAACAGGTCCCCGGGGTTCAAGGAAGGAAGAGTCTTTCTGGATGTTCAGGTGTGAGGAAAATCCAATACTTGACCGGAAATCGCTGTCCACCTCACCTGTACACACAGGGGCTCAGGGTTCTATCAACTGAGCCACGCAAAAGAGATTCAGTATGTTTTTATTATTACCAAAATATTCAAATTATTGCCAAATATTGATCCATGTAAATAATTTGCGGATAGGGTGTAGACAAGAGTGCATAGAACAAGCAATATAAAGAAATACGTATAATTTCAAGGGAAGCACAGTTAAATTAGATCATGAGACGCTATTTGCATCTCATGTAACCCTTGCCGCAGGGGTCAGTGTTAGGGTTGAGTCTGGGAGGGTGAAGGGTGTCTGCAGACGGCAGGAGTCGAAGGGCGCCCTCCAGACACAGCTGTGGGCGACCGATGGAGGGAGTACTAGGAGAGATGGGGACCTGAATGAATGAGGAAAAAGAAATAGTCTAATTATTATATCTTAATAGGATATGCNGGACCTGAATGAATGAGGAAAAAGAAATAGTCTAATTATTATATCTTAATAGGATATGCCATTTAAATTATGTTTGTTTCTGCATGATAGCAGTGTCAGTTTTTATCATAATACACGTTAGATACAGGATCGAAGCTAGATTAAGGATAGGCAGAGTATTTGTCTCTTAGTAGCGTCATAACAAAGAAACATAATAAGGAATACATGAATATTGATAATATTCTATACACTACATTATCATATTATTATATAGCAAGATAATTATTTGATGTTGCCATTTCAGAGGATTTAATACTTTCAAAAGACGTGAAAAAATATGAACTTGTTTGTCCGGGACAAACCGCGTCTTAGTAGATAGAACTAGTTCATAGTAGACAAACAAGTTCATACTGACTCCGGAAACCTACGTTTATACGTGAAAAAATGTTGACTGAAATGGGTACCCAATCACAATGTTATGTATATCTAATATTTTAAAAAAGTTTCTTTAGATGTTTTTATATCAGAGGATGGAAATGGATGGATGAATGAGTTATTCTTTGTTTTCTTATATATCGTCCTTTTTTTATTTTTCTTAGTCTATTTTTTATCGCATAGTTAATATCATACATAGTTATTTTACCATCTAAATGTATTCACAAAGAGGTTAAGTGAAAAAGAAGGTATTTGCCTTAACTTCGCCTCCAAATAAAGATACTACTTATTAATATTATTGTTATTATTAGTTCTCTCAACTTGTGTTGGTTTTTGTCTCAGCAGTGGATTATTAAATCAAGTTCTGCTGGGAGGAAGAATCTATTTCAGGTCCAAGAACTTTCTGGTGATGTGGGCTGAGTATAGAAGGACGCTGTGTTGTAATCTATTTATTATATTGGTGTTGAGTTTGAGTTTCTTAATGGAGTCGACCAGGGATTGGGGTACTGGTCCTAGGGTAGATAAAATGATAGGCACTATGATCACTTTTTGAACATTCCAGAGTTTTTTTACTTCAAAGGCTAGTTGTTGGTATTTTGATATTTTGTCGTTCTTTCTTTTTTCTAGATTGTTGTAATTTACGACAGCAAAATCGAAGAGATACACTTTTGATTCTTTTCTTTTCCAAAGGATGGTATCACGTCAGTTGTGAATTGTTGTTAGGTCAGTGTTGTTATTATTATTATTATTATTATTATTATTATTATTATTATTATATTCTTACGCATAAGTAGATGAAATATATAGATCATACATAGTATTTTACATGGTTTCACGACTTAACCAGGGAAACCGATCGTGATGAAATTCGACAAAGATAAAGTTTAGATGTCCAGGATGAACATACTGTAACTTCTATTTTTAAATGTGTGATAGAAATGTTTTTTGAATATAAAAGTTGGTAAAATCAAAAAACGGGAGTTATGTTTGTTTACGCTGCCTAAACGGTTAGATATAGGTGACAACTATGAACGACAATATTGTTTGCCTCAAAGAGTTCTACAAAAATGTCCGCAAGTATATATGTGTATCCACAAATATTAACTTAAATTATCGATAAAACCTTGTTAAGGATAGAAGTGTTAAAATACTTCAATTTAAGAGTGTAATTTGAAAAGGAAAATAACAATCATCTTAAACTTCATTTAATTATTTGTTTTGTGCATTTACAAGTGATAAAAAACGTTTTTAAATGGTAAAATTTCGTCACAAAGTTTAGATTTTACATGCGTTTTAATGAAATGGTGCAGCCGCGTCATGCCTCGGAAGCGAAAATTCGAGCGGTGCGTTTCCCGCGAGATGGTGTAGTAAGTTAAGTTCTGTATTCAATTTATATTATAATGAATTTGAAAAATTATAATGCTCTACATGTTTTAAAAAAACTGTAAATAAAAGTATTTTGATCTGGTCTAAGGAAAATCCCAGTCAACGCCGGGTAATCAGCTAGCACTGAAATAAAATATTGATTCTCGGTTCAAGTCCCAGATTAAAATATTAATAAGTTTAGCTCGAATTGTAATAAAAATAATTGTGAAACTCGAAAAACCGAAAGTCTTTTGAAAAGTTTCGTGTAAACGGATAATAATAGTCACACCGTTAATTTCAGCGACAATACGCCTGCAGTTCAAGAGCAATGTAAAACGAATATAGAGCACATCGGGTATTTCGAGAGATCACACCCTCCAAACAAATATCTCACCCTTGACATCCGCTTCCGTTGCACCATCTCCTCCGAGGGCTTCGTAATCCCCCCATTTTGCCTTGGAGGTCTCCTCCTTCGAAATGTGACGACAGCCTGTCGCACCCGCATCTCCTCCAATAGGGAACGTGACTCAAGGCACAGGTCCTGGAGAGCACGTTTCATGCTTGTGCTTCTTGTACTTCCATTTTTAGTTTACACGTGGCGTGTGTCCTCCTTCCGTGAGTCGTAAACAGAATCCCTGAACTGTCAAGTATTTATTTATTCCTTGCTTCCTTTCCAAACAATGTAAGATTTACTTGTCCCGGGGTTGTGTACCTGGATTGAAATTTTTTACATGTGTTACACGTTTTTTATGATAATTCTGTCTCACGAAAGAATAAAAGTAAATTACAAAACACGGATAATAAATTGGAAGTGATCTCTTAACTCCTGGGTTCGGACACAGAATCTGGAAGTTAGGTTCAAATTTAAAATTTAACAATACATTTAAAACGCATAAGCGAAATGTTTTTGATTCTCAAAAATACTTTTATGTTTCAACACATTTCATTTTTTAAAATTTTCACGCTGTTTTCTCTGAAGTAATATGTTCAGAGGTTCTAAAATTGGGGTTAACTTTGGATTTTGAAATATAACACAATATTTGGGGCCAATATAATTTCTATATTATCACATTTACATAAAACCACACAAAGATAGTTGATTGAGAAAAGTCATTTTTAAAATAAAAGAATTCGTTAGAAACGTGTTTACAAAATCGAGTAGTTGAATATTAGAAAAGTTGTATCGTTTACCCTAATACATGACTTAATATTCAAATAATGTTTTTTGCGTTTGCGTAAATAAAATTTATATTCCACATTATCGATGGTTCACTCATCATCTAGGAAAAATTCTTGGGGAAAAACATTATTCATTTGAATTTAAGATAACAGTAAATATTATATGATTGATCACAATAGGAATAAGATATATGAATAATAATAGTACATTTTTTTAACATAGTATCTTAGACTAATAGTAAGCTAACTTAATATCCCTTTTATTTATGAATAAAGCTATGAAGTTTAGAAAACAAAACCATATGGCAATATTTTTGGCATTTTAAAAAGTAAACTTTCTCAGAGGATATTGAACTAAAAAAGAAGCAAAATCTCACTCGATGTTTTAGAGGAGAACAAGGGAAAATCTCTACTTCCTGAATAAGCAAAATAAAAACCGCACAACAAGGAAATTTCTTCATTCGTTAGATATAATCTCGTAGCGTGATGTACATTATCCAATAAATCATGTCACTGACCTTAAATGACAGTGATTTAAACCTTTCATGACGCACTTATCCCTTATCTGCGATCCCAAAATGAAACGTAGCACATTGCCCAATTATTCGTAATTGCAATTAATGTTTAGCTTTTATGTGTAATTTACTGAGTAAAGCCTTGATTTATTCGTAAAACGGTGGTAAAAGAGTAGTAAATAACTGGAAATTTCGATATTTATAAAAATTATTTGAACATTTATGATTTCAGCCGATTTCTTGAGACTCAATAACGTAGGAAAAAGAAAAAATATTCCGCAGTATTATCCCCTACAAATATGTGTGTTGAAACATTACTCACTTCTTTCAGAATGCTTTTACCATCGCGAATATTCGGCGCAACGCAACAACGCTATGAATTACATAGCACTCTAGATTTTAGGGGATAAATACTAACATCATGCTTGAATATTAATATTTCTTTGGGAAAATATATAAGTTATTAAATTCTCTGTATTGAAAAATTATTTTTACGCTCACACAAAAAGCAGTAGAATTTTATCAATGATGAAATTAATTTTTCGTTTTAATTTTGGTTTTCTGGCTTGTATTTACTGAGTAAAACAAAATATTATTTATCTTTTGTATCAGAAATAGTATTGTGTAATTTTAAAAGTTAAACCAAACTTACGATAAGTGTAGTTTGCCCAGATTAAAAATATATTTTCAAAGAACGTCCTGTGAGTGATGTACTCGTATGTAACTGACAACATTTCCCAGAAAGTGTAATATAACATGCATTCCTAAAACCAAAGGTAATGTTAGGTGGAAATTGAGAATTCATTGTCAGTATAGATTCATGACTAACTGTGTAGTTTCGCAACACAAGTTTTGGGAAGGATAATGAAAATTTAATTATTGAGGTGTAGGACCCATGCAACGAAAGTTTCAACACGAAACCCTACTACACTGTCTAAAGGTATAATTTGTTTTCCTTGCTCCAACTGAAATTGCCTTGAAGGATGACTGAGGTCCTTAATATGAGTTATATCTGATCTCAGAACTCTATTTTCTTCATAAACGCGTATGATATACATTACATGTCAATATTTGGGTCACATGTTGGGGAGCAGCAAAAATAAAGTAAATTATGTGATTATATTTGCAACATGTGATTAATTTATCTATTTCATTAATGCGCATGAATTTCGTTATTAGCTACTTCTGATTTGAGGGCTTTCTAATCTCGAGCCATTTTGACAGAAGGAAATATAAGGACACGCCCGCGAAATTAGCGTGTGACATACCGTATTTAAGATCAAGCTTTTGAAAATGTTGTGCGATATTGAGGTGATTGAGAAACTTGACTGTCGGGATGTACATCAAATCAATTCTTTGCCTCCTTCAACGACGAACAAACTTTTGTGCAAGTATTTTATCAAGTATTTTATCAAACTAACCTTATAGATCAAGTCTCGTCTCTAATAAAGCATTACTTTGTTAGTTTAAGTCAGGTTGATTCACAACGTTCTGATCGAGTTTCCATCTTTATTTTTTTATGAGTGGCACAGATTGGAAATATAACTACGCTCTACAAAATGCAAGAGAAAAAGAAATGATAATATGTTGTAAAGGAAAAGTCATTTTTTCTGATTCCTTTTAGAATTTCTGTTATTTGGTGGAATTAAGGAAGCTCATGTTCACCAACTCAGGAGTGTTTTGTATCTCGCGACAGACATTTTATTTCTAAACAGCGTTATTCATAAACAAAGATTTTAATATGTGTATTTTTCCCTTGCATATTTCTACGTTATTAATGTTTACATAATAAATAATATATCTAATTTTTACCTATTTACTTTCATGGTAATAGTTTATTTCATTTCATTATTAAACAAATAATTTGTGACCAATTCCTTTTTGTATTTTTTGTATGACTTCTTACGATATATCTAGTTCATTAATGTTTTATGTATGTCACATAACAAATCATCACATAATGTAGGACTTATTTTACATTAAAATAATTTGTTATTTTGATTCACTGGACTCACTTGTCACCCCATCCTCCTTTATCGGAATGTAAAAATTCAGAAATGTTTAAGAAGTATCATTATATGAAAAATTATGATTATTTCTTAGCTATCACTGTTGTAACAAACATGGCATAATTATAATCTTACGTCTTCTGAGTACACAGAGAAAATTAAAAGTGATTTTTTTTCTCGCATGTCTTGAACTGAGTAGAGATGCAGCAGAAAATTACAAAGGCAAATACTGTGTAGTCTTGGAACACGACCAAAATAAACAACGTATAATGTCAACGTATAATGACAAAAGTGGGTCTTTCTAAAAATACGAATGTACGAACCAGTGTGCGTCCCCTAATCAAAACACAATACTTTGTCATGTTCAGAAGAATTTAGATGTGAATTCAAGTTTTGTTTCTCAAGTCAATACTACATACATTTGTAACCTGCAACAAATACCATGAGCGTCTGCTAGAAAAATTGATGAAGAAATTCGTTGGACTGGGATAACTCTTACGAAAGGTTTTTTGAGTTTTTATCATACTTGATATTGTCTAATGTTGCTCTCCACATCTATAATGAATCATTATTCATTTAAACGATTTTTTCGCACAAACTAGTTGAACACCGAAAATACTCAATAAACCAAAATAATGTATTCAGAGGAAGATTTATTTAGTACTTCCTAATGGTATTCGGGTTAAAACGAAATGTAAATATACATTAATTACTTACAATTTTAACAAGAGTATAGAGTTATCAGATTTTGGGTCCCAATCAAATTCAGATTCATAATACCACATAAAGAAGGAAATGATTTCACAAACTCAGAAATATGTAAACGGATCGCCTGCTATGCATTGTCCATTGGAACATTAGCAGCCAATACATGAGTTCTCGAATGCTTGTCCCAAAACGAATTGTGTTTCGAGAGCAGGTATGTTCAATATATCGCCATCGATGGCCATTCTACATGCCAACAGTCTTCCGCTCTATTTTTTGTCCCACTTCGCTTTTACGTGTTCTGGTACGTTGTGCGCGCTCTTTTAGCACCGTGTCGTTCAATTAAATGGGAAGAATTTCATACTGAATTGGATGTATTGATTACTCAACGCGTAATGTAAATTTTTGTAGGGTATTTTCGTTCTCCAGTTAACATTATTTCCAATACGTACCAATAAACCTTCAAATATTTATTTAGAGTGAGTACAGGTTCTTGATTGGTTGATCCATTCACGACCAAAAGCCATCAAAACATTTGGCGAAATAGCTGTGCAAATTTTTTCTCCGCGTCATTCTACTTTCCTACAGAGGACACGGTAGTATCTATTAAGGTCAGAATGTTATTATAGTTCAACTTATATTAGACGTGACATTTTAATATAGAATATTCTGTCTAGTAACCTCAGAATTAGAATGAATTCCGCAGGAACAGACGTAAAAGTGCAGAAGCACAAATGTGAACAAAACATCACGAAAAATTTTTTTTTACATAAAAAGCGCATGCTTTTACAGATATCTGAGGTTTAGGATGAAACGAAATGTAAGTAGCACATACTCAATAAGAGAAGCGAAAATGTAGAATTTATTCAGAGTTACTGTACACATTCAAAAGAAACTACGTATAAAGTATCTTCAAAGCTGATCATTTTTAAACGGATATGGAGTAAAAGAACACTCTATTTGGGTAAATCAACATAATTCTGAGTTAATTGAAACACCGAATACCTGAATATATTTTGTCAGAGCGAAGAAATATGGGTAAATAATGTGTCTTAGCAAAAATAATTATTTTTTGTTCATTGAGATTGTAACATCAGATTTTTCTATATTGTTGTATATGTAAATGGAAAATGTATCATGCTATTGAAGCTTATCCAAGTACATGGAGCGATAGGAGTTAGGAGTTGGGTGGTAGGTCATTGATAGTAGGTGGGCCGCTTAGCTGGATTTACCACCAACATGGCCCACGTAGAGGGGTTAGTAGAAGTAGTTATTAATAGTTAAGAGTTATTGATACAAGGAGGAGCTAGAGAAAGGAAGGTTTGCTTTTCAGTAGTCACAGATATATGAATTGAGACATAAATGTGAAAAGCTACAAATTTTCTGGCCCCATCTGGAATCGAACCCGGGATGACTTGATGATGAGTGACAACACTACTACCTGAGCCACAGGTGGGGTTGTAACATCTGTTGCTGTGATGCATCGGCCACTGTGACGCAAAAATAGCATGAACACATGTTACACAGGAGAGCTATCGTTTGAAACGAATGAAAATTATTACTGTGATTACCTCTAGCTGTTTAAATTGAATTTTTCTTTCTTTCCGTGTTTGTAATTGAAGCCTACAACATGTTAAATCACAAATATTACCTAGACGAAGATTTCGCAGCTGTCTTCAGTGTTAATACGAGTTTATCTTGCTATGTACTTGAAAATAATATCTTTCCTGTTTTTAACAATTTCATATGAATGTGTAACGTATATTCAGTATGTTCAGCTAAACCAATCTAGAGCTAAATATAAATATTTGTTATGTCTGTTAAAATTGATTCTTCGTCCTTACTTCGTCTCCCTATGTAGATAAAATGTTCACTTTGTGACTCTAAGAGGATGCAAATAAAAAAGACGATTAAAAAGGCTGGGTAAAGTATTGTACGTACGCCAATTGTTTAAAAAGAGTCATCACATATATAGATCTACTTGAGGTTCTTTTTCAGAACGTGCGATAAAATTGATGTAACTCACCAATGAAGATGTCACGAAGACGTACAGAAAAATGTTTGAAAAATTAAGGTCCATGAAATTAATTGTTTTGTAATGTAACATTTTTATTCGAAAAGATATTATGTTTTTTTTATATTTACTTTTACTTTTACTTTTCATACAGTGCTCTTGGATGGATTTAACTGAAACGTCGCTGAACATATATTAATGTCATATTTGTGTGAATAAAACTTGCTTTAGAACTCTAGTCATGTGTTCTTTTGTGAACAGTGCTGTGAGAATCGCTGAGGAATAAAAAGCTACGTTTCATGAAAATGTCGCGGTGAAAACAACTGAGAACTTTTATGTGGGAGGAAGTAAAAATTGATAGCCACAAAAAGTGATCAAATAGTCAAATTCCACCGAACCCTCACATTATCCGTTATTCCTCCTTTTTTCTCGGAAAACCTTTTTCTGCCCACGAATCATTTCCTTCTTGCTACAGCGACGACGCTTTATCTGTGTGCATCAACTTAACTAGTAGCATATCGCCAAGGGTGGTAGCAGTGGTGTACATTAAAAAACATATAAGTAATAACTACTACGGTGATAATTATAACAAATATCTTAGACAGCACGTCGAAATAATGGCTAGATGTGGTCAATTATGCTTATTTTATCCTACGTTGACCAATATATGGGCAAGAAATATATGGTAATAAGTGTTTTTATTACTTTTATTGCCAGGCTGTTAGGTCAGCAGTTTTGGGATACAAGAAATGTTATATTTTATATATACATGCATTAAAGAATAATATTAAAACTATATGACATGTAAATTAAATGTTGCGCTGATTAAATGGAAAGATTGTGTGTTGTATATGGTTTTGATATTTTTATTCTATGAGGGACCAACAATAGTCTGGGGATCTTTCTTTTGATTCATTTTCTACGCAGAGAATATTTCTGTAGGAAAGGTAGTACTAGCGTAGGTAGAATTTAATCACTAAAATATCTGAAATTGACATAAATGTACAGAGTAGTATGTACTTATCGTGATTTCTACTTGAAAAACATGTCTCAACCGCCATTGAAATGTAATAATTGTAATTATTATAGATGGTGTAATAAATAGCAACTTATGTGAAAAACACTTATTTTCATAACAAAAACCAACTTCTTTAAATCAGGAAAGTTTGGAAGTTTACTTTCATTTATTGTAAATTTTCCGTAGTCATTTTTATATCGCTTTCCTCTATACGTCACTGGACATATTTCGTTTTTTCCGATGTGTGATGAGTGAATCTCTCGGTGGCCGTGTTTTTACACGCTCCCGTGCACTTCGAACGAGAACATGAGTACTGCTCATCTGTAGTTCTAATTGACATATAGAAATTAAATAATGTTGAATCATTATTTTAATTTATATTCTTGTGTTATAAAACCATTACAATGAAAATAAAGAAAGCAATCAAACTTCTCAGTTATTTGAATAACTTAGAGCGCTGAGCGTTAGCGGTGGGATGGTAGTGCCTCACCTATTATCTCCCGGGTTTATCTTCGGTTTATCTCCAGGTAGTGGTGGGTTTTCCATAGTCGGGCATGTCAATTAAAACTGTTGTTATTAAATATCTCGAATTTTCACTGCAAATTATATCTACTATTCATTTTAGAATAAAAAATGGATAACTACGAATTTTATTAAATATTTGTATAAGTATTAAATTCACCACTGCCCTTCGACCCTTGATCGGAATTGATGTGATGGTCCCTTGCTTGTTTCCGGTGGGTAATTTAGTTTATTGTCTCCCACGTTTTCATACGCAGTTTGCAACTGCTATTTTGACAATAAAGGTTATATATTTATTTTAGTATTATCTTTTTTTGGTTTAGTCCTTATATTGTGTTGATTGTATGTTTCCCTTTCTTTCGTGTGGTTTCGGGTTGTTGCGTTGGGATATTCTTAGATTTGGAGGTCTATTCCCACCCAAAGCTAGTAGCAGTTGGTACGCGCGTCGGCACTGGATCTCCAGCGCATGTCGACGAGTTTTCGCTGGCAGAGGCGTCGGTGACAGCGCTGCCTTGCGGCGGCTAGCGACTAGCGGCTAGCTGCTAGTGACGCCACCGAGCGACGCGATGTCGGCGTCCGGCCGCTAATTAGTGGCGACACCAGCGCTGCTTCCGGCCGGCGCAACGGCGGTCGCGGCAAACTGCTTCGGGTCACGTTCAGGGCAGGACGTGAGGCTTGTGTGAGCGGAGCGGGAAGAAGGCAATTGTTGTTTGATACACTCCTCCACGCCTCTGACTAAGAACGCTTAGGTAGATAATTATTTTTGAATATAAATTAATCTTCCGACCTTTTCTGTAGACAAGGTTGTATTATATATCACGACTTTTTAGCAGTTGATTACTGCCATTGTCAGGCGAATATAACGACTAAACAAATGTGTTAAATTTTTCTTGGTAACAGAAATAAAACTATCCCACAGAAAAATAAATTATTTGGTAAAAAACACCAAAGCAGAAAATTATAATAAACAACTATAAATTTTGTATAAATTACCCCTCACGACGGCAGTAATCAACTGCTGAAACGTCGTGATATATAATACAAACTTATCTACAAAAAAGGTCGGAGGATTAATTTCTATTTCATTGTGATTAAACGCGTGAATAATGTCAATAATCGTATTTGAAATGTGCAGAACATTTCTATTCGTTTCCTTTCTTGTAGGTTTAGTGAGGAATACTCCCATAATCGTAAATGTTTTGAAGTAATTATACTTTTTCAAATAATTTTTGAAAATATTTTGGGCTTACTATCTGTTCATTTGTCCAGCACTTCCTGTTTTTGAGTTCAGAGAATTTTTGATAAAATTACCTATTTATTAAATTAGTTGATTAAATTAGTTCCCGCTAATGGAAGACATTCTTAATTTTGTAAGGATCTCTTCGTGCGAAAAGTTACTATTGCGTTTAACGTGCACATTTGAATACCCCTGAAACCTCTCATTATTTCTTTGATGTAAATTAAGGATTGAAGAATTGCACATGAAGAATTTTGCTTCAAGTGTGAAATACGTGCAACACTTGCCATATCACCTCTTCTCTCTGTGCAAAACTTAATAAGGAAGACTGTTGAATGTAATTATATTAAAAAAGGGTGGAAAATGGAATGGTGAATATTGAGCAGCGTGTAGGTTACTGGTATGTTCTGCTTCCTGCAAACTCGGACATGATCATGTTTATTTTCCAAACCAGAAGAAATAATATTTATGAAATATTATTCAATTCATCTTGTGTTAGTAGTTGAGTTTATACTTGTCTGTCAATGGGTCTTGCACAGGTATGATCTAGTATAACTTGGATTTTTTAAATTGGAAAAATATTAATTGAGACTATTTTTTAAAATAGGGCTGATAGCGAAATGAGTTAATTTTTTTCAACGTACATGACAAACTTACGAAAAATTGATGTTTTGTATTACGGAAAGTATTAAAAATACCCAACTTTATGCCTGGAAGGGAAAATACAATTTTCAGAAGAAATTTACAGTTCTGATTTATTTATTTCATATCCTGCCTCTAACAGAGTACATACAGATTTTTTAAGCTACATTTTCTTATGTATATATTTCTTCCGTGTACCCTGCACGTGGAGAAAATATGTGATGACTTTCGGTCAGGTGAACATGGCGACGAGCGATAGGGTCCGGTGTTCACCTGACCGAAAGTTATTACATTTTCTTAATTCATTTGTCATTAACCTGCCTTCAAGTCATAATATTGTCACATATTTTGTGAGTATGCTGCTTATTTGGGAGTGAGTTTTTCAATGATTATATGAAGAATGAAATGATAGATACACGAAATTTACACTAAAGGAAACGGATGAGTTCAGAATGGTAAAAATGCGTCCAGAATATACCGTTAAAGTAGAACTAGTGGAGGTAGAATTAAAACACTAAAATATATGAAATAAACAGATTAACAAGTACTTATTGTCATTTCAGCTTGCCTTGTCATCATACTTCACCTGCTATTTAATTGAAATAATTGCAATTATAATTGATGCGGTAATTCATTGCGTCTTATGAAGGAAAAACGAATATTTTGAAGAAACCTACTTTTAAATCTCGAAAGGGATGGAAGTTTATTTTTTGTGGTAAATTTTCCGTTGTATTCTTTACATCACTTTTCTCTATGTGTCACTGTAAATTTCGAAAAGAGATTTCATTTTTCCCGAGGTATGATGTATAAATATCGAAATAGTTGTGCTCGAACGCCGTGTTTCTACATACTTTTGTTCATTTGAAACCAGTCAAGCGAGTTCCTGAATATAGTTTATACAATACTTTTAACTGATAGATAAAAATTAAACCATGTTTGTTCATCATTATAATTCTTAATGCTGTGTTATAAAACAGTTTGAAGAAGAAGAAAAATGTACTTCTCAGTGATTTGACAGACTTGGAGCGCTGGTCCCAACTTAAAAACAAACGACGGTGGCTCCAGAGGCATGTCTTCGATCTGCATAGTTCGCAGCACTGCCGTGGGCGTCGTTGCGAACGCCTGCCCCTGGGCTTTAAATCTGTCCGCTGGCTGCCCGCGCTGCTCTAAAGGCCTCCCTCCCTCTGAGCAATTAGCCGCTGTCAGCGTGGAGCAGCGAGCGCCTCGACGCCAGCCGACTCCCGCTCCGTCCCCGCTGCGGAGGATTGACCCCGTAAGCGATCTGCCACACCGAGTTATGTGGCTTTGGAAACAGGCGCAGGTTGAGGCGAACCTGACCTTCTGGAGTGAATGGACTCGCTGGTTCATTCTACGGCCGTATTTTGTCCCGTCTTCTGCAAACACATATTTACTGGTATTGTCTGACGTAGCAGTTTCGAAAAGGAAAAGGAAACATCGGGTACACGATGCTAAAGAGACCTACACCATAAGGTCGCAGAACACAGTTTATTGGGCTGCCAAATTTATGACGAAGACGGCACACATCTAAATAAACACACAACAGACATAATACAAAAATCAAATCGGATTTGATAAAAGATGAAGAAATATTTGCAAATTATAATCAATGCGAAGGAAAAAATGCACTTTACGTAACATATAACAAAGAAGAATAAGTGAAAGATGTATTCTCTCCTACTACAACTATTATTCTTGTGATAGTATTCGCCAGTTTGGTTTATCCAACTACTGAAAGGAAAATAAACTTGGGACGAGAAAAGGAAAAAGTGACATTGTAGATAAGCGCCCATATCCCCGTGTTATGAGTGGTTAGACTCTAACATGAGGGAAACAGAGTCAATACCTAGCCGTTAGATGAAACGCAAGGACCAACAACACGAATGTTCATTTTCTAAAAACAAATTTTAATAAACAAAGATTCCTTTTGGTGTTTACACTATCGTAAACAAAATATTTAATAATACAGAAACAGAATTACACTTTTAACCTTGATTCCAAAATTGATATATAAATTGGTCGTATGTAGTCTTTACCACCAATTTATATTATTACAATAAGCAACAATTAACTATGACTATGTAAACAGAATTACTTGACTTACGCAGATAATTGATATATAAAATGTTAGAATGTCATCTTTACTAACAATGTATATTTATACAAAAAAACAAGAAAAATTTATGAATTATACTTAAACTTACAAAAACAGACTTACTCTTTGGAAAATATCAAAATTTGATAAGTATGTCTATGAGATGTGATCTTTATCATATACGCACAGTACATTGAGAAATAATAAGAAAAGAATTAAGCTGGATTACTTTCACCCAATAAGACCTTGATATGTATCCAATACCTTTGGCATACATTAATGAAGAAACAAATTTAAATTGACACCTATTACTTTCATAGAATCGAATGAATTTGTTAAGAATTTTGTCGCCTTTTTTCCCCTCATGATGGTAGTTAGTCCACTTGCAGTTTATTCACACTAGAACATTGACTCCTAACTTCTGGTCACTGGAGTAGTTTTCTTAGAAGTGTTTCCAACTTATATCCCCAGAAGTGATGTTGTGGATACGATGACTTCATCAATTGTATACAGAGTTCTTCGTGAGCATTTTAAACTGAAAATAGAATTAAAACGTATTAGTCACATGTAAAGTAAAATGTACGTATAGTACAAGACCACGAGCCAATTGGTGGACTGAGCTCCTTTAGTTGACCAGGAGCCTAGGTCGAAGTTGCGAGTTCTCTGATGAGTAGCAGTGTTTTTGAGCTTTTATAGTACAAAGACATACTTCGTGTCAGTTATCTCTGATTGGCTTGTTTATTCAAACTTATTAACACGCTTGCTTCTCCGTGGAGAAATCTCTCTACTCTTTGGAAGATTTGTTTTAGTCTCTGGAGAGTTTTATTTACTCTGTGGAGGTTTCGTGTCTTTATTCGTTGAATGTTTAGTATATTTTGACCCTTTGGGTCGACCTACGTTTTTCTTGATCATTCCACTGGCGAGTTCCGCCGTATTCAGTCGGTCCTTACAAGCTTCGCTTGTAACACCCCATGGTGAGGACAGGCACGTACTGATCGGGGCAAAGAGGTGCTGTCCAAAAAAAATCTATAGTATGACTCAGTTGAAAGTGTAAATGTTAAAAACTATGTGTATAGTTTAGTATTGTTTAAAGAATATGGGAGAACTGAACCCTCCGACTCCCGCAAATTTTTGATAACACTGACTACCAGTGGGGTCCGTATGGACCCCAAGGTTCCGAAATCTTCATTATTTTTTTCGGAAGAAAAAAACTTACTTTTGCAAGTAACTAAATCAATTTTCTTGAAAGTGATGTTTTAATAGTTATTTTATATTTCCTGGCACACATTTAATGTTTTTATTCGATTTTTTATGAAAAAATACATCTCATCTCGCACATATTTCTTTCCTTGGACGTATTTCACATATTCAGTTATCCTTAATTCTTCTTTCTTCTGTTTTCTTCTATTTTAATATTTACCAAACTTCGTGAAATTGTGTGAAGCGGTCTCGACGAGACAGTTCGCTATTTGAGGTTTGTACTATCACTCGCGCTAACGCAAATTCATGTAATGTACGAAAGCTCTGTGCGGGTAATAGCTGTACGTTGAACAAGAAAATTGTGAATAGAAGGGGGATTGTGGACGATTGTTGTTGTCGAGGTAAAAAACAACAACAACAATTTGTTGTAGAATTTTTTCAAAAAAGAACTCAAGAAAAACTTCATTATTATCTGTCATTTCCTTGGAAATACACTTATATTTTTTTTCTTCTGTATGAATTATTTATAAATCATGATCAATTATTTATTTACTTACAAATAAAACTTCGTGAACAGGTGTAAATACGTCGGAGACCAATTCCAACTTCTGGGTGTCGTTGAATGAGTTTTGATACAAGAAAATAACTAATGGCATCTCCTGCTCACTCAATGGGCATTGTAGCTTCGAATTGTCCGAGTCAAAGGTTTTCTTATGTTACTATACACGATATGAAAGTGTCGGAGAATGGTCTAGAATAAGCTAATTACAAAGAACATTTCGTGTAATGTAACAGCAAGACAGTTCAAGCGCAAAACCATATGCAATTAACATCAATAAAAAAATTAATTCATTTTGTTCCTGTGGTCCATGGACCCCATCGGTATTCGGGGGACTGATAGGAATAAACGGAACAAAGACATACCATATCAATCATTTTCCATGATAACGGTCCCTTATGCATTTCGCGAAAGATACTCTGGGGTCCATAACGGGTAGACGTAGGGTTAAATATGACTTATGCCATTCGATAAGTAAGTAGAATTGTATTATTGTTGTCACTTAATAAATAAATCGTTATTTATGCATAAAAGTAAATCCTACACCAATTGATTTTTCTTCCTAAAATATTTTTGGTAGAATTCGGAAACGAACTGAGCCCCATACATTTTATACTCGTTTAGTATAAAATTACTTATGATGTAAAAAGAAATTCTGTGTGTGTTGTGATAAAATTGTCTGTTTATTTCATTCTTTATATATCTTTCAATTTGAAACGGAAACAAATATCGTTCCTTTTACTTTCTTAGTTCATCATTGTTCTTAAGAAATGCGTTTTTCATATTTTTCTTCCATAAATTTTCCGTTTAAGTGGTGTATTGTTTGGAGTTCGCTCCTATCTTTTCAAGGCGTTTAACATCACTGCATACTCAACAGCCTCGTGTTTTTACAGCGTATTCTCTTCCCCCTTTCTCTCAGATCCTGTTCCGTCACTTTCTTTGTCATTCTTCCTCTCTCTCTTCATTCCCCTCTTGCTCTCACCGTTCCCCAAAGCGGCAGTAGGAACCCAATTAGCAGAAAACTTTCTCAGCTCTTATCAAACTCTGAAATGACTCTCTCCTTCAAAAATTGTATTTATGAAGACTTTTGTTTTAAATCGGCGTCTGATGGCTGTTAAGATACGCTGACGGAAAACCAAGTTGCAAAACCTTTGCACCTCTGGCTACACAGTCCCTTGTACGTGTCATGTTCACTATACAATTGTTCTTAAATCCACGATAACTTCTTTGCTTGTGTACGGTATAAATGAGTTCATTTTTTACGTTTTTCAGAATTTCTCATCTTGTATTTTTGTAACAGTAAGCTCTAACGCAACGCGTTTTGAAACTGAAAAGTTTTAATTTAGAGACGGAGTACATGCAAAATTTGGATAGAAAATCTCTCCAATATATTTTGATGTTAAGTTGGTTACAACATCTGAAAAATAGTCGTTCCTTTTAGTGATGTTGGTCCGGGAAATAGCTTCTCCCTTCCCAAAATAAATATACATAAATATTTCAAGAAGTAAACAGGACGAGTTTATTTCTGTAATATAACAAATGTTAGTAGAAATAGTAATGATATGCCCAATGACAGCAGGGGCACGCGAATTGCAAATGTCCGTTGTCTTTCTTGAAATGAAATGTTGTTCGTTAGAAGTTTTAACTGACGGTAGTTAACACTTGATCACTAAGTCGCAGGAGCTTGAGATTCACTTCTGCTTGTTCGTTATGCGCGTGAGCAGAGCTGGGTGCTCGTACGCGAACTGCACTGCTGCTACTTGATGTCACTTGGAAGCGGAGACGTGATATTACTCTGACTCTAGTCGAGTTGAGTCTTGTAGCATACTGATATGAGCTGAGACTTTTAGCGTACTGAGTTGAGCTGTGTCTTCTTGCGTACTGGTATATATTGAAAATCAACAGCGTATTGTTTTGCAACTTGGTGACGGTTGTCGAGTACATTGTGTGTTCACCACATACGCGATACTCCGGATTTTGACATGGTCGTATGCGTTCTCTGGATTCATGGAGCGTATATGTAGGAGTAAGTGGCTACGGCTTCTACAGTGATATGTGTAATGTGGAAACATCGGATTTCGCCCTCACGCGTGTAACTCTTGGGGCGAACTCAACATGTGTTTAAGTCGCTGAAAACTAGTACTAAACGCAACTTAATCATGAGTGTAATCATTTTTAGCAACCACACACTCATCAACTCGAAAATGTAACCCATTGTTTTGCAATTTTTACAATTATTTTTAAGAATTATGATTTTCTTGAAACATGTTGTTTCTCATGTAAATTTTCCACTTCATTTGTTCCTTCTGCATCAATCTTGTCTAGCTTAACAATGAAATACTCCGTATTATTGCTATGAAACCTCTTTCTGTTGAATGTCATTTAAATGTGTCNCTCCGTATTATTGCTATGAAACCTCTTTCTGTTGAATGTCATTTAAATGTGTCTCGTAAATTGTCAATTTTGTTTTTCGTAGGTGCTTGATGGTTCTGAAGTTCGTAGAATGGACGGACCAAAGCATCTAGAGAGCGTACAGCATTCAGAGAGCGCTGTGTAACAACCCACGCAGAAATCACCGACATTGAGCGAACTTTCGAGGTATTTCGACGTCGATATCGAGTCGAAGAAGGACGTTAGATAAACGACACCGTCCCGACGTCGTATTTCCCGGAATTTGAAATCGAGACAACGTCGTTATGCGACGTCCAGACGACTATAACAATTTACGTTGTTTCGACGTCGAGATCGAGTCAAGGAGAGACGTTGAGATGACTCCGTTATATTACGTTCAGCTGTCTCAGTTAATAATAATAATAATAATAATAAATATTATTTCTTCTTCTTGCGAATAAGCTCAATTGGGTCTACGCAAAGTATTCAGATGCGCTTCCTAGCCTTCCTTATTTCTTTCACCCTTATGCTGAGCGCTTCTTTCCTCTCTTCGGTCCATACTCTCTCCGTTCTACCCGTTGGCACTTCCTTCAGATCAACTAGCCAAGTGTGGACTTTGGCTCTAAATGTCTTCCTATTTTGAATGTCCTCTTCTGTAACCCCTGATAATCTGAGGTTGTTGTTTTTAATTTCACTAATTCATTTTATTGTATCTGTTGCCGCTTTTCTCCTAATCTCATAAAATTCAACTATTTGTTTGGTAAGATGGTTAGGGTTCATTCTTTTGATGTGTCCGTACAAATTTAGCCTGCGTTTCCTAATATCTCTGAGAAGGTCTGAATATTACTTGTTTTCTTGTTTGCTTCTGAGTCTGTACTGTTCGTCTGTAAACTTTGGTCCGAGAGTTTTTCTGATGATTTTGCACTCTTTTTTTCTCATGTTTTCTAAGTCTTTCTTCCTGTTCAGAATTAGTGTTTCTGACCCATAGAGACATTCTAGTTTGATCACTGAGTTGTAATGCCTTAATTTTGTGTTTTTAGAAATGCATTTTTTGTTATTGACATTTTGGGTGAGACGACAGGCGGTTTCCATTTTTTTACATTTAGACTCATTGCCTTTCGTTTCAATTCCATTTTCCTGAATTATTTCCCCAAGGTACTTAAACTGAGACACTCGCTTAATTTTGCCATATTTTGTTTCCATGAATTTGTTGCAGGTATTATGCTCTGTTTTTTCAAATGATATCTGAAGGCTATTTCTTTTAGAAGTTGTCTGCTTTTGGGCTATTGTAATATCACGTGTCAGGATTGCTAGGTCGTCTGAAAATGCCAAAGAGTCTATTACCACTTTTCCTCCCCTTAATGTAATTGGTTGATCAATTTTGAGGATAAACTTCTGTCTGCGCCATTCCCTTATTACTTTTTCAAGGACACAGTTGAAGAGTAATGGAGAGAGTCCGTCTCCTTGCCTCACCCCCGTTTTGATTTTAAAGGGATTGGAGATACATCCCATGAATTTAACTTTAGCTTGTGTGTTTGTCAGTGTCTCTTTTATGAGCGCAAGTGTTTTGAGGTCCAGACCTTGTTCCTTCAAGATTTGAAATAATGTTTATCGTTCAACTGAATCATATGCTTTTTTAAAGACTACAAATGTGCACACTAAATTTCTGCTACCAATTTTCTGATGTCTGAGGATAAGTTTTAGATTTAAGATTTGTTCCGGACATGATCGACATGGTCTGAAACCTGCCTGATATTATCCAATTTTTGGCTCTAACTCTTGTTGTGCTCTTGATAATGTTGCTAAAGCTCCACAATTACCAAGTTGTTGTGCTCTGTCAGGGAGACATAGAGATAGAATTTTGTATGCAACGGGTACTAACGAAATTCCTCTATAGTTGTTAACATCTGTTCTGCTTCCATTTTTGTGTAATGGGTGAGTTAATGCAGTTTTCCAATCCTTTTAGTTTGTCGGATTAATTTAGGTGCCACCTTTCTGACTGTCAAAAATGCCTTGTACTTTTCATCTGTTTTAGCACTATTCCACTTGGTGTATGCCTGGTGACGAGTTTTGATAGCTTGTTCACATTCTTCATTCCACCAAGGATGCTTTTTCCGTTTTTGCATAGGTATTAGTTTTTGCGCTGTCGTGGTGAGTTTACTTTTGAGCTCTTGCCAATCCCTTGATTGTATTTCCTCCACTTCTTCTGTAAATGAAGATGGTATTTCGTTGACGTCAAATTTTGGAACTGGTGTTTTTTTTGTGATGAATCTTCGATGTTTTAGCTTTAGTTTGATTCAAGTCAGGTAATCGTCAGAAACTTTGCACCTTTTCTGACTTGGAGATCCATAATTTGGGGTTAATTCAGTTGTTTAGGACTGGAATGGTTAGTTCCAGAACGATTTTCCTTTAGTGTCCACTCCCTTAGGGAAGTGCCTTCACCATGGCTGTCGACGTTTCCCTCGCCATTCCAATGCTTCTTCCGCCTGTTGAGCCGGT
>NNCF01126655.1:65829-133824 GCA_002313205.1 Laupala kohalensis | reverse complement strand
TATGATAAATCGCAGGTAGGTGCTTAAACCAAAAGTTTTGGAGGTGATCAGGGCCTGGAGCTTTCCAGTTCGCAATCTTCTTGATGGCTCGTTTTACATCTTCTGGTATGATGATTGTTTTTGACATCTCCTTTATTTCCCGTACTCTCTCTCTTTCTTCCAACAGAACAGGAGAAGCGGAGTTATGTACCATGGGTTTCTCCAATATATCGCTCCAGAATCCTACAATCTGCTCTAAACGTGGAAGGTCTTCACCTGGTACAACCTACTTTCCACGGATCTTCTGATAAAAGCCTTTTTCGTTGAGAAAAGCTTTGTTCTGTTCTTTTCGTTTCAAAGAAGTGGTGTACCGTCGGAGTCTTGCTGAATAGACTTTCAAACATTGTGTATGGGAATCTATTATTTCTAGCAGTTTTGTAGGTGTCAGCTTTTCCAGCAGATGCGGTTTGATTATTTGAGCAACTTTTTTACTCAACGTCTTAGTGCGAACTCCTCTGCGGTACTGAGTTAGCTGTCCAAGACTTCTTCGGAGATCAAAAATGCGTTTATCTAGTCTTCTCTTCCATGGAGGAAGTGGTTTCTCACTACTAGTTTTTCTGTCTTCATTCTTTCGCATCGGAATCCCAGTTTCTGTAATGCACATTGTTGTGATTGCGCTGCAGTACACGAAGTGATATATATCCCATGAAGTCAGTTATCCCATGGCATTTCTCTAAGTTGGTTGTTAATAACTGGTTTATATGATGTATTATCTTACAAAAATTCTTGCAATACTTAAGTTTGGGAATATGAGGGCGTTCGTTAGGATCAATATCTAAAAATTTGTTGGCCCTGTGAAATTCTTTCTGTATCTTTAACTGTAGATGTTTATCATCATCGTCATCATTATCGTTGATGGGTACTATTTCCTCTCTTTCCAGGGAGGGTTGTTCATCACCAACAGATCCTGCGCAGTTGAAAATATTCTCAGTGTTATGTAACGGTGTTGAATCGACCGATGGGTATCGTGCAGGTGTTCCCATACCAACTCATATTCTGCCTCCTTTTTTATGAGCACGATCTCGTGAGACGAGAGAAGGTTGTTCCTCATGATAGCCCTTCGTCTATCTGCCAAATTTTGTACTGACACTTTGCAAGCTAAGATAGGATAAATAGCTATAAACTGTTAGTGCATTGGATGAGTATAATGGGTTAGGTCTGTTTCAGCTTTGGTACTTAGCATATAGCAATGTATGACATCCACATTCATTTGGTTTGTTCATTCCAAGCGTTGTAGTATGCGACCGGCCCTAGTGGTTGCAGGTAATTCAACCTGCAAAACACTTTGGGTCAGTTGGATTGATGATGGTGGGTGATCCATTATTTCTTCGGCATGTCGCTCTTTGGGTATCCCAACCTGCTCAACTCTTGGTCACCAACTGTTCGCATTCTCTCACCTCCAGCGGCGGCTCCTAAGGTGCCCTGGCGCTCCCCAGCCAGCGGTCCATTTTCCGAGGCCTTACGATTCTTACTGCGTGCCTCCATCATGTATGGGTTTGCTATTTATACCTACAGCCACGTCTAGAGGAAAGATAAGAGAAGGAAAAGAAGAGTCAATCAGAAGATTAGAAGAGAACAGACGGAAACTGAAGAAGAACTCCCTAAGCTTTCGAAACATAATCGCTTCGGGGTCGAAACAAACAAGAGGTTGCCAAGAGAAGCAGAAAAGAAAACAGATGCGATACAAGTAAGTGGAAGCAGTACCTCAGTAGACTCCTTTTAGGAAGGAAAGAAAACCCGGCTGATTGCCACAGCCACCGACCTCCGACAGGGACTGCACGGCGATGGGGTCGCCACATCCCTACGCTATTATTATTATTATTATTATTATTATTATTATTATTATAGCGCATGGGTCTCCGCTCCCATTAATTGTGACCCATTTCTCTTTGGATGGTCGAAACCACATTCGCAATTTTACGTTCCGTCTTTCACTGCCATCTGGTAGTGGAACTCTACTTGAGAGCAATTTTTGGTCAAGTGTTAATTTTCCGAGAACATATCTTTTACTTGTTTACGGAGATTACTATTTTACTTCTTTTTACTATTCATGGTACCAATAGTAAGACATAGGATAAAAACTATTATGTTGCAGTAGCTTAGTGCAAGCGTGCTCGCCTTGAAATGGAGACGATCTGGTTCTTATCACGCCGCAGTCGGACTTTGTGAAACGGAGATTGTAAATCAACGTTCTTATAGGAATGTGTGTCACACGTCATACTATGATAGAACGGTGGTTAATATCCAAAAAGGTTGCAATAAAAGTGATAATTCAACATGTTAGGAATATCGTGTGATGATGTTGTTTTGGCCCGGCGTCGAATAAGCGTTTTTTTACGACGTCGTGAAGATGTCGTTCTCCGACATAATGAATCAACGTTACATGCGTACGCGTNCGAATAAGCGTTTTTTTACGACGTCGTGAAGATGACGTTCTCCGACATAATGAATCAACGTTACATGCGTACGCGTTGGCATCGTCTTGACGACGTTGTTTATCGACGTCACATCGACTATGAGGACGTTGCAACGATGTCGTTACGACTTGAAATTTCTACGTGGGAAGTGTGACGTGGTTTTTCTCGATATGTTGCTGGAACATTGGTTCCCGTAAAGTGTTAAGATCTGGGATGAGGAAAGGATTGACGTCTGAGGCATAAGGCAGTACAGGTCAATTCCCCCGATTGAATGCCACAGGTGTCCGAGACATATAGTAGGTTGGGTGAGTACCCAAGTCTTTGCACACGTTAATTTTGTAATATTCGTACGTCTTCAACTTCGTTCTTTCTCACATTCCCATTGAAACCCAATGAGAACGTTACCCATTAATGTTGGTGGTTTAATAGTATTGATGTGTATGATAGTATTCATATCATTCGTCACTGGAATGTCGTGTTCGAAAATATTTTCATGGCATCCTTATACCTAGGGGTGCTGGGATGCATAGGGACTGATTGTAGACTAAGGAGTCTTCCGGAATGTCACTTGCAGCGGCCCCGAAAACTGTAAAATCAACGCTAATATCAGTCACGTTCTTTTTTTTATACATTGCATCCCCTTTTCACACTTTTCCCAAAGGGAGTATATCCCCTCATAGGAGGTCGGGGACTTAAGCAGTATTGAGTGTGGCTCTGCTCTTCTGCATCATATAAAATGATGCATTTAAAACCAATATCGGTCAATTTTATTATTTTTACCTGCCCGTACCCCAGAGGTATGTTATCTCCAATGTGAATTGATTGTGAACTTAAAAAGCATCGGGGATGTCCTTATCCATCTGAACGGCAATGAAAACTATGGTCTCGAATCTAATATCGGGGCTTTCCTTTTTTTTTCATGTCAGCCTTTTCCCACTCCGACCATACGGATGTCAATGATATCTTAACCCACAGTTCTTCTTGTAAGATAGTCAGTCATATATGTACTAAGGTTAGTTGAAATTGTTCCAGACACTCCAGAATTATGGTGGGATACATACATAAGACATTTCAACCTTCATTTCACCCTCTTAGGGGTGGATTTTTGTAAAATCCTTTCTTAGCGGATATCTACACCATAAAAGGGACCTCCCAGTCAATAAAATTGAGAACATGGAAAAATCCCTCTTTTAATGAACATTTCACGATTTGTTCTGCAAAATGAAGTATATTAACAATTTTTACTCACTCCAACACTTAACCACCACGTTCTATTAATAGTAAAAACATACATTTATCATTTCTATTTGTTTAAAAAAACTGCACTTGATAAGAAGTCATTATAACAGGTCTGCTTATTATTATTGCATAACAGCTTCCATAGTTCAAAAGGAATATATAAATATTTTATCGCTATTTAAAATATTAAGCGTTTTGAAAAATATCATATATTATCTTGAAATATTTAAAAAAATTACATAACGTTTAATTAATCCAAGTACATTCATTGAATTAATTTAAATTAACTGTTATTAAAATATTTCAAACGTGTTTGTCATATTTCCACAAAAATAATTCTGTTCATTCTTGTTAAAAAAGTACAATTCTAATATTTTTGTTTATTACAACATTATTTTATCTGTCCACAAATTGCTTTTCATTAAACTTTTTGTTTGCCCTATATGTCTACTGAATAAAGATTTGGTAGTTGGTATATAAGAAGTACTTTTTAATCTATGAAAATTATTTATTCAGATAATGCACTAAAAAGTAGAGAATTTGAAATATAACTTCGTCATGAAACTGAACACTTCTTTCTTGTATTGTGCATTATAAACATATTGATAAAAAACGAAACAAACTTTTCGAATTTTGATAATATTTTACATTTTGTTGTATCCAAAATTTATATGAGATGTCTTGTACCTCATCGAAATCTGCATCCATTAGGCACATATTAATTAGTTGATTTTTCTTAATTAAAATATATTTTAGACAGTTATGCAAAGATTTTTATGAATTCAGTAGTGTGTTGGTGGTGTACCGTCTGTAGTAATATACAATATCTATTCATAATACTTTCCTTTACTTAACAAATTTTGTTTTACTCGAAACGTTCTCATCTCTTTAAAGAAGCAAAATGAAAAATAAAGAAATTGAATATTATTTCATCTCGATATTTCGGAGAATTCCTTTGAAATATTTTAATGTAAAATTTCCTCTCAAAATATTTGAGCTCGATATCTTGGTAATCCACTCCACTTTATTATGTTTCTTCAAAATATGAAATTACTTTTCTGCTCCGAAACTTAATCAAGAGAGTGAATGAAGGCGTCGTTGTGTTTATCCTAGGGAAATGAAATTCTGCTACCTTCAAAGTGATGGAATCTACGCAAACATCTTTGAAGATCACATCCCGAGAAGGACGCTGCCGTTCGTCTGTCCATCATCCCCTCCCCTCCGCCCCGTCCCACCGACCACCCCCCGTTGCGACGCCTTAATCCACGTTAATCTCCTCCAATCAGAGCGCGATGCAGACGAGGAGTGTTTCTCCACACGACCGGATGCTTCGTACTCACGTTTCATCCACCGAAAGGGGAGAAGCAGGTTGCAGGGATGTCCACTCCAATCATCCGAATCGCCAGTTATCTCGATCGATGGGAGAAAAAAAGAACGGTTGTACACTAAATTATTGCTATTTTTATTACTGTAATGAGCTAATTGTACCCACTGCAGACCTATTATATAATTAAATAACTTTTTTATTGTGCGTAAGTTTTTATCTTTTTCCTCGGTAATACCATATTTCTTTGTCTATATCCCAATATTTGATTATCCGGACCGGTCTCGATTTATCCGGATAATTGGAGTTCTACTGTATAAAGTCTGTCTCACAAGAATGTCCCTGAGCTGACCTCCAGAAATGGCGGACCAAATTGCGTTATACGCTAAACCAAAAATATTTGCTTCATAGCATAAGAAAGAGTTGTGTTGCAAAAATGTATTTACACATCGTGGACCCATCTATGAGCGGTATTACCGCTGGGCGCTCACCTCATGACATTGGATTGTTCTCTAGAACGATTTACACTGAAACAATGCACAGCACTTTCACCCTATGATTATGAAATTATAACTGACACATTTCTCAGTTGCTCTGTGATATATGGTGAGGGTCAGCTGAGGTAGAATGTGAACAGGTTAAGAGTCAACAAAGTACTATATACACGTAAGGCGCATGTGCAATCTATTAACACACTTTCAAGGCAGGATATCGAAAGGGATTTTCTAGTGCGACGGTCCTTTTGCTTTAATAAAACGAATATATTGGAATGTTTGTCAGTTATACAAATGTGTACGTTTTGTTAGATATTTTTAAAGTTTGGTGAAATTGTGCGAAACAGATTGCTACAGATAATACGGTATTGTACGTTTTTAGCTGTCACTTAAGAACAGAAATTCATGCATTTATTGCGAAAGCTCTATGCAGCGTCACTTTACAGCGCCACAGGAGTAAAGAGAAAATAGTGAAGGCTAACTGTACAAAAAAGACGAAAGTAAAATAAACAATGTTATTTTAAGTAAATATACTATAAACAATTAGACTTACATGTGCTAATCGTTGTAATCGCCAGGTATAGGTGAGGAGTCTTCAAAGGGTATGTCAAATTATCACAGAGTCTAAATATCACATCTCAGACTTTGATACAATTTGGTAGGGAGGTAGTTGTCATATACACTAAGAAGAACACCAAATATTGCTGAAATATTTCGACCCATTTTGGTTTAGAACCATGAAAAAACATCCAAAAAACGACTCTAAACTTAACACTTGAATGACTCTTGAAGCTCTCATATTTGATGTACGAAGCTGGAAGAGCTATAATTTTACAAGATATTTGCTATGACCAAGGTTAAAGATGAAAAAAAAACTAATTCTAATTCAAAATTCTATATTCTAATCCTGATATACAGAATTAGAACTAGAAGTGGAAGATACTAACAAATCCAACTGCGATGAAGCAGAAGTGGCGTGATCCTCCTCTCTCCATTTGCAAACTAAGATTAAATATCTCACATTCTCAGGAGTGTCTCTTCTCTTCTTAAACTTAAAAACTCTTCTTAAACATCTTCCCCTGGCATCTCTTCTTAAACATTAAATTAAATAAATATATAGAAATGATAAAAATTGTGTCCATACAAACAATAACTCATTTTCAACAAAACAAGATTACATTATGTACACGACAGAAAACTATATACATAAATTCTCGACGTCGGATATAGGATACAGCGAATCTCCGGGAGGCGGAGAAGTCCGTATACGCCGGCGACTTGGTGGACAGGCGGTAGCTGAGATGCAAATAAGTCGAGGCCGAGAGGGGTAGTCGCTGCTGATAGCAGTAGGCGGCTGAGAGGCAGAAGGGCGAGGCGTTGAGTTTGTCGGACAATGACCGCGTGTCGTGGCGCTGTAGTAACCGCTGTCTGTATGCTCTCACCTTCTTGAGTGACCGCTTCTAGTATTTCCCTATTCTTCCGCCGGTATATGTTTCTGATTGTCTTGGGACGCTTCTGTTCCATATACAGCAATAACGGATTAGATTCTTAACTCGTTATGTTTCATGTGTACATACAATTTGGAAAAATCTTCACCTTTTAAGTCTGAGTTTCAAAATAAATCTTTAATTTCTTTTTAATGAGTGTACGTTTACATTTGGAGAAAGCGTGGCTCAGTGGGTATAGCGCCTATGACTGGATCGCCACGGTTCGATACCCGATAGAGAGTACGATTTTTCATCATAACATCCAGACGGACTTCCAGACCTACTCAACCTGCAGCAAAATGAGTACCGGGAATATCCTGGGGTAAAACCGGAGTGAGATGCTGACTTCATCTCCTCCTCCTATTACCGAAACTAGTAATTGCGGAGATTCACCCTCATCGAACCTCTTGGGCACCTTCAGAACCTGTTGTGGGGTAGCTTGACTTGTGTGTTATATTTTTGTACATAAGTGGGATATTTCGAGATACTTTTATAACAACTACATTGCCATGTGTGGTATTGAAGAAAAACTAAATTTTAAATATTAGTTTTCTAAAATAATTTTCACTTAATCTCAATGTCATTTTCAAGAACTGATCGAATACCTATGTCACCTCTAGGAATCACAAAGAACCTCTGGCTCGTGATTATCATAGTCCAGTTCATATTCTATAGCCATGTGAGTATGTTTGCACGTGATGAATCTCATACCTCACCCGAATTTGAAGACTAACCAGCTAGGCACTGCACCCACCGGTCTAAATTGACACTTTAACAACGAAGAAAAGGAATATAGGACATTTTGTGATGTTGATAGCTGTTCTCAGAAAATTATCTTTTCATTTCTGCCCATGAGATAGCCAAAAAACGTTTACACTCGGTTTTAATTCATTCTAGGGCTTATGTTCTCAAATCTTCAATACAGTTTTCACCAATAATAGGTGAAAGTAAACTAATCTAATATTTACTTATTTACATTGAAATTCACTGCACCATTAGTATTCTTAATTAAAAATTATGAACTGACACTTTGCCAGCGAAAGCCTTATGTATCACATCTCTCATCAAAGGCCTTGGCAGCATCCCTTCTGAAATTCCATGAGGGTTGGTTGGCAACCCTTCTCTTTTAACCGTAAGCAAACTCCCTCTTCCCTTTCTTCCCTCTAAGGGAATTTAATAAATGCGTGCATGGGCGTTTGTGATTAGAGCGACCGAGAGATGGGACCAAGGACTTAGAAGTGGCCTTTCTAAGGGTGAAAGGGTCGCTTCCTTTACTTGGCGAGGAATTTAAGGGACTGACAGTGCAAAACTCGTAGAGGCAAGCGTTCGCATACAAAGTTGCTGGAAATGATTACATTTCGCTCTTCTCTCCCAAATTACACCTCGTTCATTTCAATATATTTTCTAAAAATGTTCATATCACCCTTTTTGTAAAATGTATGTTTTAATCGAAATAGATTTGTACATAGGGGAGACTTGTAAATAGAAGAGAATATAGTTGTTAGAATATTTCATAATATAAATTATTTAATACACTATTGCCTGTTCTTTAACTAAACACATTTTTAAATTTTCTATAATTATTGAGTATCTAAAATACATTATTTTGAAACGATTACACAACAGTAATTCAAAATGTGTTTCCTCAATTTCTTTTCCCATGGCTTGAAGGGGTCGTAGATGAAGAATGAAATGTTACCTCCTTTGACATGGAAAGGGAATTACTAGGGTGCCTGATGCCCTTCCTTACGCACCTCCCTGAGGCGGGTAATGAATGAATTATATGAGGGTGAATGATGATGAGTGAATGTTGTGATGGAAGGAAAGGCAGGGGAAACGGAAGTACCCTGACAAAATCTGCCGCTTCGTCTACTTAGATCAGACAGGATTTGAACCAGCGTCACCAGAGAAAGAAACGCGAGTATGCTGGGCACGCTAGGCACTACGCAACGGGATTTTAAAAGAGGTAACGAAATCCTTCAAAAGTCATCAGTTTTTCTATCGTCAAATTTGTATTGCACAACATCTTATTCAAATTCTAAAACTTTGATAATTAACAATGTATCACATATAAAAATTGGTATAGAAAACCCAATTATTATCATTCAGATACAATTTAATCAGGTGATGTGATAATTCAATTTTTAAGTTATGTGATAAAAGGAATTTACCTTCAAACACGCAGTTACGAACTTCGTATGACCACGTGTTTAACGTCATGAACTAATTAATATAAATTTTCAACCACAAAATTGTTACATGATATGTGTGAAAAAAGAATAAACAGTTTGTAAGTGAAGAACTTTGAGGAACAAACGACGGAATTTGTGTTGGAAGAAAGACATAACTTCATTGATATTTTTGCAGACCGAATGAAAACGGACTTTATAATTTATCAGGTAATAATAAAAATGAAGATAACAGTTTTATATGATTTGGTGTTCCTCCGATTTCTTGGAACAACGTGTAGTGAAACTCCTCCAAAGTTCCCATGCAGAAGTGTTTCTTAGCAATTCCTTGAGATCTTTGCCTGCTTTCCCTTTTACATGTGACCTGCCTTATTCTCAAAAGCAAAGACACTCTTATTCCTCCTCTTCCCACCGCAACCCCCTCCACTGCCTTTCTTGTGCCCTTCAAGCGATTGAATACATCTCAACCCCACCCTCCACTTGATTCGTCTCGAAAGGTAATTAGCGCTTGCCCAACCAGAGGCCGGCGGTCGTTCACTTCGGAATAGAAGAAGAATAGGAGGAGAAGGAAAGCGTCTAGAATGAGAGAGAAAGGAAGAAGGGGAAGTAAAATGGATGAGGTAATGGATTCATTTTATGCAGGACTACTTGATACCTTTTGGACTCTATGTTATTTTAGAGGAGTCCAATCTTTTCGGAAACAACATAGCAAGCTCGTATCATACACACGCAAAGTGTTTATTGTATAATGTAAATAATTAAACGTTATTATAAAAATAGCAGTTGAAAATTGCGTATGATCGCGTGGAGGATAATAAACTAAGTTCATCTAAGATGTAAGAATTGAATAATGTTTCATGTTATAAGAATTAAGTAATGTTACATGTTGTAAGAATAAAGTAATGTTACATATTGAAGGTACACAAGACTAACATGTAAGAATTAAGTAATGCTACATGTTTAAGGTGTACTAAAGAATCATGTAAAACAAATAAAATGTATTATTAAATAAAATGTTAAAATTCGTTACAAGAACTTAATAGCACCATTGAAATATTGTTGGATACATAATGGTGGAACACATGCACGTAAAAATAGTATAAAAGGCGAGGATCAAAACGCAACACACCACTAAGAGAAACGACGCGGAATATAAATTACGATTCAAAGATAAAAAGGGAAATATTTGAAATATTAAAAAGTACAGAAATTGTAAACAAAAAGGTTAAATTTCTGAAGAAAATTGGAAGTTGTAAATTTTGATGCAGTAGGGAATTTAAAATGTATTCACTAAAATATGCTTTGAGGAGAATAATGAAAAAAATTCAATTTTTTTGCAATATGATGAGAAAAAACAAGTGACGTGTGATATTTCCGAGAAAAATAAAAGAAACCGCATGCATATGCTGCGCGTTGAAGTAGTGAATGCAAAAGGTTGGGGGAGGTGTTTGCAAGAGTTCGGGAAGGAGTTGAAAGGAAGGGCAGGTGATGAGTGAGCGTACCACTGGGGGAATCCCCCTGCTAATAGACTCAACTCTAGAATCACTCGCTTCACTTTCCAGAAGTTCACGAGAGGCACCCTTCGCTGTGATCGATGGTCGATCCCAATCGACTTCAGCTGCAGTCGAGAGGTCGATTTCCATTGCCTCGATCTCATTACGGAGAGGAAACAGATCATTGCACGCAATTACTTTCATTGTTTTATATTATCGTAACCAATTACTTTAACCAATATACTATTTCATTATTTTATATGTATTAACAATAAATAAATAAAGTGTCTCATTAAGTAAGAGTAATTAACATATTAGTTCTTTTGTATCATATGCTTAAATGTCAATTCATATGTTTGAATTTGTTTCTTGTACGTTGAAACACTGCTGAATCAGTAGAAATACCAACAACTTTGTAACTTTTCTCCGTCATATCAGATAATTTAATCTAACCTTATACGTATAGCCACTAGAAACTATAATACTTGCATCTTCCACATCATAACGTTAACAATACCAACAGAATATACAATGAAACGTCCCTTGGAGGACACTCCTCAGCAAAATACAATTATCTATAGCGAAATATTGTTTTTTTCTTTCCCTGTTCCATTCCTATTGAATTTAAGTCAGTACAAACTTCTGAAAAGAAGAAGCACTCTATAACGGACGCAGACAGACGATTTTTATACTAAATATATAGCAATAAAAGTGAATTCTATGGAATGTCTGTCACATGGAAATCTGAAAAAGCAATCGATGGAATTATTTGAAGGGATCGAAGAGTGTGAAGAACATAGTTTTTTAAAGTACATAACCTGCAAGAGAAATGAAAACAAAAGAATTCAGAGAACTTAACTGTGCGCTTTGTTTATTAAGCTTTCCGTGTTCTCAGCTGGGGTTTCCCACACCTACTTAAGAAAAGATGTCAGTTCGGTACCATAAGTTCCCTGGCAACCCAACATTTGTCCTTCCCCATTCCTTCACCGGAGTCCTACGGTTAGGTGAAAGAGCAGGCCTCATGGCCTGAAACTCGCCTACAGGCATAAAATAAATAACTATTCTTTTTACTAAATCATATTTATGAACTTTAATTTTCAAAAAGCTGACATTCAATAGCTCACAAATTTTATGGTCCCGTGATTTTCTCTGTTATAGGAACAATAGTACGCGGATAACCTGTCTCAGAGTCCATTTTGCGATGAGTTTTTTCTTTGGAAGGTGATATCGTACATTGTTCCTTCCAGTTGTGCTTTTGTTCTTGTTTACGGTTCCCATCTTCACTAAACTCTCCTGTAATACCTTAATAAACTGAAACACACCACTCAATTCTCCCTTTCGTCTCCAATTCAATGGCTTACCTCAAGAGAAGACAATAACGAAAGAAGCTCCCACTCCTCCATATGGAGCGAGGAAGATTCCTCAGAGAACACCAACGCGATTTCCATCTTAGACATCTTAGAATTTCCGCAGCGAATGTAAAAGTCCCGTACGCTTTCATTTCAACTGCGTCTCGCAGCTTCTTTGGGCAGGGGACAATCGTTCCGCCATAACCATCTTCTTCCTTCGGAGCATACCCGTCGTTGAAGGTTATATTGCCACACACAAACACGCGGAAGCACAAACAGGAGAGATTCAATCTTAGTGCCAATACTGGTTGAATGGATAATGTAGGGCGATAAGTGGTCTGTATAACTTTGAGTAATTTTCTTTTTCATTTCGAGATGTATCTTACCATGATTGTTTTCGTAACGTAAAAAGGGTAACTCTTCTTTATGTTTGAAAATGGAAAATTTATATTAAATACCTGTTATAATGTATGAGTACCATTACTGTACTTGTGGTCTGAAGTGCTTGCTTATATCAAGATCTGGATACAAGAGTTAATAGCTTGATGGTAATGATCGATATATAAAACCAGAGGGACGTATAATTTTTAATTAATCTTAAAAATATTTTTAAAATAGTACCAATATATTATCAAGCAGAACATCATGTTGACACAATAAGTTCAAAAATAAGTTACTCTCTTAGGCAATTAAGACGCACATGTTGTGGTTTCCCAGTTAGCGTCTTGTCTATTTCGCTACACACGTCTAGTGAAATGGTAATAAGAAATTTGGTGAATACACTATCAATACTTTGTCATGCAACTTTATCGAAAATAATACAATATGTCTCCCTAACATGAATTGCCAACTTCTACGAATGTAAGTAATGTCCGAATAAATATTTATAATAATCACAAAAAACGCTATTTTCGGTAAAAAAAATAAATTAATGACAAGAAACTAGGACAAGGTAATATTTGTTCCACACTTTAGATGCAGAAGTAACAGAATAGCACCGATAAGGCAAGTGAATTGAATTGGTGACCTATGTTGGCGATAGATTTAGGTTTAAAGAAAATTGAAAGTCTTGCCAAAATAACGCGAGGTACAATTACTCTTATAGGCAATAGTGAAGTAAATGTGTTGGCTAAGCTGTCTAGAAACCCTGTACCAAAATCAATTCAGTTAGACTGGAAAAAAATTAAATAATAAACAATAATTTAGTTTAAAAAGGGAAGTTATAAATTATGTATGACTACGTTGAGGACAATTAACTAATTTACTGCTACTATATATATAGTATTTTTTCGAAAAGAAACAAGCTAAAAGAGATTATCCAATTTCTGATCGGTTTTTCGTCTCTTATTCAGCGGTACCTTAACGGTAAATACGAGGTACCAAATACGTATGCTTTAAATACGGTGTGCTTTAAGAAACGATACCTTTGTAAATTATTGAAATCCGGAGTATACATAGATTTTTTGTACTATAAATAGTACTGAAACGAAAATAATTCGAAATAAGACAATGGTAGTTCACTTTTTCATCCCAAAATATATCAATCTTGTTATATTCATGAATATGGCTCGAGATATTCCCTTGAAATATTCCACAATTTATTTACTTGGGAGATAATTGGACAAAAATTTTTTCTTTAAAATAACTGACGTTGGAGACGTATTTTTGAAACATACTAGAGAAAACAAAGTAAATCCTCTCTTTTATCTTTCCTTGCTCCCTCAAACATCGCAAATAGGTTATTATGGATACTGATTCTCCCCAACAGTTTAAATAGTCCCTACACTTATAATGAGACACATATTGTTTTTAATATAAAAATATATCGTTATATACGTATTATGCTAACGTTCGTGAACACAATTAGGGAATAAATTGTCTTCCAAATGCCACTGTATTCATCCACCACACCTATGGTTCTAATCTGTGGTAATATTAAGTTTGTCGATATCATGATGTAAATGGTAATACATTGGTTCTGGTTATAAGTTTTAAATACAGTTTTTCTTTTTCATTATTATTTAACATTTTTCTCTTTTATTTAAATACTTCATATCTATTTCATTTATAAAATTCTTAGAAAAGGGTTCGCGGTGTGCAAATACATATTTGCAACCCAGTACTTTATTATGTTATGAAGCGAATATTTTTGGTTTAACGTGTAACACTGGAGGTCAGTTCATTTCCATGGGTCAGCTCAGGGTCATTGTCATGGGTTGGATCCTGTATAAGATGTTGACGTTGTTCGCATAGCAATAAAATATTGTTAAAATGGACACATTGTAATAATGATAATATTATTTACTTGTAATGGATGTCCTTGACCTACGTATATCGAAGCAGAGCGTATGGTTGCATTGGCATTCAGATATTGTTTTCATTATCGATGTTTTCACATAATTTTCGAGATACCATGTTATTAATGTCTATTTTCACATGGGTGTTATCATATTCGGTTATCACTTTGACATATATAATCAAAACTTTAAAACGATATATCATGTTTACAAGAAAGCAATTATATAATATTTTCACTAATACATTTATATTTAAAGACACTTTCATACATTTCAATTAAATGTCATACATTTCATTAAATTTGTTAAAGGTTTTTGTGAATTATTCGCACAGATTCAGCTGGGATTTTTTATTTTATGTTTTGCTACCCGATACGAATCCAGATTGCTATAAAAATACTTCTTATGTCTTCCCCGAATCCAGGCCATTCGCTCTCGGGAACTCTCTTGGATAATGGGAGAAATGATATCAGAAGGTGAAGTACTGCGCATGGTCCGTGATCCATTGATATTACCTCCTTTGTACCAGATTATTGATATTATTGATTTATTATTGATTGATTACCATTGATATTACCTCCTTTGTACTCATGAACTATCACAATATTCAGTGATAGTAGTTGGTCACCGAAACGTATTTGGACATTCGTACGATTAAGTATCGTATCACAATTGCAAACTACGATTAAGATTATTCCAGTGCCATTCCGTTAATCACAGGGTCTGCAACGCTCAAGAGATAATATATTGGAGCGTGACGCAGGACTAATAACTTGACAAAGTCACAAGAAAATTCATTTTTCACTTTCAAAAATTTTGTTACAGATTCTTACTTCAATTTCCATGTTTATTATTTCATGCATAACAAACAAAACTGTTTATTCGCATCTTCCCTAAATCACTGGAATAATTGTGCATGGTTGTTTCACTCGCCAACCCACTTTGTCTGTAGCGTTTAAATCATATTATCTCGGTGAAACATTTTTATCCCTAGTTCTTGAGTTTTCTTCCTATCTCTAACCTCTACCTTGGCCAAATTACTATATTCCCTCGGACCTCCACGAGACAAACAGAAACGAGGCAAAGAGAAGTAGCAATAGTGCGAAAAAACAAAGTGAAAAAGCTCTGGTCGAAAGGAAAGGGTGCCATAAAAGGCGCTATAAATGTCGGAAGCGACTCGGCGGCGCGCAGCAGCGCTTTCAGTTGTTTGCGGAAGGTTCTCGCCCTCGCCGAGAGGCGCACGCCTCACGACAGGAAGATGGCGGACGAAGTGAGGAAAGAGTATGGCCGATGAGTGACTGGTCGCGTGCAGGAATGTGCAGGTCGATGTTAACAGCCTCACCCTTGATGACTTCTAACAGTGACGTCATCCGCCTTTCGTCTCGGGGGTACTTCTCACATCGTAGCAGCAGACACGCTGCTTAGCCCAGTCGCAAGCGGAGTTGGCAGAAAGCTCTACTATTTATTTCGAGTACTTAGTGCTTACTATCCATCTAAAAGACTCTCTAACTTTGCAAATAGAAAGATCTTTTTACAATCAGCTCCCACTCCGAAGACACTCAACTGAAAGTTCCAATCTGGCTGACCTTGGTTTAGTTCTTCCTCAAATGTCGCCTAACGCACTTTTCACACCTATTCTCTCTTGTCTCGTCATCTACAGACTGTGCTGGCAATATGTCATCAAAGAGAAATCCGCAGATTCAGGACTCTTCTGGAGGGTAGCTCGTATACTCAGCCAACCAGCTAACGTATGGAAAGAGGAATGTTTTTAGTAATGCCCGACTGTAAAATGATGTTCGCCAAAAGATAATACAGGTAGTAATATCGGTTCAACCAACTCAAATCACACCTATTCTACTGTATACGTCGTTTGGTATTTGAAGGGATTTTTTTCACTCCACACCGGATTGAAATCCAAAGTGTCAACGAATATTTGAACCATGAATATACGAGTACATTAGGAATATACGTACAGCGCATGCCCTGGCTGCACTATCTTGCTGCTATATTTCAAGGGAGGAAATGGAAAGAGACCTTTTCGTGGAATGGTAGAAGTATATATGTTATTAGTCATATCCTTCAAAACATCCTCACCAAATGAATTTTGAGAAAGGTAATGCCATTTCATAGAAGGAGTTGGTTCGAACTTAAGGTGTCTTGCCTCTTTATATATCTCTCAATTTGATCCAGAGCACTGAAATCAAAGTTCAGAAACTGTGATGTTATTCATTCTTCTAGTGACCTGAGTTGAGTTTGATGAACGAGAGCTGGTCATTGATTTGCCTTCGTTGATGGATCGCTTTCTGACCAGAGATGACGCCGTCCGTCTACACCATCTGAGTGGATTGTGGACAGCTTCGTGTTGCATTAAGGAGACTCTGTTGACCTACAACGATGCTTGGCCTGCGTCAACATGTCTCTCAAGTGATATGGTTGGTGTCGGCTGACGTGTCTCGCGGGTATGGACTTGCATATCGTGTCGAGACTATCTCACATGATGGTTTTCATTATCAAATTTAATGTAATGTAGGTAGTATCCCTGTGTTTCTGATTAACTTCTAATCACACAAATTCATTCACTGATTTAGTAAGAATTTTTCAATGAATTTTCGCTAATAGTACTCAGATATTATGGAATTTCACACTTTCGAATTTAGTTCAGAAACACAGGTTCATTAAAAATACACCACCACATGTAAAGATGAGTTATATTATTTTTATGTGTACATTATACACAATGTAATAATCAAAATGTGGTTTGTTTTGTAGTTTCGATGAAACATTAAATCGTTGTGTGAGTTGATCTTTAACATATAATCAATTTTCGAAACACTAAAACAATCTCTTCTCTTTAGAAAGAATGCCCGTAAGTTGCTTTTCTTTGTGTAGTTTTGAGCTATAAAAGGAAGTTTAGGACCAGAAGTGAAGAAATTCTATATGTAAAGTTATTACTTTACATTGGTTTCTATGAATATTATTTCTAACTTCTCGATTGCTGGTTCTTGAAGAAACTAATCAGTAGAAGACATTTCAACTTGAAATAATAATAATTCTTCTCATCAAATATTTTCAGTCTGTGTGACGGCTGGTTGGCTAGCTCCCTCACTCTTGTCACCACTTCTTCGATTCAAGATGTCTTTACACAGAGATGCTCCTTGACACATCACCTGTCACTCCTTACCCTTGGTAACCTAAATGATTCACATATTGGATAATTCTAATTGAAAATTACTTTTTTACCAGGCATGTAAAAATATGCTTGGAAAGGACAGCGATTGTTTGAAAATATTTTTGTTTGGTATCAACAACCATTTTCAAGAAATCGCACTCCTTTATTTTGTACGGAGATGATAAACTGCTGTTGTCAACATCAATATAGAATACTTGAAAATTGATTTTGATTGGTATAATTTTTCTCAACATTTTGTACAGAATCCAAATCTAAACAATTTTTGCCTTTTACTTACACGATAGGGAAAATAAATTGCAATAAAATTTAACCTGTAGGTGAATCATACCGGACGCCATGTGTAAGAGTGTTGGTGTGAATGAAAAGTGATTCGTCAGGGAACTTCTGTGGGTGAAGACGTCTCGAAATGAAGAAGTGGTGACAGAGTGAGGGTTGTTGCCAGTCACGTTCCTATATTTTACAGACTATAGTTGCTTGAATGGAACTCATGATATTCCAGATCTTCGAAATACAAACTCAACTATTGATGAGTATTAGAGATGGCGTGCTTGGAGGTTGACGTGACAAGGTAAAAGTGGTCGCACGATCACTTCTCGAGTCTAATTAAAAAGTAACAACTTGGCTGCTTTCACAGACACAAGTTAATTACCTCTTTAATATTCCCCCACCCTCTCATTCCAAAAGGATTTGTTTCGTTGGATCATGGATTGCTTTTTACGGAGGTCTCGCGAATATATTCTTCTGGCCTTTGCCTCATTTACGGCTCAATAAGCTAAGAAAATGGGTTGGTCATTTGTTCATGACACACAGCCATGCCAACTCATGAAAATAAAAAGAAAGCATTTCTCTCCTTAATTTGGTCCCCGAAAATAGAAAAGAGGTACTTTTACTAAGTTCAACGCGACAATTCAACAACTATGTTCTTGAAAGGCTATTACTATGGAGAAATTATAGATGATAGAAAAACCTAATGACCTCTCCGACGTTAAGAGAAGTTGAAGAATGAAAGGAATGTAATGAAATTAAAATCTATCCTTCTTTTGAAATTATATTGACAGAAATAAAGTAACGATTTAGTAACTAAGTGATTTTTTATCACTAGAGCAAAGAATTCTTCATTTTATATTAAAATATGTCTGTGTTTTCGAACTGTTGCATTACTTCCCTAAATTTTACTTTTTTCTATTACCCATAGATAAGTTAAGAAAGCAGTTTTAATTGCAAATGACCACGTGAAGGAAAATAATCTTTTGTTGTCTTCACGACCAAAAATCAGAATAGTGTATATAGAAAAAGGAACAAATATTAATTTCCACCGCACATTAAAAATAATTAATAATAATAATAATAGAATGTCTTTATTTAGTGGTGAGACTCAGACCATAGGGTTTGCTCTACCACGTAAGAAAAAAACTACAATTTACGCCGAAGTAGAAAAATTTGGGAGGAGTAATATTTACATTTAAGTCTGGGAAAGCAAAGCAAGGGACCATCCTGGGAAACCTTAAGCAATTGAGGAAAAACCCAGCAATACCCTCAATCAGGATGGCGGTTTAGGACCGAACAAGTTAATGTCACAATATAACAATTGACATAATAATATGATAAACAAATAGGAAAATTTACAATTTAAACTTCTTAAAAAATATTTTAACATGACATTATTAGAAATATAAATATCAAGATAATTGTAATTTCTATAAACGAGTGAATTTGAGAGCACAAAAAATAAAGGAAACATCATAGTGTGAATAAATGAAACACAAAAAGCAAAAGGGAATACTGTGCAATAAGAATTAAAAAACAAATAAAGACATTTAAAAATGTAAAATTTGTGCACTAAAAAAGATAAAAATTACTAATTATAATTACAAATTCAACATATTAATATGTATAAATAATTGTTGATTTATAGAATACAATACGGTGAGAAAGAAAATACAATTTTGCGCTGCACCAATTTTAATTTTTTTACAATCTTTATTTAGTACACAAGACATAAATAAATTTCACATAAAACATAAACATTAAACAGATGAGGAGGATTATGTGGGTTGAGAAGAGAAGAAAGTGAAAGATGGGGAAGTGAAAGTGAAAGAAGTATTAGAGACAGGAAATGAGCGGGAAGAAGTGGGAAGAGGAGGGAAGTGTTTTGTAAAGTGACTAAAGTGAATTATGTTGCAACCACATGGATAGATGTCGCTTATACAAAGAGAATGAAGGAAGAGATTTAATTTGAGTTGGTTACTTGTTCCATGCTCTGATGGACTGTATTGAAAATCATTTGCTGAAAAGGGTTGTGTTGTGTTATGGGATCGTGATAAGGAACGAGTCTCGCGCGCGCTTTAATTTCAAAAATTATAAAAGTTTAGATAATTTTTTTAATGGCCGCTATTGAAGATCTTATACATAAGAAGTAACATATTTAACGAGTGTCGTTTCTCAAGTGTAAGTATACCGGATTTTTCATAATATTCAGAATCATGATTATACTTCCTTAAGTCGAAAATAAAACGAATGCTTGTATTTTGCGCTATTTCTAATTTACGTTCTAATTTTCTCGTTACATCTGTGAGCAAGAAGTCACAGTAGTCAAAATGAGGCGAGACTGGGGATTTTATAAGGGTTTCTCGTATAGGAATTGGTAAAATATCACGTAAACGTTTCATTGAATGAATCGAAGAGTACACGTTCCGACATATTTTATCAATTTGATTTTGCCAGATAAGTGAGCTGTCAATATAGATGCCTTAATTTGTACACTACTACACCATGTTATTGGTGTTTGGTCCACTATGATGTCAGGTAATTGTGCGTTTGTAATTTTTTTGATAGATTGCTTTGAACCAAGGAGAATACATAGTGATAGAGAGGGATTTAAGAGAAGACCTAACGATTTAGCCCACGAATGTAGCGATTCCAGACCTGTATTAATGCGTTCAGTGACTGATCTTATGTTAGCTTGTGTGTCGCATATATTATATATTTGTAAATCATCAGCATACATTTGAAACCTACTGTACCTAACAGACTTGTCGACATCGATCACATACAACAGAAAAGCTAGAAGGCCGAGAACGCTTCCTTGTGGTACACCTCTTTTTGTCAGGAGGGCTACCGATTTTTTATTATTATTTACGACTATTTGTTTACGATTAGTTCAACTTTCCGAGAACCAATTTACAGTCGGCATTACATGTCCCAGTTATCTTAATTTTGCAAGAAGAATATTAAGATCGACCGAAACGAAGACTTTGCTAAAGTAATAAGAAATAAAACTGTAATTTTTCCTGGATCTGTTGCATTACGAACATCTTCGATAACGCTTTATAGAGCTGTCCTAGTGCTTTTGCCTGTTCGAAAACTCTATGGACATTCATTCATTATATTATCAGATAAAATAAAGTCTTCTATTGGCTTGCGGGAAATTTTATCTAGTATCTTTGAGAGAGCGGGTAAAATGCTAATTGGGCGATATTCATTCGGATGCTTAGGTTGTGTTGTTTTGGGAATAGGATGTACTACAAACAAATTCCATGCCGTGGGGAAAGCACCACTATAGAGTTATTAATAATCTCAGTTACTGGCGGAAGAGCAAAGTCGCAACATATTTTTATTATTTTTGCGTTTAGGTTATCAGATCCCGTGGCGTTAGAATTAATACTCATTATTCATTTCAGAACGTCAGATTGGTTAATAGAGTAAAAATAAAAAGAGTCGCTTATTGTATGTACTATCTCTTGCATATATGCAGATTATATAGAACTGTTTCTTTCAACGAGCTATCAATACACGGTGCTTGGTTCACAAAATGATCATTTAATTTATCTAGAGGTATATTAATATTACAAGAAACTTTTACTTTTCCTAATCCAATACTTTTAACAGTTCTCCAAAGCGATCAACTGTCTCGTTTTGCACCGAGATTTGCACTGTCTCGTTGTAATATTTAATTTTTCATTCCTCAATTTCTGAGTGACTTTATTTCTCAGGAATGTAGAATTTTTTATGTTTTAGTACGGCGGGCAATGGAGTAAGCTCTGTTTCATTAATTTTCGGATTTCAGTCGTTATCCAAGGAGCTGGGGGACGTGTTACGCGTGCTATCTTTAACGGTATATGACAATTTATATGAGTGTTTATTAATTATGTAAAAACTGAGACTTCACCGTTTAAGGTTCTTGATATACACGATGCCATGGAAGGTGAAGTCCTTCAAGAAAAAAAATCATTTTTATCTATGTTCTTATAATCTCGGTATTGAATTATTTTAAGATTATACTTTGGACATTTAAGACTGTACGAAAGGTAAATAAGATCGTGCTTCGAAACTCCTGGAACAGGAAATTGTCCGTGAAAGCGTACTTTTTCTGGATCAATCCATGTCAAATTTTTTTGTGTGATGGGTGGGATGAAGATGTAGAATTTTTAAATTCATACTGAAAAAGAAACGAGTAAAAGCAATTACGTGATCAGTAGTCATATGAGCGAGATTACAATTAATATTACCCATAACTATTATGGATTTAAATTTAATTATGCAAGATGAGAATAATTCATCTAAATCATAGAGACTACCACGTTTAGTAGGATTGTGTACAACCACAAAAAGACATTTCTTGTTCAGTAATTGAACTTCAACAAGAATAATTATCGTGAAATATTGGTAATTGGCAATGGGATAAGTTTGATGAACATATTCACAATATTCTACCCTAACGATTCGAGAAATAAAAAATAAAACAAACAAATTCGTAAAATAAAACATAAATTACTGCCCATGTCTACTACTGCCTAATTACGGAAGACAAACCATATTAACATTGAATTTTCTCTTGAACCATGCTAACGAAAATTACCAGTCTATTGTGTGGACAGTATTGTCAATCTGAAGTTTACTGAAATAGTTACGTAGATAATTTTCAACTGAAAGAGAGATCTCCCAGAATGTGAATGAAAAGAAAATCTGGAGTACGCCCCACTCACTTTCAAATTATAATTCATAACAAAAAAGTGATTGAGTTAAGAAAACCATATTGAAATAAAGCTACAGGAAAACAGAAAAACATTTCGAGAAAATAACTGATCATATAAAATAATCATCAAAGTCGTAACGGATATTGAAAATATTAATCGCTTTAAACATATTTATCCTCACACCCTTACACAGTACAATCCTAAACAACCTATCTACAAATTCAAATACAGAATTATCATCCACCTTAAACTCTATGCAATTGCATAAAAGGTTGATCTAAAAAAAGACGCCAACAAGAAACTTTGAGATAACTCGCTGTATCCCCAAAACGGTGCGATGTACATAAATGTGTATCTGTACGCGAATTAACTGAACGATCAAAAAAGCTTATACTCATATTTTCAAACTTTTGAACTTTAAGAAAGTGGAGGTGGAGCACGTTGTGTAAAATAAAGTTTGTATGAGCTGTCTAGGAACAGGCTTCTTTCTATTCTCACTGCACTCAAAGTCAAATCTCAAGTTTCGTTTAGGTGCAACAATTTGTTCGTGAGTTATCTGGAGAACAAAATTCTTAACATACATACGACATTGGATATCATCGCCTAAATTTGAAAGTATACTCTCCTAGAGTCAATTCGTAAAGATCCGAAAAAAATGACATTTCTTTCGAGCGATTACAATACTCTTCCTTTGTACATTCTGCGCAATTGGAAAGAAATAAATGTGTTTAATTGAACATTTCCTACTTATTCCAAACTTCGATATGCTGTACAATTCCAGAGTGTCCACAAAACCTCTGAATTATTCGTTGGGTCGTACTGCGTGTATGTAGTTGCAGCTTCGACATTTATCTCATAAGTGCAAACTATTGGTTCCACATATCCACGGCTCTTATATGAACTATAGTCAACACAAATAGGTTAACGAGGAAGAATATCCTCCGAAACCTCCCAATTGTCGAGAACTAACTCCATTTCATTTTAGGTGCAATACATCGAATTTGGAGTTATGAATCGCCTTCGACCGGCTCTACATCATCTTACCATTGTTTATTTACGCTCTCTGCTGAAACTACTTCTCAATTACGTGTACCAACCATCGACATGAAAGCCAAATCCTAACGACTCGACGGTCGCGCTAACATTAAATTCGCAAGCAAATCGAAAATTGACGACCAATGTACTCACGCTGACTCGCCTCCCGTTATTTACCTCGATTACTATCGGTGCATGTTCAATTGACGGCTCTTTGGAGCCTCACAGTTGCCTCGGGTATTAAAAATAGGTCTAAAAAGAATTTAAAATGGGTAGATACTTAGAAAAATTTAAACTTCATATAAATTCATAATCTTCTGAAATAATTCAAAACATTTGAATGTTAGTTCTTTCATGTACAATACATCAATTATTGAAACAACGTTGACGAAAGTAATATAAGACAAAAGTAGGAATCAACTCTTACATAGCTGTCAACGACCAGAATTAAGGACCTTCAATGCTTTACGAGAAAAATACAGTGAAAATGTAATAAAAATTTTTAAAAGAATTTTTTAAACAAATTTTTAAAAGAATACTATAAACAAATTTTATTGTCAAGACCACTTTTTGTAACACATCTTTTTCGAATGTTTTATTCGCATTCAGGCAAAATAATGATACGTTAAGTATAGGTTAAAGTCAAATTAAAGAAAAAGAAGATAAATAAATTGTTCTAAAATTACATCTTTATTTATTTATCTTGATTATATAATGAACGTTAATAGAAGAAAGAAACGAAGATCCAGACTTTTATTCAAATTATTGGACCAGAAGATTACAAACACGTTATGAATAGGATTCGATGAAGGTTGAGCACAAAAAATGCTTACGATGAATTTTAATTTAGTTTCCAAATACTAGTAGATCTAGTGCATTGTTTTTTAAAATATTTTATGGTTATAGTAATTCTCGCAATTAGAGAATTAATAGGATCTCACATTTTGACTCTCTCTTCGCGTAACACGCAATGAATGTTTGCAGTTGACTGCGTTTCGAGTTACGTACAGGTTAGTATAATACTTAAAGGGAGAAATGTGAATGTTATAGACCTATTCATGTTACCGTCATAAGGATTCTATTGATGGGACATCATATTCATCTCTTTCGACCTTCAGCTGTCCTTAGGGAAAAGAAGAACCGCGTAACATTCTTGACCCGCCCCCGTTTCATCCGTGGAAAAAAAGTGTCAGGCGTCATTAGTCGTCCGAAGGTAACGTGTTAAAGAAAAAAAAAATCAAAACCTGAACTCCCTGACAGAAAAAACAACTTATTGGCCAATTTTATTTCATTTTAAAACAAAAGAAACAATTCGCTTGAAATAAAAATCGTAAAGAAGTAAAAATTTGTTATTAATCAAAGAATAATCTAATGTGGAATAAGTCTGGAGTTTAATCATGTTAAATTCTTATTTAGCTATGTAACATTAATTACTATTATTATTATTATTATTCATTATTTATTAATTCTCAGCTCAAGGCTGGATAAGACGGGATACGAGACATGCCAAGCATTCCATTCTATGATTTGATTAAGTATTTAGAAGAACTTCCGGAGAGTTCGACATATTTCTAGGATGTTATTATTATTATTATTATTATTATTATTATTATTATTATTATTATTTGTCTTCTGGCGAGGTTCAGACCATGAGGCCTTCTCTTTCACCTAACCATTGGACTTGGGAAGGAGATGTTGTGTTGCCAAGGAACGTATGGTCGGTCCCGACATTTGTCTGAAGTAGATGAGGGAAACCCCAGCTGAAAACCTCACCTAGATCGTCCGAGCAATGGTTGAACCAAGGCTCTACCGCTCAGCGAGACCGTGGAAGCGATGACTCTACCGCTAGACCAGCACTGTCTGTCTTGACCACCCATGTCGGCACATTGGCTAATATGCATAAAAAACTAAACAAATACCTTTATTCTGCTTAGTGCAGTGTAGGTATCGTTTGAGTTATATGCATTAACGGTAGGTGTAGTATGTATTGCTTCTGTAAAGCTGCTGTGGATCGAAGTACTTCTGAAAATAATGTTTTAAATATCTTGGCTTGTTAAGACTCGTACTACAACACTTTGGAGCATTACCTCAAGAACTAACATTTTATGCAAATTTGTGCAGTTTATGTGGAAAATGGTTTCTTGGATAACACGAGTTCGAAACGTCTGCAACAAGAATTTAAATTTTGACACGTTTGTGGAACTAATGCCGTGTATCCGCGTAAATGAATTGATATTATTGTGACCTAACGAAGTCATATNATATATATATATATATATATATATATATATCGAATCATTCAGTTCTTTGTATATAAAAGGTAGAAAAAGTTTATAGTTTTTATGAACATGAATAAGAGTAGATACTCGTATTTTACTTAGCATCTTCCCCACATATATCATGAAGTAAAGGGTTTAGTTCATGATATACCTACATTTACTACAACATAACATAGCATAGAACTCAAACTATAACTACACTCTACTACGCAGAGTAAAATCATTTGCTTCGTTTTTGTTTCTATGGCACCTCTATCAAAATGTGAGAAACACCTCTGCACCTATTGTTGTCCCTTGTGGGTCACCCATTTGAGCGGATTGTGTCCTAGGCTGCAGCGCCAACTGATTTACAATGTCGGAACGCCGCTTTATCTCCTGCGGAGCTCTTAAATGAAGATCGGTCGCTTATTGCGTTCAGTGGGCGCTCGCAGGACAGGGGGTTGAGCTGGATAAGCGTGTTGCCGGAGGAGGGATGTGGTTCCAAGCGTGTGGACGATTTTCGCGAGAGAGATGGACGATGATTACACGCTGTGCGGTAATCACTTCCTAGAACGAACGATAAGGCATTGTGTGCAGCGAGTGATAGTGGTTCAACCGCGAAATGGGACCAAAGGTTTCGGGACATTACGGAATATGGGTGAATGGTAGCTCCATCGCGATAATGAGGAAAGGGACCGAAATTAATTGAGTATTCCTTCGTAATTAAAACTATATTTTCTCCAAATACAATTCTTCAGCAATATTACCTGTAATTTAGAATTTCCAGTATTGTTTTTTACTTCGGAGTGCTATCAAAAGAGGCTAAAAAATTCATGTTATTGAAAAATGTTTTGAAATAATGTGGCTGTGGTTTATCGCTTAATGTGTAAGATATTAATGTGTATGATTAATACATGTAAGATATATTTAATCGATGTTGTAAACTAAAAGGAAAATTATATTAAAAAATATACAAATGTATTGTTTTGTATAATGTGAAACAGGAGACATACAAAAATAATTTTTACTGATCTCAACCGCATGAAAAATGAGAAATCATAAACACTAGTGAACATATGTTGTTTCAAAAGAATGAAATGTTTCTGATTAATTTTTTTTCTTTTGCAGGTATGTTTATTATATTTATCTACTCAGTTTCATCTTGTGATCTTGGTAATAAAATATTATTCTATATTAGTGAATAGAAATATTTTCTCTTATATAATACTGATTTATTTTCAAATATTGTTTCGACTAAAAATGCTGTTTCAGGAACGTTTTATGCAGATATTCTTGAGTGGAAACCCACAACTAAATTTTACAGTTCCATACACATACAAAATTATTTCTGTAGTTTTTTTAGATTTAAAAGACAATGTGATAATATTAATTTTTTAATGTTTATTACTGTTCAATCAGCCTTACGGCTTTACAGACGTTTGTATAATATCTGTTCTCTGCACATCAGGAGCTACAAAGGAGTGTATTTAAGTATTTTAATTTTCTAGTATTATCAAGGGGTGAAGAGAATGGGAAGTTGTAAAGGGATTAATGGTGGTTTTTGCATTAATTGTATTATATCACGGAGATTTGAACATTTCTTTGGGAAATTTTGTTCTATTTTTTTAGAATATTTGCTTGCAGTCATGAATTGATATAGGATGTTCTTGGATAATCTACTTCTTATCCAAGCACATCCCAGTATATCGTGTATATAGTTATACGAGAATTAATATGAAAGTACTACAAAAAAGTATGAGATCCTTGTGAACGCCCCTCACTTCTAAATATTATGACTTTTTCTTGTGAATTTTATAAAGTACAGCAATGAAATGGGAAAATATAAGCTTCAAAAGAATATCTCTCCTACATTATTATGAATTCCAACACAAAAAGTAGATTATGAAATTAGTTGATAATCTTAAACTTAGTCAGAGTTGCATTGAGTATTGGCAAAATTTCGCATGTATTGACTGCTCGTCCCCATGTCGGGATGATGCTCATAGTTCATTACGAACACAAATCGTTTTTAAAATGTTCTGTTTTTTAGTAAAAATATTTATGATAGTTAAGGCCCTAATCATCTAAAAAAACAAAATATGATAAAATTATTTTGTAGCGCAATTTTACGAATATAAAAAGAAGGTTTGAAAGATAAATTTTAAGAATTAATGCTGGTAATGATCATCGATAGTCTAGATTAAGTGCAAAGAAGTCTCTTCGGTGCTGCATGGAGTTCCGGTGCGTCGTTGGAGTAAACGGCCTCTCCTTTTGACACTGCTGACGGAGAGTGCTGATGTCAGCATCGTTAATAAGGTCGGGTGTCACGCGAGGGACAGCTGACTCCGGATTCAAGCACGCTGTCGCCAGGATGACGAGACAGTAGGCGTCAAAGGAGAAGGGTCTTCCTTGGGACCATATACTTTCCTGAAAATACAAACTACAATCTTTTTGGTCCAAATACATTGTAAATTATCTTTTTTACTCCAGTAAATGTGCGTGTATGTATTCGTTTTGGCCTACTGTAGGTCGCGATAACGAGCGCAAGCAAAACCCGATTTCACATGGTTTAATCTCCTTAACGATATCTCGACATTTTGCATAGTAACCAATTTTTTTTATTCAAAACATGTTTTCAACATGTTCGTCGCCATCAGTGAATCTTCACGAAAATTGATAGGTATAAAAGAAGTTAAAAATAACAACCTGAATACTGGACATATCTGCAAGGAAAGTGCATCGGGAGGGTGTCGGTTGGGTTCTTTTATACTTGAGCGTACTGGGAACGAGGGTAAGGATGGTGTTTAGGAATGGAAATCAAGAAAAATCCTATGTTGCTAGTCTACTGTCTGTTGCTAAGGAAATAAGTGGGAAATCGATTTGTTTATTTAAAAGATGATTTTGTCTGAAGTTACTTGAAATGCGGAATTGTTCTAATTTTACCTTGTGCCAAAATCTTGTTTATTTTTTTTAAATGGTGACATTGGAGTCAGTTTTGATTGTGTTTCCGGTTTGTGTGAGATGTGTGATTTGGTTGTGTTGTTTCTCCATGCATGTGTTCTGAGATGCGTTTTAGTGGTTGATGGATGTTTTTGGTGTGATGGAAAGACTATTATGGAGGGAATTGTTGATTTTGAACGTAATGTTCGATTTTCTTTATAAGGTATTGGATATGGAATATAATACATTTCATAGACAAGGTATTAAAATGTATATCTTGTGTCTGTTTGTGTTTCGTATGAGTGATGCGTACGATTGAAGTCTGAGATTCAAATTTTTTTTCTAAATTAATTTATCTACTGACAAATTTTGAATATCAGTCTGAGCTTCTTGTGTTATGATAGAAATGTCCTTTTTTAATGTAGTCTGGTGAAAGAGGTTTGTTCATTACGTGAATCATTGCGTGCAGGGCGTCGGTTTTATGAGATAGGGATGGTGTGAAGAGTTATGAATAACTGTGTCGCTGTGTGCAGGTTTTCTGTATGTCGAAGGTGTGTTTGTTGTTAGTGATACTTACAGTTACAGAAATTTCCGATCTCTGTGGTGCGGTTTATGTCCGGATGTTGAGATTGATAAACCGCATGAATAATTCTAATTGTCGGGTCGTACTTGTCCATACTGATAGTATGTCGTCTACAAACCCGTGACAGTAATATTGGGTTTTCAGTAGTGGCAGTACTGAGTCGAATAACCGTTCTTCAAAATGATTCATGTGTCATGATAGAAAATACGGAAAGGAGAGGGCTAAGATATGATCCCATTGTAATCCGGAGGTTTGTTTATAAAACAATTGGTTGTAAGAAAAGTAGTTGCAGTTTGTGAAGATGGACATCAGATTAGAGAGTTAGAGCGGTCGAAGAGAGGAGGCTTTTACTGTAGTATATTATTAGTGATATTAAATGTAAAAAACAGCAAACTGCAACAAAAAACCCAAAGTATATCTTTAGATATCATTAGGCCTACTTGAATGAACTGCACATTATTCTCTATAGATTCTAATCGCTGTAACTGGTAGGCACTTTCAAAAGCGACCTGGTGACGAGGGAGGAGGTATACCCTGGAGCGAGTTCTGTGATTGCGTTTCCTTTGTTTCGCAGTCACCTTCACAATGGTTTCAAACACTTGTGTGCTCGAAAGAGAGAGAGAGAGAGAGAGAATGAGGGAGAACGAAAAAAGCGCAAGCAATGCACATCGACTGTCTCTGGCATTTATGGAGATTCGCTGCGAAAATATTCATCTTATGCGATGGTGCATTTTCACCAGAAGCCCGTAATATTATCTAATACTATCAATAGATCTAACAGGTTTAACTGCGTCAATCTGTCACTAGAGACCTCTATTCTCACCCATACATTTCATGATGATAAAATATGCATAATTAGTTATTCATTACATGGAAAATCGCCTCATAAATTGTGAATGTCAATTTTCTAATTTTAATGTAACATTGAATCAATTCTTTAATTGGTATCAAATTCCTTCCTCCAACCACGTGATGCGACCATCTGGAACTGTCGCGAACGTGGCTTTATTGTGATCATATAAACTTTAAATACTGTTGATGGGTCCACACACCGCGGCTGCCTCCTGCACCTTCCAACGGCCTGCGACGCCAACTCAATATCGACGAACGCTACATGAACGTCGTGTTCACATACCTTTCACTGGCCACTAAAATCTCACGAACAGTATGATCTTTCACGATCAGTTCAATCTCCCTTCATTGACGAATTCAATAACATTAAACTGAACCTTGTTGTTGGTAATCATGCATCCTTTATCTTTAAATTAATGCCAAATGTTTAGTTGTAAGTTTTAGTGTTAGAATATTTTACGTGTATGTCCATTGATTTATTGTGTTTTTAGGTTATATTTTTGGTGGGATTATTAGGGAACGTGTTTTTGTGTCATTTCTTTGTAAAACAATTAATATTTGTATGTACATTGATTTATCGTTTGCTTTGATGTTAAATCATGGTAATCCATGTGATCCTCCAATTTAAAATCTTTTAATTATTGAATTCAAGATACCTTCCTCTCCCATAGCTACCAGAGTGTTCATGCTCCATGCGAAATGGCCAAATTCATACAAAAAGGTATTTGGTTTATTCATGTTTCTTCATCTTCTTTTCTTCTTTGTTTTCTTCTTCTTTGTTTTCTTCTTCTTTGTTTTCTTCTTCATTTTCTTCTTATTATTATTCATCTTCTTAATTTTCTTCATCTTCTTCTGCTTTTTTTGTTTTCTTGTTCCATGCCGTTATCGTCACATCTTCTTGTTTTATCGCGCTATTCTCATTTCCGGGTGTAATCCCATCATCCCATCATCTATGTTCTATCATATTTTCTTCGAGTCTGTATTCCTTTTTATCTCACAAGAAGACGGCAAGCCACTCATTTTGGAGTATAATTTTTGAGTTTCATACATTCAAACTCTGATAAAATTTGTTTNTTTTGAGTTTCATACATTCAAACTCTGATAAAATTTGTTTCACCTTGAAGGCTTAAATGCGTGCACATAGCATTTGTACCTGCTATACTGTACAAAGATCAAAATAGAACATCACCTCCGGTATGTCCTGTGAGAAAGCAATGGATTTGAAGAACAAACGCATTTGAGATGCCTGGGTGATACTCTCAAAAAGTGCCAAATAGTTTTTTCGTTGTAATGTTTTTTCCCGTAAGGCAGGTAAAAAATTCTTTCATTGAAGTTTTAATATTTGTATCATGCAAAAAACGGTCAATTATAAAAGAAATGGGCGCTTCAAAATGTACAACTGAGGAATAATAGTATTTTTATTACCAGTAATTTCGGTTTTAAATACATTATAAACATACGTCTTTCCAATACTTGGTTGTGATAAATTCAGCAACACATTTTACTATACCCATTTGAAATCCGCTATATTTTAATAAATTCAGCGGCTCAGCATTTTCTAATAAATGGTTTAATTTTCACGTTCGTAAAGCTAGGAGATTTAAAGGTCATTAGAAACTGTGAAAAACGACGACCTTATTGGGAGAAAATATGAAACCAATTTATCGCAGAAAATGTTGTATCTTTTGTATGCAAATAACTCACGAAGGAAGAGGCGAATAAAACATCGCCGGAGGTTAAGGTGGAGAAAAAAGATACAATTTTTTTTTCTGGACGTCATGAACACTCACTGAGTGACATTAAAGCACCGTTTCCCGTAGCTTTAATGTTTGCGACATAAATGTCGGGAGCATCGTTCTGGGATGTTTGCTTGCAGAACAATTTATCTGGCATGTTGTTCTCTGCGAGATTTAGTGACATCTCGCAGATTTTATTCGGGACGTTATTATCAGATATATGTCAGTACGTTAGTAAAATATACGTGAGAGAGGGATAACAAAGTCTAATGTAGAGAAAAAGAACAAGGATTTTATTTGTATTGATTAAATCTAAAAATAGCAAGTAAGTTTATTGTATCCAAGAGCTTGGTAGAACTTGATTCCGTCAATTTTTTTTACCACGTTTGACAATACGTCACCGAAAAAGATTCTACTGAAAGTATTCTTTCTATTACGTGGTTTATGAATGATTAATATAAAGAATGTAAAAATATAGATGGTAAAATGTTAATAAATATTCTCTAGATGAAGAGCTATATCTAGCACATATACACATTGGAAAACATAAGAGAGGAGAAACACAGAACATGAAAGATGAAATAAGGGGAATGATAAAATAAAATTGATTCACTGAAGATACGAGAAGGTAGTAAAATTTCATTCTGCATACTCATGTACAGTTGTAGGCTCGAGAATAAAAATATCAATCGTATGATGATACATTCCCTTACGTATCTGTTTCAGATACATTCATCAGAAGAATGAAATGACTTCATCAGAAGTCTCTCAGAGTTCTAGACAATCATTTCAATTATTGGGAACGATGTTTTCAATCTACATTTAAAAAGAAAGAGAATCTGAATTCCAACAAATTAAAAAAAAATGATTTAAGGTAGGGTATCCTTGTGAACAAACAAAATACCCGGTAGAATACAAATACGTCATTTTTGTGTTATTTAGTCGTATTCAGGATCATAGAAAGTAATTTGGTTTTAGGTTATGGAGATAGCAAACGTCACGCCAAAATTTTATTGATGTTAACTTTTAAGTTATTTGTGTTTAAATTATTGAAGATTATATTAATGATATTAATTTGTTAATAAATGGTGAATAAAGAATAGTACAATAAAATTAATAAAATTTGTAGAACATTAAACTGTATTTGATCTTCTCGCTTGGCGTAGGGACTTAAATTCCCAGAGATTCGAAATTTGGGAGACATGTTATCCAGGGTTGGTCCGTACATTAACGACTTTTTTAAATCGAAACTTGGCATAAATTTTCTTTATTTATTTTTGATAGTATTGATTTTTGGTGTAAACTACACAGAGAAAAGACTTACTTGTAGGTTTAGAGCTTCGAAATTTGGTACATGAGTTCCTCAGGTTGTATCCATGTGCACTATGCTGCGATCTGTTTGGAAATTCGATTACTTTATACACACCAACAATGATTGAGCAAGAATAGATGGACGAAAATCAATGCTTTTACGCCAGCAATGCAGAAGATACTGTCAGTACGAATAAAAAGGTGATACAGTTCGTGTCGTTTGTGGATACCATGTAACTATTGTGTAGAGTATTTATGATAAATGAAGTAAAATAAAATATAAATAAACGTATTTACTTCGACAAATAAGTACATTTTTTAAATTTTCCTTTGAAGTTTTTTTTCCCAGTATGTATGTTTTTTTTCTTCTCAGAGTTACGGAATGTATGAAACCTGGATGTAAAACGCATCGTAAGAGAAAACCAAACTAATTTTCCAACGTTTTAGACTAGTTTTTTCGTAATCTATTCATCACATCTGCTTTTGCGTTCTGAAATTCATACAACCGCGATTTCGAAATAAATACCCTCTTCTTCGTTTTTATTAACACATGGGGTACCAATTTTCCGTGGATGAGTACCCTGACTAAATCGGGTTTTGTTGCATTGGATTCGTATTGACGACAATCAAGAAAAAATACTGAAGAAAATATACAAATCTACGTGAGAAAATTAAAATTACTGAAATAAAATAAATGTCAGGGCACTAACGCGTGTGAGGAATAAAGCTCACCAGCAGCGTAAAATACAGTATTCATTTACAATTTTCTCTTGTAAATTGAGACGTAATTTGTACGATATATTAAAATGTAATTTGAGACGATATATTCTTGTAAGTTTTTCAAAGATTTTGTGATCATCAATCATTTTTTTATTGTGTTTCAAGATAAAAAGTGCATCTCCTTCTACTATTTTTCGTACCAACCATTACTAGAGCTGACACGACGAGAGTATGTAACGTCTCGCTAACGAAAAGTGTCTGTTTTAGAAATATTTAAAGACAATCACACGACAGACTTGGTAATACATAATTCAGTAATAACATAGTTCGATATTACAAAAATAATTCTTACGAACATGCCAGTCAAAGTTTCATTTATTCTGACGTTTCAATCCCTCAAATGGTTAGCCCTTCTCAAGAAATTAAAAAGTGCTATATTGTGTTCGTAACATGATTGTCTTAGAACATCCACTCATTGAAGTTATGTGCGCTCCAGCTATATTGTGTAGTAATGAGTTGGTGTTAATTTTTTGTTTTAATTTCTTGAAAAGAGCTACTCATTCGAGGGACCGAAACGTCGAAATAGACGAAAGTGGCTGGTATGTTCACAACAATTATTTTTTGAAATGAAATCAATCAGTGGTTACCTCTTATTTGTTGTTCTATATTCTTATTTGTAGTTACTCGTTAAACAGGTTGTTGTCCATGCAAAATCACCCTCTTATCTTTACTATAAGTGGGGTTGAAAGAGGGGTCTGTTGGCGGTAGAGATATGGAACCGGCGACCACGCGAAGGATAATTCAGAAGACGATGCTCATCCCAGGGCACCATTTTGCTGAAGCCTGAAGAGGAAAACGCCGCTGTGGCTGAGGAACGTGCAAGAATGCCGGAGAGGAGGGCGGGGACGAGAAACAGCGGAACGTCGTCACCCGCAAGCGCTGCTCGACAAAAGGCGATCGAGCCAGCAACAAGAGACTGCGCTTCAACGATGTTCTGCTGTTGGGCTCTTGAGAGCGCACTGGCCACCGCCCACATCCCCAATAAACCCTCACCCACAAACTTCCATTTTATTCTATGACTGAACACGCCCTTAGTCGGTCTTCCCTCTTGACTATATTATGACAGAAAGTACTAATACTAATTTAATTTTTTTATCACTTGTCAATATTACAAATTTTAAGGTCATCTATATTGAAGTACTGGTTACTCACTGTCTATAAAATATCTGTTAAAAATAAGTTTAATTTTACATTCTGCGCAATATTTTAAGAAGAATGGTATCAAACATATTCAAGCAATTGCTGACTTTTTTTAAGAATATGATTACTCTGCTGTTGCCAACATCAAGATTACACGACACTGTGTATTTTTGTCTTAGATTATACTTCTACGGAAAATTTTGGAAATTGTCTTGATTTATTAAACGTGAAAAACATCACACCTACGACAAGATTTACTACCTTACACGTAATTGTTCTTTGACAAGAGCAAACGAACAGTTTGTGTTCTTTGTTTCGAATTCTGCTTCAGCGTCCAATTCTTCCCGAGGGACCACAACTGAAATGCTCTATTTAGCGTCACGTGAACTCGGTTGATGCTCCTGATTTGCTGACGTCACCTCACACACACTTCCGTTGCTCGAAATCAGCAATTAAGCACGGTTTGTTTCTAGATTGTCTGAAATATTTGCTGGAGCGGGTTAGTGGACGTTTGGCGCACTGTCCATTCGCTCTCGTTCTGTTACTTGTTTTGCACATCCATTTGTTTGTCATCCACCCTAACGTTTTATATAAAACTTCTTAGTTTTTTTATGTGTTTACTATTGATCCTCTACTATGGGATTGTCTCCTCTAAATTGCAGACAGTATGCATTATATTAAACAGATGAAGGACAAGAAATTGTCTGCTAAAAAGGTCAGAAGAATAATTTCTATTTAATTACGATTGTAGACGTGAATAATGTCAAGGACAACAAGGACTTGACTAAAAGGACCAGACGGAAAAAAGGATACTAAATAGATAGTTAAAAGAAATTGAAACATATACAAGAATATGTAGAGAGTACTTGGAAAATTAATGAAGGGTCGAAAGTATCATATACGGCATGCTGATAAAAAAAGGTTTATAATGAAACGAATGTGTAAAAGGAAAACAAGCAAAAAAACGTAATGTAAAGACTTAGTTATTTGTTAATTAGCAATGCCGTGTAATGTCGATTGATGATGACATGACAAATATATTAATAGAGTGTTTACCAGTGGTTTAACAAAACTACCGATATCTTTTTCAGAGACGTTGTTTTATTGCGATGTCCGGTTTGCAACGCTGGTTTAACCTTCGACCAAAATTTTCCCGTTACACCTGCACGATTTTGAAGGTTTTTTCCTTCATTATTACATTAACTTCCAAAAAATTTGAGTAATATCCGAATAAATATTAATTAACTATAAAATAACAAAAGTTCAAATTCTACAAACTAAAACACTAGAAATTTCTTACTTGGTTTTGATGCAAATGGATTTACCCAACATCCTGATCTCCATCTCCTAGGAAGAGATCCCTAACTTTTCACCACTCACGGATTACACCGTCTACTCACTTTAAGTTTCGCAAAGTGTTCTTAACAGTATCTCCTTTAAAAGTATTTCCACATATCCCTCCTACATTTTAATTTATCTTTATCAGGATGATTGATGGAGTGGTTCCTAGCTTGCTTCTGGAGAGTAAATTAGTTTATAGTCCTCCGCGTTTGGACTGCTTTATTACAATTTTTTTCTTTAGTTTACAGTTTTAAAAAATCTTTAAAACTCAGAGCATTACCATCAATATGTCAATGACTGGGTGGAAAAAAGCTTCATATTGATTTTTAAACAGCAAATTAGTTAAGATAAATAATTTTCACTAAGTGATTTATATTGCATTTTTTCTTTAAGAATCTATGGTGTAAGGAATACTTTCAAACCAAAATGAAAAATGTTTTACTACGTCAGGTGTTTCTTCAATAATGTAAATACTATTTCATGAATATATGGCAAAGTTTAGAAATTATAAATTAAAGAATATTCATATATTTATAATCATTTCCACTATATAAACAAATCTACAAAGAAAGGTAGTATTTTTAATGTAGTCAACAGCAAAATGGTAGAAGAAGTGAATTCAAAATGAACAAATATGGAATTTTTAAAATCTTTTCAATGACCTGATTATTCATGATATAAAAAAATTATATTGTCCTGACGTTTTGTAAATTCTATATTACACATGATGAATTTTTACTTGAATACTGCATTGTACAATATTTGAAGTAAATTTTCACTACTTCAATAAAGTTAAAGGTATTTAAAACCGAAGAAAAAACATTATTTTATTATTTAGTCTACACAAATATTAGAACCGAAGGTGGAAGGAGTGGAAGATACATAAGGCCAGAGAATCCAAAGCTCCGATGGAAACAAGTGGAAATCGCGGAGGGTCAACACAACGCCAGATCAACTTCTGCTCTGCCAATTAGAAGCGCAGGATTAGATTTCCTGCTCCATGTGATTTTTCCCGAGTGTTTGCGCCCTTCCAGTCCAACACCGATGACGCTCCTAATGACAGTGGATCTGCCTGCGACGCAATCGCGCGTGTTTGTTCAAGCTAACGCCGTTAGAAGCGCGCCGATCGCGTATCACGGCATCGCACTCAAAGAGAGGGACGAAATCTGTAAATAAGTAATTAGCGAGTAATTTGGACGTTGATCCCAGATCATATATCCGTGCGCGTATAAATGTTTGAGAAAGCGAATTTTTTGCTAAATTTATACCTTCGTTTGGTTATATCTGTATATATTAAAACTTACTGCTAAAAAAAAAAAGCTGACGGAGTTTAAATTCACGCTCATGTTGTCTGTAATTATCACTATTCTTTAAGTGCCAATGAAACTTAGAGGAATCTATCTGATTAAATTGTATCATATTTTCCTGTATTCCTCAAACAAGTCAAGTATGATCTGTAATACAATCGCCCTTTCTAGACATTCTTAGGCAAATAAATACCTATACTAAATTGTATACCTCAATTCTGTATTTTTCATACTCATTTTTAAGAGAGTTAACTTTCGTATTTTTCCAGTGATTCATTTTTGAGTACCGCAATAACAGGATTATTGTTTGTTCACCTCTAATGAAGCGCGCGTGTTTTTTTATAGGAGGAGAACATTGCAAAATTAATTGCAACTATTTGCAACATTAGCTTGCTCCTGTCTCTAGCTAAGATATCCTAAAACTCAAGTATTCAGCCACTCATTCAATTACAATAGTTGGATGCAATGGTTTCCCATCCAAAGAAGAAACCAGAGCTGATTTCCTAGATATCACTAAAGCATTCGACAGAATACGGCATAAAAGTCTTCTTTCCAAAATGTAACATATTGGAACTTCCGAATATCTTAAAAAGACTATTTTGCTGCTACATAATTAACAGAAGCTTTGAAGTCAAAATTAACCAAACCTACTCAAACACACACGCAAACTCCTTGCTGGCGTTCCTCCGGGATCAGATTTAACCCCTATTGTATTGAACATTTACACCTCGTTCTCCTTATTCTAATATTGCACTCTACGATGATGATACCGCTATATATGTGTCTCGTAATGACATTCTAATCCAATCATTTCTCCATACTATTTCAAACTTGTTTTAAAAATGGCGCCTTAAAATTAACGTCAAGAACACCCCCCCTCCAAAACAAAGAAAAAAATAACCTCACAAAACCAAAACCTCCAGCACCACCAACAATAGATTGTTATCAACTCCCTTGGGTAAATAATACCAAAAATGTCAACGTCAAATTTCTTGCCGTATTAATTATAGAAAACTTACTTCATAGGCCTATATTCAATCCGTCGTTCAAAAATTAGCATCCAAAACATTAACATTATATCAAAATTACAACTGTACATGAGGATTATAAGACCTACTGTAACATATGCATTCCCAGCTTCGATAAGTACTTCCACCAACAATATACACATCATAATAAATTTTTCCGAAAACTACTAAACGCACCACGGTTCATCCCCAAAACACAAATTCAACATAAACTACAAATTCCCACTAAAATTAACCATCTGAATCATCTCTTCACCAAACTCTATGAGATACTTCCTTCGTGTCCAAGTACAACGTATTTCAATCTAGTACAACGAGAAAATATTCCAATCAGAATTAAATCTCGATTTCCCAAAGATATATTTAAATTCTTACGATTAAAATGTTTAATTTAGAAAATTATAATGAACTCTTCTGTATCTAACTTCATACCTCCATCTCCTTTCTACCATTAGAAAATTCAAATAAAGTACTATAAAATGCTAAACCATGTGCTAAATTGTTGCGCGCGCTGAGTAACTCAATATCAAGTCAGGACGTTTCCTTAAATACCAAAACCTCTCTACGCCCGGTAGACTGATCGGCAAGGAATGAGTGAAAAAACAATAACTTTGCATTAGTGTCAATACCAGATATTCAATAGTTGGAAACTCCTCCGATTCAAAAGGTAGGTGCACTTCGCACCACACACCTTTCGCAACTCTCCGCGTCATCGGACACCTACTGTAGCACAGATCCTTTGAGAAATTATCTCTTGAAGATTTAACTCTGAACGCTCACACCATATAGTGACAAACCACTCTCATTCATTTGATAGCGTAAAATACTTTACTACAAAACTATATATTCTGATCAGATTAAAAGGCGGAACACGATAAACTGAAGAGATATAATGTTTACAATATAAAACAATATTATAAATGTTCTATTTAATNAGAAGAGGAAAGAGGAAAATGAAAGATACCCTAGCCCTAATAGCGTCGGGATCGAAATGAACAAGAGGTGACCAAGGGAGGTCAGAAAAGAGATTTTATAGACAACAACAAATTTTTATAATTCAATTAAATATTTATAAATGAAGAATTAATTTTATTTATGAAATTTTAATTGAATTATAAGAAATTGTTGTTGTCTATAAAGAAGTCACATATAATTTAATAGAACATTTAGAATAATGAAGACAATCAAAAAATACATATTATTGGTGATGAAAAATAGTATGTTTGCAAATATGAGACCCAATCTTTTTTTTATTGCATCACCTTGTATATTGATACAGCTGACATAGTTTGTCACGAATAGAATAAATATTTCCAAGATAAATTGACGCGGTGTTATTTTTAACTGTTTATGAAAAAACTTCATAGTATATCATGATTTTCCTCTGTTAATTTATGTATGCAAATATTTTATGTTATCCTTGCGTAGTAGGATAATTTTCATTGAATTCATTTTCAGACTGTGTCACAGTGAATTTCTTGTTTGTTATTTATAATATTTAAATATTTTGTGAGATAACTACAAACTCAACTCATTGACCCGACTTTTTAGTGTAACGTTAAAATTTTATGAAATTTAGACGTACGAAAATCTGCCACATTTAAACCGCGTAAGTTATGTTAATGAGTTTTCAAGCACCTACTTCCAGCAACCGTAGCTTAACACTTCAAACGTAGTATGGAGAAATGTTACTCCGATTTTTTTAGATAAAATGTTTCCTTTATATTATACTATTGATCATTTGGATTAAGATGAAAATGTTGCTGACTTTCATATGAAAACAAATAGTTAAAAATAGTGTTTATTGTTACAATAAATCGTGAATTTAGTGTTGTTTCAACTCTTATGATTTTTAAACACTATACTCAGAATAATCTATAGTTCGATAATAACTTGTACATGTAAATTTTTTGCGTTAAATTACAAACATATTGACATTCTATTAGAATTATAACTCGCTGCTAACTTTTCATCTTATCTAGGAGCTTTTGCTGAAATAATTAAATCCGCCTCTGCCGTAGGGCCCTTGATCGGTATTGATGGGATGGTCCCTTGCTTGCTTCCAGAGAGTAAATTAGTTTATTGTCCTTCTCGTGGTCAAACGCAGTTTGTACTGTTTTTGACAATAAATTTATTTATTTATTATACAATACAATGAAATACTACACATTATTCTCTCAGCTGAGAAAGAATTGACTCTTATACTAAATAGTTGTAAAGAATAGTTGAGTTACGGCCGCATTGAAACAAAGAATATACTTGCCAAAGTTTCTGAAAAAAAATTTACTTCGTCAGGGCTGTATGTAAAAAAGAATACATGCTTCAGTAATACTATGCACAATAATATCATTATTAATTCAGCAGAATATTATATACAATAAAATAATATTTATTTATTATTATTACATTATGTTTAAGTTGCCTAATATTTATTATACACTTTTGTTTCTTATTATTTTATTATATACACGTTTCTAGATGCGTTTTGAAAAGGATTTATTATGTATAGAGGGGAGTCCCCTCCATTTTATTATTGATTGAAAAGAATCACAAAAAAGTAAAAACTTGTTTTGAAAACAGGTAATATTTACTTTACTAAGTTATGTACCATTTACATTTTATTTTTAGAAAAAATATGACACATCGGTACGAAAAAAATTATTTTTAAAAACTTTACACTCTGGCAATTTTGACAATAGTTATCGAAATCGAAACGCTACACCAATCAAAATTAGAAAAATATGATAAATTAGAGAAAACAATTATTCAATCGTTCAGGTGATTATAGAATTTCTGTGTTTTCTTTGCTGACCTCAAGAGCCCTGCTTCGTATAAAATGTTATTGTAGATTTCGTTTCTGATATTTTGGTTTGGTGGCGTTGAAGAAATAGAAAAACGTACAGTTTCCCGACATTTTATCACTGAAAGTTTATTCGTTGTTATTTTTATCTCTGAGTGCGGTCAATTTTCATAACTCATTACAAGTAAGTCCTATCCCACAAAAAAGGTTTCCATAGCAAGAAAATAGTGAACCACATCTTCATCAAAACTGTAAGTCTGTCCAATTCTACTTTTGATGCTTCCTCATATGTACCATGCTTCATGTTGGACAAACTCACAACTATTGTTTTTGGAACATTAAACTGTTTATTGGCCTTTTTCCAACCCGTCTGCATCAATAGTTTTAGCTATTTTAGACGGATATAACTTTCTTTTATAAACTTTCCTCACTATACTCTTGTAATATTTAAGAGAATTCCAAGAGAATAAGAGCGTGTACAAATCATACAGACTTTAATGAGAAAAAAATAAGGGGTCCGGTTTAGCCTTAGCCTACATTTTGTTAACCCCTGAAACTTTGTAACCAAGCATATAAATGAAACTGTTTAGTGATGAATTAAGAATATACTATACAAGTCGAAATGCTTATCTGCCAAAATTTAGGAGAAATAATGAAAGATGTAGCACACTGTGGAGTCAGCGTGACTCAAGGGGTAGAGCGCTGAGTTACTCGCTGAATGGCAAGGGTTCGATCCCTGGTGAGGTACGGACTTATCGTCCAGACTGACTTCTTCTCAGTCTACTGTAATATGAGTGCCAGGGTCTATCCTGGGGTCAAACTGGCCGGAGAGAGGTGCTGGTCACGTCTCCTCCTACTAGTGCCGAGGCCACGAAATTGCGGAGCTCTTCCCTCCGCGAACCCCTTGGGTAATTCGGGGTCTGTTGTGGGATAGTTTGACTTTGACTTGTAGCACACTGTATAAACTTTTCTCACAGTCAAAACACATAATGACGAATTAATATGAAGCATCTAAACATGCTCTCCCCTAAGGAATAGCAGAAGACTTTATTGTTCACCATTTATTCCGCTAGAGTTAATGAGAATGACGAGCCAGGCGACTGGGACGTCCTCAATAGAGAAGTCCGGATTTGGGTACTTTTCCCTAGTACTATGATGAACTATATATTCGTTTCTATCTACAGTCCTGAAGAAGAATTTTTTTCCGCATTGTTGGCGAATACATTTGAATTTGATCTTAATTTCAGGATTATTTAAAATTTTATAGCTTTCTTGTTTTAACTATTGCTAAATTTCAAAGAAATCGTAGAATTAAATGAACGTTTCTAATATATTTTTCTGTGAAAGATGGTAAAGCCAGTAAATTGTCTCTCAGTTCCAGCAGTGTCATTGTTCGTGCGTTCAAAGTCCCTGTAATGTATTAGCCTCATCTAATTCCTGGCGAGCGCTATCCACTACGCTCTACTCAGAGGCAAGCCATGTCTGCTCTTAGTGATTCAGCTACCCTCTGTCCTTAATTTTCAATGTCCTTCGTGCAGTAGCATCCTGTCTTTATTGCATACCTTGCCTCTAGCTCGGCATTCTACAAACATCTTGATGGAAGCTCCTAACAAGTTATGAGATAGTATCTTCGACAGCTAAAATTTTAATTAAATTAATTTTTCAGAAGTCTATTAGATGTAATAAAATTAGGAATATTTTTTTTATTTCGACTAAAAAGAAAGAAAATATTATACCAACGTTTTTATCATCTGCTGTTTATTTTTAGAGGAACGTACATAAAAAAGAAAACGAAAGTGTTGTCTTGAATTTATATTTAAGTATTTTAAAAATATTAATTTATGTGTCATTTATTCTAATTGTTCCTTTGGATGAAGAATTAATAAGAGTTGATAGGTATTCATATACCTTAAGAAGAGGAAAATGAATGCTTTCAACATTGTCAATTTTAAACGAGGGAAATGTGTATTTCATATGACAATTATAAAAAGCCATCCTTATACTTTTACTCAAAAAAGTGCAATAAAAAGAACATACGGGTCATTATTTCCATAATCGGTAAAAAGTCAGTCATCCCAGAATTTGCTAAAATCTTGTAGCCAGTACACTTCCTTTAAAAACAAAGATAGAGCTATTCGGTAGACTAACCATTATTTAATATTAAATAAAGTTTGTTATAAAGATAAGTGTGGACGTGCAGTGAACGCAATATAATGATAAAGTCTATACACATTAGTATTATAACTTCTCTATTACTATTTGTCATAAATTATTCGAATTATAACTTACTATTAAATATTAAACAGTTACATTACACAATCGAAAAAATTCAATCAATTTTTATTCTATAAATATTTATTGTGACTTTACGTCGCAAACCCCCGCTGTTCCCGGTGTCGCTGTCGAGGTGGAAGATCTCCCTTTCTATTTTAGGGAGGGGGTCAGAATGCTCCACTGTATTGGGGAACCGAAGAAATTACCTATTGCACCATGTGGAAGGACCATTGGAAAAGCACATTTATAAAGATTTAATATACATTCAAATCATGAGAACCAAAACAAATAAAATTAAATACAAAAAAATTGGAAAAAATAAAAATCTCCAAAATTGTCCTCATCTTGACTTCATCTGTCGGTCGCCATGCGCTCCCGTTCAACCACACATCCGAAGCAGAGCGGTCCGAGAAAACTGGCGGAAAGCCACGGGTCGCACTGGGCGCACTCCACCTCTCACGAAGATCAGTTGCCTCGGATAAATTCGTCGTATCTGTCACTCGGCGGAGGGTCAATTCTCATCGGTGCCTGAAGACGTGCCCGACACGTGCCTTGGCGAGACTTCCAACTAGCTGACTCCTCCACCGGACTACATCATGCTTCTGTCGGACTCCATCATGGATCTGTCGGTGTGGAGTCACGCCGGTGAACCGCGTGCGCTCTCGCAGCGAGTGGCGCGGAGGATACAAATACCCGCTCATGGGATATTATGGGTTAAATATGGAGTAGTTATTAATTGAATTTCCCTACACAACTATTTTTGTCTTAACACTGACTATTGGAGGAGTCCACCCAATAATTTCTTTCCAAATATTACGTTCCTACCTTTATAAGTTTTTGCTCTGCGTTGGCGAATACGTCAGTCAATTATTCAGTCAGTCAATAAGTGAGTCAGTCAATCAATTACTCAATTAATCAGTGAGTCAGTCAATTAATCAATGAGTCAATTAATCAGTGAGTCAGCAAGTCAATTGGTCAGTCTGTCACTCAGTCCATCAGGGCAACGTCACATGTATTGTGAGACTGTGAGTTTCCTAGTAGTGTTGAGCAGACACGGTTTTTGGTGAGCTGTGTCACCCCCACCTCGATGGTCCTGCCTAGGAGTTGAGTCTCAGCTTTCAGTTTCAGCTTCAGTGAGCGCGTTGGCAAAGGAAGGCAGCAGTTCCGCTGCAGGGCGTTGGTACTAGGTGTTTGAACAAACCATGGCCAAGAAAATATCTATGGAAACTTAATTATCTACGGTTTGGTTTTCTGAAAATAGACCGTGTGTACTCTCGAGTCCAAAAGAAACAATTCAGAGAGGAGAAACTTTTGATCAACACTGGAGAGTCCATATCCTGCGCTCACACGTATTTGACTGGTCTAGCTACTGCTTTTCACCTCATTATTCGGAACTAAGCAAACACGCTCCTCCGAACAGAAACACACTCCTGGTGATCGCTTCGTCCGATGGCATGGCGATAAGGGGTTTCAAATGCGCATTACATCAACAACTGATATTCGTTTGCTTATGCGAGAGGGAGGGGGAGGTATTTCAAGTGAGACGTACATGTATTCAATAGTTTAGAAATAACCGGCGAATCATGGTTACGATTTGCAAATTCGAAGGGAATATTTTACTTCATAACTATAATATTCATGAAAAATTGAACATTGTTTCATTAAATAAAGGATTCGGTACATTCTGTAAATTATATTACTACATTCTTTATCTTCCAGGATGCTGTGAAATGTTCGTACTGGATCGTGGGTTAGTGGTATTGTTCCTTTCAAAAATAATACTTTTCCTTTAAAAAGGTCCCGTCGCATTTAAATTATTGTAATGCTATTATTTAATCCCATTATAAATTTTTGCCTTTAATAATACTATTTCTATTTTTGCTAAATACAGTTTGTTTTGCTAGCTACTTATTGTTTGTAATTTTGCTAATTAATTATCACAATTTCGGTGTTGAAATCCTTTTCTTTGCATATTATATGTTTTGAAAATGTAGTAAAAAACGACAACAATTGTAAATAGACCAAAATTTGCAATGAGAGTCCACATCATGGTTCCGTTAAATACATCACACTCCACTGAATGACCACGGACTTTAAAATGAGAAATACTCAATTCCACCCATTGGGGCAAAAATGATAAACATAGATTTGGTTTCATATGTGAAGCGTACGTCATTTTACTGATATTTTGTTATGTGGATTATTTCGTAATAAAATAATTCATTTCCATAGTGACTGCGTTAGCCTGATGGCAGCATTTCATACAATAGAGGGTGAGATTACCCTAGCGGTAGCCTAGTTGACTCCCAGCGGTGGCGGCGGTGATGTGGTTGCATCTTGCCTCCGCATTATAGAGCGGGTTCAAACACTCTTCTCGGCCAAACTAAATTTTCGGAAACACAACTTAAATTTTCTCCTTTCCATATTCCTCACACATATACTCACACTCATAGTCAGNAATACACACACACACAATATATATATATATATATATATATATATATATATATATATATATATATATATATATATATATATATATATATATATATTGCAATATTAAGATCGGTTAATCGAACAATCTTCCATTAGTATCCTTAAAGAATCCGTAGTTAAAAATAGGATAATAATAAATAATGAATTTAATAAAAATGGTTCACTGAGATTTTATGTGTGTCTGTATGCCCACCGGCACTACCCATGCTCCGCCTCACATTGATCCACCGTGGTTCATCTAGTGATACAAAACTTTATGTATAATTTGTTGTGTTTATATAGATAGGAAAAATGATTAGAGGTTCAAACTCGAGTCTATTACTTTTTGACACCGATGGTAGTTATTATATTATGAAATCGTTGTTGCAAATGCGCCAGTAGAAATTACTAAGGGTGATCTTGAGGTATGGGTCAAAAACAACATAATATTAAAATAAAAATGTTATTAAACAAAATGAACGCCCTTATTTTTACAGAACTATTTGTTAGCAGTTTTAGATCATGTTCCAAAAGTTTCGATCCGAACTGTGAGCCATCATTAGGCAACTACTGCATTAAAGTTACAGGAACAAAGTTAGAAACCAGACCACGAGGAACGTCGGACGAAAAATATCGAAAAAACAAGGAACTTTATTCCTGTGATTTTTGTGCAGTGATGGCCCACTGTGGAGGTCGAAAGTATGTGAACATACATAATTGTCAATAAATCGTGCCTGTAAAAATGTCATTTATCTTTTTTATTATTATGGAATTTTATCACTCGGGAACTGCTATTTGCAAGTTTCACTATTACCAAATAAATTTTACTTCTATTAACGTCAATTTTATCATTAAAACAAATGAATCTTTTAAGATTTACGATCTTTTGATGGACGAATACAATTTATTTTGTGCTTTTCCAGATCACAGATCTAGGTTTGAGTCGTCGTCAGGTGTAAAAAATTGTAACAAGAAACATTACAATGGACCAATTTAACACGATATTAGTAGTAAATATAAAATTAAAATATGTTTACGAAAAAGCAGAAATCACACAATGTTATAACATTATATATTAAATACTCGATAGATTTTCTGATTACTTAGCAACAAATAATCAAAACTTCCAGTTTCCGAGTGCGTGATTCGCATACACATTTATTTAATGTTGTATAAGGTATTTTAATACAAAGTAATATTTAAGTGGATTGACTCATCATGTTCAAAGTTTGTATTCAAGTGAGAGGATTGACAGGAAAACACGCAGTAATATTGATCTGTACCTAATGCAATTGCGATGGCTTGTGTTGACCGACAGACACCCAAGTACTAATGGGATTCATTCCCTTTGTAGTACGTAGATTCGTCATGTGAAGTTTTTAATGTCATTCACTCCTTCTATCTGGTGCCTTCCCAGATGATAATGTGTTGCTGGCTGTTACTGAATAACTGAACAGGTTCTTTGCTTACAGTGGCGTGAAAATTGGTTGAAAGTGAAGGGTGATCCTGTTTAATGTCTTGTGTTTATTCTTCTATGAATAACAAATATCTGAATGCTTCTGTAGAGGAAAACAATGAACAGTGACGCATTGATATTGCTTTGACTGCAACGAAATTTGTCGTCCATGTCCTACAACTTTGGTTATTAACACGACTTTATCACATACACTTTCTTGCTAGTCTCATATTTTTTATTCAAAGATGAAACAGCTGTTGAATTCTGGTAATATTCCCTTTTCAATAAACGTATTGAACTTGTGTGTAGGACGCGATGGCATCAATACTTCTGTGTTCAGTTAATGGAAAGAGTTAATTGAGGTCCCTAAAGTTCATTCATTAGTTAATTAAAATAAGGAATATAGTAAGATAAAATATCATTATTGTACTTCCCAGACATTCCATTTCTCATCCTTTCGTTTGCGCTTTTTACCCTAATTTATTGCAAGCTTACAAAATACATTCCATATCAACGACAGAAATAAATTAGAATTGTGTAGCATGTATCAATTAAAATAAAGGAACAAATTGTAATAATAATAAATGTATTTACTGCAATTGGGAAGATCTTACCCGGTGGCAGTATATGAGAAAATACAATACAAAAAATACAAAAATTCATATCACAGAGCACTGAAATAAAAAATTGTTATATAAATCATTAAACTATATGATTCAACTAATGTTAAAGTATTAAATATATAAAAACATTTTACTCTGAAACATCTAAATAATTGATAAAAATACCTATTGCACATTTTATTTCACTGACAACCCAAACACTCGATTTACCCCATTCGTGCACTTCACTTCACATTTCCCTTCCCTCCTTTTCTAAATCATTTATTTCCCTCGTATCACTTCACTTCACTACCCACTATTACTCCACAGCTTCCCATCTACACTAAGATATCTATTCTTCCCGAATTTGCCTAATCCTTTGAATTTGTCTATTCCCCTTTTCTTAGAACGTTTTTGAATTTAAGAGAGTTTGCTGAGCCCGATAGCGCTTCCACGACAACCGCAGGCAAATTGTTCCAGTCCCTGATTGATCTATTGAGAAACAAGTATTTTCCTACGTCTGTTTTTTGTTTACTTTCACGAATTTTGAAAATGTGATCTATCCAATCCAGTCAGTTTTTCTAAACGCTCTTTGACATCCCGCCACGCTGGTTCGTTTCTAAGTGTACTGAACAAACATCCTAGTCGCACTCTTTTTCTACGAATTTGGAGAGATTCTATTTTTATGTAATTATTCGCATTATTACCCATGTTTATAAATTTAATCGCTTTTTTCTGAATTTTTTCTAATTCTTCTATTTGATATTTTTTAATAAGGATCCCATCCTGCCGATGCATATTCCAGTAGAGGCCTAACAAGAGTTGTGTATGCTAACTCTTTTGTTGTCGGATTACTGCCTTTCTTTAGAATTGTTTAATGAAATTTAGAGACTTCCAAGCTTTTTGTGCAACTCTGTTAACCTGATCAGACCACTCCAAGTTATTCTTAAACGTGGCACCCAAATATTTGCATGAATTTACTTCCGATATTGGATATGAACTGATTTCATAGGACCAATTTTGCCTTAAGCGGGTACGAGTGAAACATGTAGCTTTACTCTTCTCTGAATTTATTTTCATTTGATTTATAGTTACCCATTTGTGGATATCATCAAGGTCTCTCTGCAATGTTATCCTGTCTTCTGGGTAGAAGCAAATAAAACTTGCTACATCTCACAAATAAATAAACAAGAACCAGACGAAATAATAAGTTATGGATGACATGTTGGAAATGAAAAAGATAAACCAAGAATAATCCACGAGTGAGGTATAATCAATAAAAGTTTTAAGGGAAACAAAGTTGGTGGAACTAATGACAGTGCAGGAACTTCCATCTGGCAATACTCCAAATCAGAATGCAGTGAAAAAGTTTGTATTGTTTTTCTTCCAGACATTTTATCGAGGAGTTGGAACATGTTACCGTAGATAAAATGTAACGTGGCGCGCTTAGTACAATTGGAGGAGTTTATTCACTTGAAACAGTGGTAGCCAACCTTTCTGCAACCGAGATCCAGTAATTGCGGTCTCGAATAAGATTTTATCCCGATTGAATACGAAAAATGTTTCGGAAACCATGTTATTCTAACCACGATCGGAACAAATTTGTTACAAAAAATCCTTCAACCTTATTTAGAACCAATTTTTTACAGATATGCTCTCTAATATATAGAGAGGAATAGTAGGAATATGCTCACTTATCATTATTATCTGATGATATTTTAAATTCTAACTTAAACTTTACGCTGTTAAAAAGAATTTTGATTGTCCATTAAAAGTCATTAAATGTCAAACTTCAAGAAGTTTGCAGAAATGAATGTTCATATGATCCCATGACCGGTACTCAGATATACACCATTTGATGGATATTTACCAAACTTGGTGAAATTGTGTGAAACAGTATAAATAAAAATATTATTTATTTCGTTTAAGCTTATTAATGATTGTGTTGTTAGAGGAACCTATAAATAGATGCAACTTAAATATATTTCTCCACTGAATAGTATTTGTTTCATTTTTGAGTATTTATTTTGAATTAATGTTGCTTTTCATGTATGTTGACAGCAAAATCTTTTTTTTTATTATGACGAACACTTCTGGCATTAATCTTTAAAATAATTACTCTTCATTGGCATAATGATAAATATAATGAGCTAGCTACTGTATTTATTGCCGAAGTTTGCAGATAACGAAAGGTAGTTCAGCAAACTCAAGAAAATTATTCGTAATCACAAAGGGTAATGTTTATGTTCCACGCCATTTTGTAATCCTCTGAATTAAACTCTTCGGAGTCTCAAGGTTTCAGCGACTTAGCTGATAAAACACAAATAGGCCAGAAAGGGAGAGAAATGCGGGGAGACTAGGTGGAAACAAGAATAACAGATGCAATTAATTTCTCGTGCATTTCAATTTGAGATTTAATCTGTTCTTGAAAAATAATTGTAAAATTTAAGGATATAATACAACTCGTGTTATTCCATTTGTTCTTTTGCACTATAAAAATATATAAGCAGAGGATAATTATAGCAAATAAAAACATTATTTGACAATTATGTATACGTTAATAAGTGTCTCAATGTTGTTTGTCTCCATGAAAGGAAAATCCAATTCTGTGTAAATTGTATGTTTCTGACAGTAACATTGGCAATAACCGTAGCAACAACACGCGTATTCCTCCACCAGAGCGCTAACCGCAGAGTGAAAGAAATCCATCATTCAGCAATCTGATGCAACTACAAAGAGCACAATAATGAGCCTAGGGGAACGCCATCCGGCGACAGAAGCTGGTGACGGATGGACAGACGCAGTGTGCCCTCCAAGAGTTTCCTGAGCGGGGATGGAGAGGGGGTGAGGGAAGCTTTTTCATCCCTAGAGTCCAGCACAGTCCTCGTCTCTGATGAGAGGCAGTGCTTTGATCTGGCCAGAGGGGGCGTTTTTCCGCTTCATGCACCACCGCCCTTACCCCCACTCCTTCCTCCAACCAGTGACGCGCTGCGTTTTCCAGCTGGCCGCAGAGAATTGATACGTGAAGTCGCACGCTGGAGGGAAGAGATAGGCTTTGCATCCCTATGCTTTTATCCATTTCACCTTCCTTAGTCATTTTACTCTGGTTCCACGATCTTCCATTTGAGAGAGTAAGAAATGGAGGGTATCTTTAAAAGGAATGGTATTTTCTTTCACACGTCTTCATACATTCCATTAGTATCAATTTTGGTGCTCATCCATCTTCATCTCTCATGTTTCTTCCTTTCCTAACTTTATGAACATTGGAGCGTATCATTGAACATTTAATTTTCTCTTTCCTTCCGTATCCTTCTAAACGGTTTTCTAGTAGAAGCGTGTTTGTTTTCACGATAGCACTTGAGTGGTAGAGCGCGGATTAATACCCGGCTCCGCTGAACTCTGTAAGGTATTCAGCTGGGGTTTCTCTCATCCAAGTCGGTACAATAAATTACCTGGCAATCAAAAATTTTTCCTCCCCTATTCCTTCATCCAAGTCGCGGTTAGGTGGAAGAGCTGGCCCAATGGCTTGAAAGACATGAAATAAACTAAATGAAATTTCTGTCCTCTCACAAAATGACATGGAAAATTATTTCCCCTGGGTATAACAGAAAATTGCATCATAATCGTTAATTTGTATTTTCTCTTTTATCAATTATTATTTTCAAAATTTTTCGTTCATAGATATTAGAGAATTATTTCTCAAAAGTTTTATTTAATTTTGTATCATTTTCAGTTTTCACCCCTTGAATCTCGTAAAATCTGAGCCTTGCCTTAAAAAAGAATGACAAGTAAAGTTGATAAAGTTTACTTTATCACTATTATTTTTACGGGTTTAAGAGGTTGCTTTCAGTGACAGGGATGTTATCCTCTGCACCATGTGATTTTTCCCTCAACCTGAACAAAATTTCCACCCGTCCAGTTTCGATAAGCCTCGGACCATGGAGGGAAAAAGTGAACCCAGGAGACAAATCATAACACGAACATTTTGACTCAGCTTTTGTTTACGAACATGGTGGTTCAAAAGAATTGCATTCCTGCACAGAGGAGAAGAATCATTCAAAGTAAATTGTCATATTCCATTTAGTTACTATTGTATTTCGTGGTAAGAACGCCAACATTAGTAATTTGACTTAAAGCTTTAAAATATCTCCAGTGAAACAATTTTACAGAGATTATGTTAGGTCACAAGCTTTCAAATATTTGTCAGAAAAATCTCAGTCTCGATGAGTTAATCTAATGCGATAGTTTATTCAAATACAGCATACGAAGGAGGTCTTCAGTACTCGAGGTCCGGGCGTGAAGTGTTTATTTCTTGTTTTTATTTATGAAGTAAAGTCTTGTTTTGAGTTAGCCGTAAAATTCTTGCTACAGTTAGAAGATAATGCACATATTTACCAAACATATTGCTTTCTTAAAACAGACGTTGAAATACTGTTTCCAAGAACTTAAACTGCTCGTTTCTTTATGGTTTAATTTTTATTTACAGTTTTTGATATCTTCGCTTCTTGCGAAGTGTGCTAATGACCGTAAAATAAGTAATTTCATCAATATGTTTGCTCCATAATTGGTAGTAAAATATCGAATAGATCGTTAACCAATATACTAAACAAGATACTGCGAATAAGATTTTGTACTATGAAATAAATACCATTGGATTCATTGGATGAGCCCAGGGTTCATTGTGTCATGGCCTCGCAATAGTTTATTTCATTACAATAAAATTTTATTTACCACCGTTGCAAAGTGTTGCATTTCTAAAAGGTCACTTTATAAATGATAATCTCTTTCAGAGACCACATTTGTAATATAAAAGGAAATGTTTTTTCCTCGCTTCTTTTTTTTTTCATGAAAATTGTTATTCTATATGCTTTTTTCCTGATTGGTAAAATTGCACAAATTTTTCTCCTGTGCACAAAAGGGAACATGTAATTTACATTAATGTTCAATACTTTTTTACAAATGTTACAGTAAACACATGAAATGGTTTATTTCAAAAGAAGTCATTCTTCTAAAATACGATAAAAGCTCTCAAGAATACAAGCAGTAAGGGAAGTATCAGTTAGTGAACGCAATTTTGATGTATGTAATCTTGCTGAATTACACTGTAGATAAACAATTTATGATTTATTTCACGTCTCTTTCCTGTGCTTCCTTGACATTTCACTTAATGTCGCGTATTCGATTAATGTACATTGTTTGCTGCACGATCTTCTAAACTGCATAAATCCAAAAGCTCTGAATAAACTTGCCTTCACACAATCGATTCCTTGATATAGGACCTTTCTGAATAATGAAGTTGTTTATTCAAACACATCGTTAATGAAATTTGCAAATCAATTAAATATCTACTACAAGATAATATTTCTATTTTTATTGACCTAATAATATAATATTTCTATAAACTACTTCTTTTTCTAATATTACGGACTACATTTTTTCGGAACCTTAAAATATACTCGCACACTTATATTTAATAATTTCGACTAATAACGGAACGCAAAAATATCGATACTAGTAAAAATGGAAGTACATATTAATTAAGTTTTTGATAGTAAAAAAGAAACATAGAGATATCGACTTAAGTTATTCTGATCCACATTTGTTTTATTTGCTGATTTATTTGACGGAGAGCAAAAAATCTTTCGAGAATCACCGTGTGTTTCTGTTATGGATATGACATGTGTTCAAAATTTTTCAAACCGTTTTGTTCTCTGACTAATCAACTTCATTGTTTCGTATTACTATTAAGTTTTATATAAAATTAAAAATTGGTCCCTTGTCCATAATGTGTCAGTTTTGGGTAAAAATAAATACAAAGCAAGTTTGGCAAATGTTAAAAAATATGTAGAATGTATTTAAGTTGAAACATTTGCCAATGGGTCTTAAAGCAAGAGACATCAGTGTCCCCCCAGAAACAAATGAGAGTCATGTATTGTTTTACGTCTTTCGGACACTTGTAAATGCTGTAATTGCAACATTAGGACCGGTAAAGATCTGTTACTGTTTACATTTTTGGATTTTTTTGGAAATAATCCAAATTTGGATGAATGTCGACGAATGTAGAAGAAGTAAAACAATCGTCGCAGACTTCTCTTTTGGTTCCCTGCAAACAGATACGTGAAAATGACGCTCAAATACTTCTGCAATCGAGTTTGCGATCCTTGCGACAGCACAGCACAAATCCTTTAAAGTCAAATTAGAAGCTATCGAAGATAAACACTGTCCCTAAATGGCAATGTTTGATGAATTGTTAGAATTTGACAAGAGTATTTGTGAACTCGTAAAACCACCCTTTGATGATGTAAAGGGACGAAACTTTTGCGGACCCGAGGTGGAATATTTACTACTTGAAATATAAACGCCCCAAAACAAACGGCTTTCACTGTATTGTGCGGTCATATTTTCTTTTACTTGTCGTAATGGAATGCACTGAAAATTGGTGCTGAAGAAGTCAACTCTGCTTCTAGGTTTTCTAGAACTGTAAGTGTTCCAGAAGCTTTTAAATAAAGTAAATGGAGAACGTACTTAGATTCAGCTAAGCATGAGTTGGGAGAGTAACATAAGGGCAGGGTATAGTTCCTTTCCGTGACGTCATCAGTTCTCGAAATAAAAAGGCACCGGAGTATATACTGCGAAAGGAATTTCTTCTCGTCGCATCAGAAACAATTAGCACCACTTAAAATGAAACCCACCCACGAGTTATTTCTTAGCGTGAAAACACTCCGAAAGTAACTGACCCGCAAAACATTAAAGAGGAAAAAGAGGCCATAGCAGTATACTCTCGGTTTCCAACTTGTTACTTGCATCTTATATATGAGTCGTTAGTCGGTACAACTGCAGCCATAATCCATTTGTATGAGGTAATATTCATAAACAAACTCGCACTGAGGCGACACCGTTCTCGCGGTTCTATTGTTGACGTTACGAATGTGGCTCGTGACGTCACGTTTTAGTGCGGAACAAAACACGGTTTCTGGTGCGCTGGGGAAAGCGTCACTAGTGTAATGGGCACTGGACACAGTACTCAGGAATTGATGGGGGATACAGAAAAATACTAGAAATGTTTTGGAAAAGTTAACTGCAGTGTTTAGATATCATAGATATATTTGATAAGTAGGTGTGATGGGGTAAAAGCTGTCGAAATCATTACACCCTCCCTCTCCCTGTTATATTATAGCAGACACCATTGAACTTAAATAATGTGATGTATTTTATATTATATATAAAAAAAATCCTCGTTCCCAATCATAAAATCAAACAACGTAGTAATAAACTATACTGAATTTATTATCAAATAAATAAATGGAAAGCTGATAGCACCGACTGCGGTGGTCTAGTGCTAACGTATTCGCTTCCACGATACTCCCGAGTGGAAGAGCGCGGGTTAAAACCCTGCTCGGCCGAACTAGATGAGGTTTTCAGCTAAGGCTTCACCTATTGGAGATAAATGTCGGTTCGGTACCACAAGTTACCTGGCAGCCCAACATCTCTCCTTCCCAATTCCATCTCCCAAGTCACGGTTGGGTGGAAGAGATGAACCTTGCCCAAAGACTTAAAATAATGTGCATAAACAATAAATTTAAATTTTTACTGAAAAATTTAACAATTTTATAATTAAATTGATTCTTTTACATACAGTTCTTTTTCTTTTGAAAACATTTCCTTGTTGTTGAACATACCCTTCAATTTAGAACAGACTCATTCTCTGATAAGAGTTGTAATCATTAAAACTATATTTTTTCTATAAAATATATTTACTTTGTGAAGTTAATCAAGTTTTGGAAGTGGGTCACGAAAAACAAGAATAATGGATAATAATGGAATGTATAAATTTCATGCTTTCTTTTTTTTTGTCCATTCATACAAACGGCTGTAGCGAGTCTCACAAACAAAAAAGACTAAAATTGAAAAAACATTCAAACACAAAAAAGCAGAAGTCAACGGGAGCAGTACATTGTTTTCCCAACACAGCTTGGTATACCCAATATTGTTCTTTAATATTCTTGAAAACACATTCACGTTTTATATTGGGCTTATGTGAGTGAGTTGTGTATTTTGGCTGGATTTGGCAAAAATAAAGAACCAAAAGTTGCGAGCACATGAGTTGTTTTGTTTAATCTGCGGGGCCTGCAGGGAGATCGAGGGTAAACAATTGCTACGCGTCTGCGCGCTAGCTCCACGATTGTCTCTTGTTTTCCTTATGGTCACTGCAGTTGTTGAAAGCTCCCAATATTGATTCGTGTTTTAATCCAAGTCTTCGCCGGGTGCCCTGGCTTCGATGTGTACTTTCGCTCAGCGATTTTAAAGAACGATGAACGGAGGGATAACATATGTTTCTTTGTTTCCATTTTCTTCACGACTATATTGCATCCTGTAGTACACACAGTAGATTTAAAACTACAACACACAGTAAATTTGTACATTTATTCGTTACCTCACAAATAAAACCTAAAATCCTGTAAGATTTTTTCTTTTCCCTCAAATATGGAAAATGTTCAGAAACCACACATACTCCGGAAGATGGCATCGAAAATCTGGAGTGTGCCCAACTCAACTTTCCAATTACAATTCATTACAAAAAAATCACTAAACACCCATTTATTTTAAAAAACTAAGACAAACACTAAAAAATCATAATATGTTATAATTATTAAAATAGAAAATACACTAAAAAGACATATCGGTTTCAATATTTATCATCATATTAGCCCCTCTGCGGCTACGTTCTCAGCATGATCGCTCGTCACCAAGTCAAGCGGGGCAAGATAAAATTTGTAGCTTTTCATTTCCATGTCTCAGTTTAAATAGCTGTGATGTATGAAAAGTTCACCCTCTGCGACTAACACCCGCAGTTGTAATACTCGGATACAACAATCTGGATCCTATCTAGACGCTGTTCTTCCGATCTTGGTAAAATTCACGATGTGCCTAGTGAGTAAACTCACACAAAAACTAAACCTTACTGGCACTCGTCATTCGTGGTCCTTAGCTGGCCGAAACGAGATACATAAATACATACTTACATACATTTATCATCACATTACATAGTACAAACATGAACATAATATATAAAAACAAACGTACAAATTGCACTTTACCTTTACATTTGCAATTGCCCTATAGGCTGATATATAAAGAGCGTCTCCAAGATTTTTGCGTAAACAATTTTCGCTGAATCTCGAAAACGGTACAATATACAGGAATGCGACTTGGCAATCTGTACGCAGAAATAACTGACCGATCAAAATACTTCTATGCATATTTTCAAAATTTTGAATTAAAAGAAAACGGAAGTGGAGCACAGTTTGTAAATGAAGTCGATATGAGTTGTCCAGAAATAGGCTTCTATCCCCAATGCATTCAAAGTCAAATCTCAAGTTTGGTTCCGATGTATCAAGTTTTTCGTGAGTTATCGGGGGAGCAAAATTCTCAACATACACATATACATAAGACATTGGACATCATCGCCAAAACTTGAAAATAGACTGTTCTGGAGCCAATTCGTAAAGATCCGAAGAGATCTTACATTTTTTCTTTCGACCGATTACAATACTTTCCCTACACACGCTGTGTAATTGGAAAGTATAAATGATTAAAACATTTTAAGTTTAAAAAAGTATTATGTTCTGCAAAGTTAAGAGGCGGTTCTCTAATACATGCTTCGTAAAATAAGTGTGAGATTTATTCATTCAATGGACAACCAAGCTTCGTAGGGTGAAAATTAGGTTATGCTTATATTTTATACGTGGAGAAGATATGTGACAACCTTCGGCCAGGTCTGGGTAAAAATGGTGTACAGTGGGGGAAGGCGAACGGATGGTGTAGTGACACCACTTCCCTTGAAATCAAAGCCGGAGTGCCGGATTCGCTTCGCGGGTTCGTCGCCATTTTCTCCCATCGTAAAATTGCGCTGTTTCTCTTGAAATAATTTGGTAACTTTACGTATTGAATACTTTTCATAGATGCCAAACTCACTTGAATATCGATTTTCAATCTTATTTATCATATACGGAGTATACAGAAAGTATTGGAATCGTGAAAAAACTTTTAAAGCGAGGTTCCGTCGAAAATATCCGTTTTGGAGAGCTCTGATTCTGAAAAGGTGGTTTTTGGGATAACGTCCGTCCGTCTGTTCGTCTGTGCGCAGCGATTCTGAGTAAATGGATGAATCAGTTTAATTTGCATTTCATATTTATGGTATAATTTATTTGTTGTCGATTGACGTGCTCTAATTTTTCTTTTTTTACCTAGAAACAAAGGGTACTTCACATGAAATACTCTTTTGAATACTTCTCAAAAACCGGCTCCAACGATTTTGCTTTCTTTTCTGTGCATAAAATACAATTAGTATGCACAACATCCGCCGCGTTAGCGGTATATCGCTTGAAAGTTTGGTGTAGACGCAGTAAAATAATTTCTACTGCTACACTTATGCATTAGTTAACTGCTTCAAGAAGCTTGAATAATATTTAACAGTGTAAATGGACCAAGCAGACGTAGAATACACTTTTCGTAAGCTGAAATGAAGGATATGATAGTGATAAAATACATAGGAGGACAGCAAACGCACTGCAGGTACGAAAATACATCTATTTCTGTCTACAACAAATTTATATTTACATAACACTTTTACGATATTTCTTGTCACTATGACGCAGATGGAAAAACGTATATGAGAAAGTATGTGCAATGGTTTTGCACCGCTAGTTCCCAAAATTTCATTCGTTTTCTCGCGGTAGATATTTCTGTAACTTCTTGCAGATATCGAGGTTATATCAGGAGAATATCCCACAATATTTATAAAGTTATCGTGACTTGTGAAAAGAGGAGGTGAGGTTTGTAGTAGTTGTGAGACTCCATGTTGACGATGAAGCGCAGTTGAAGTTGGAACTTCCATTCGAGCAGTGATCTCAAAGGAAAATCCTAGAAAATCCTAGAAAATCCTAGAAAATCCTAGAAAATCCTTGATATTTGAAGGAGTGTCAAATATCTTGAAAGTCGTGATAATACACCGACACTATTACCTTATTTATAATTAACTTTAAAACTTTTAATACATAAAGTTAATGAAATTAATATACCTGAAATGATGTGTGTTGGGCCTTATGTAATGACACAGTGAAGCCAATATCTGTTCGGATTTGAGTTGACAAGTTCCAGACCTGGCGTAAATTGCTGATAAATAATTTAGAATTGGATTCCGATTCTGACGTTCTGGTTTACTATTAAAGATCACTCCCAATTTGTAAAAATTGATATTTGCGACATGCTCTTGTAGACTGCTCTTAATATAAACGGTAGTGTACGAGAAGGTGAAAATAAAATGTTAACGGGATGTGAGACAACTCGATTACTGCAGTAATGTACAGTTAGTTTTCGGGATCGTCGTATTTTTAGAGGCAACACAGCGCCTGGAATTTTGAGTCGAGTTCTCTTCATCACTGTATTCTTTTTCCTTGCACATTATTTCAAACAGTTGCATCCAGTACCGCGCAAAATTTACATGCATTCTTTATAAACCTTTGACCTAACCATATTTTTTCATTGATCGTTTTTACAAATGACATTTTCTCTAACTTTTGGCATTAGTTACCCTACAAATCCACACACGTTTAACAGAGACGGATCCAGGAAATAAACAAGGACAGTAAAACACTTTCAGTAATCACATCAAATAACTCTGAAACATTTGTATGTTGAGATATATTGTAATACTTTTAAAAATAGTTTGTCATTAATTATGTCATACGAACTTATGGTGGACTATATAACATTTATTGTGACAGTTTTTCATTTCACAACGTTCCATCGCTTGGTTGAGACCTGCCTCAGATGTAACAGGTATTAAACATAGCAACATACAAACATTTAATTTCTAGATAATATGAAATTAATGTTGGCATAAAAATATAAATTTATTTTAAGGTCATATAATATATTTCACAATACTAGAATTAAGAAATGTTCGGAATAAATTGATCTATTTCGCAAACGCGCTATTTAATTTCTTTTTTTAATTTATTTTAGCATTTTATCAAATAAAATTAACTTTTAATAACAACACTGATAGCAACTACATTTGAGAATTCATCTTTACATTGGTTTTGTGTCACATTGATATCTTGGTGACTGTAAACGCGTTAAGTAACGCGACAACATTCGATCTTCCGTGGTGATCTTTGATTATAATCACGCTCTTAAAGGGGCGGAAGAAAAAGGTTTCTTCAAATAATCCATAGCATATTCGTAATAAAAGAAAAAAACATTACCAATGTTATGTTTTTTTTGGATATGAATATTTCAGAATATTACAATAAAGAAAATTTGAGGCGTTGGTTTCCTCAGTTTAGTGGCACTAATACTGAAATTTTTAACAATAACGTGACTTATTATTATGAAACGTAATAGAAAATAATGAGTTCATTAAATTAAGCAAATTTTTTATAAATAGATTTTTCGGGAAAAATTGTATATCAAATGTTTTATGTGGATACGTCTTATAAATCGGAATGACTTCGAAAATAATAACAATAAAGTTCGCATAGAAAATAATTTAACAAAAGTAAAATGATAAAAGAGCTCATAGTGAAATTGACTTACGTACATATGTGAATCAGAGTTCCCACATTCATCAATTAGAACTGTTGTTTTTTTAAATATACTAGTAATGTGCCCCTATGACGTGGAGCGTTCTTTTTCGTTTAGCTAGTTATATTGGAATAGTATACTATACAGTACAAATCCAATTATCAGAATTAATTGAAAGATGGGTCAATTAAGGCACAGAAATTCAAATGATTGGATCTGAGGCTCAGGTATTAGAGAAAACAGACTGACATAAAATGACGTGATTTCCATTAACGAAATTCTCTCGACACCTTACCAGGAATGCTACATACTCTTAATCACACTAAAAGCGCTCGTCTATATAAATAACATCGCGTTCAGAGCAACCAGGAATTTTTCTGTTGAATGTTCATTTCTTTTCCAAAATCGATTTCGATAATTGAGTTTCAGATAATTGGATTTCTACTTCAAATGAAACAAAAGTTTTTTTTACAGAATTCATTTGTCATGAAGTTAAATTTTTTAACCTTGTGACGTAACGTACTGTATTTAGAGTTAGAATTATTTGGTTATGTAATAGACTTTTAACGACCTTTGATATAAAACTGTTTATCACACGTTTTATATATCGTTTCAACATGTTTGTAGATCATTCTCAGGTGTTAATAATAATAATAAGAATAGTTTTTATTGCACTAATTTGGGGAAAAATATCTCGATGGAAACATACATAGATGGACAAATATGTAGAAAATATCAATGAATAAACATAATATATGATGTGACCACTGTAACACATAAAACAAGTGAACAAAAAATTAATCTTTATATCATATCATTTGAATATTTCACCGTGAGTTATTTCCTCATAATTTGGTCTGGTGGGGAAAATTGTATTGTTTTCCTCTACCTCCTGAGGGTAACAGTCCTCGCGGCCGAAGAAAAGTAACGAGATATGTGTGTGATCAATGGAGGTAAGCGCACGCTATTTTGTCATATGACTGCTGCGCGGGGTGCTCTAGTGTATGCCACGGTACCCACACAGAGACTGCTCTAAACCGTTGATAAGCTAACTTAAGACATTGTTCTTTCAGCCAAAGGTTACATATCAGGCTCTCTTAATCACAGTTGGCGAATCAATTCTACGAATCGGCTTATGTAGGCGCTAGCATCTACACGTAAATTCACTAAGATGCTGCTCACGCAAGTAAACGCGCACGTGTCCACCGCGAAAGTAATCTCGCATTGACTCATCGACTTTCACGTGGTCTTTAGACTCCTCCCTCATTCCACTTGTTTCTGTGAGAGCACTATAAACACTCACTGAAACGTTGCAACATTGAAATCGTAGTGTTGCGTCAGGTACTATAAGCATGCCAGGAACTAGTCAAACACATAACCAAGTACAAAACTTTCAAAACATGTTATATATTATTTTTATATACAAAAAAATCATTATATTACTGTGAATTAAGAAGGCAACTCATTAATTATTCCGCATAAATTCAAACGTATTTGAAAAATGGTCTCTAGTTTTGCGACAGTTTTCGTTGAATAATATTGCCCGCAAAGACCAGGCAATTTATTTCTTTTTTTCTATATAAAATTTGTGACACTTGTGCACGTGTGATATTTTTATACCGATTCCATTAGAAATTAAGTTAAACAGTAAAATCGTGGAATTGCAGACGCTACCACTACACCAACGCTGTTGGCCCTTCAATGATCAAATTTTATTAAACTAGTTGATAGATATCGTTTATTATTTAATTCAAAATATAGTACACATTCAATAGAAGTCACTAGATCGTTCATACTGCCTTAAACGTGCTTGCTTTCGATGTTTTTCATTGATATACCTTTTAAAATTGAAAAAAATATATTTTGCGTCAGTGTCTTAGTGTAGTCATCGTGAAGGAGCGAAACATTTTAGTTTTTATTTGTAAAACTACATAAATTGTTTCAAACCGTTTTGTTTGAAACATTCTTGGCCATAAAAAAATACAAAATAATAACCATGTGCATGTTTGTAGTGTTTAAACACATTACAATGAGTGTGTTTGAACTTTTATTCACTATAACGTGTTTTCGTATAGTTTATGAAAAAACAAGTACTTTATTTCCAGGTAGGGGCAATAAAAAGAAAGGTAGAACATATAAAACTTTCAAATTATATATTAAGAAAAATAATTCTCAAAATCATGCTACTTTAAAAGAATTAATTTTCTTGAAATAAAATGTAAATAAGCCGCAACAAGTTCTGGATTGGAAGAAACCTATTGGGTATCAAGAAACATTTTCTATCAAACAAAATTGGTACAAGCGTTTACTTGTGTACCTTCGTCGAGTTTATGCTTATCATAATTCATTATTCCAGTAAGAAAATAAATTTTATTATTGTCAACCTTTTTTATCTATTAAAATATAAAAAACCCAGTAACAGTTATTCCTTCCACTTTCACATTACCCATCCAATCATTCAGCCAGAGGGTGTGTCATCCCAACACTAATTCGTGGCTAACGGCGACATTTCTGATGAATTCATAAAATTTTAATTCGCAACCAGCCCCAACAACAAAACCCTTCCACTCTCCTGTTCCAGAGAATTTCGCATGATTTTGGCACGGACATTGCAGCTCGGAATTTTTTCCTCCCGAGGAGGTATAAATTCCCATCCGCGTGAATATTACAACGAAAAGCATAATGCAGTAATGAAGGGCCAGCCTCACAGTCTTGATGATAATTCAATCCGAAGAGTAGTTGCGTATAGTGGTGGATGGTGCTTGTATTTCATATAGGATAACCTCAGTGAAGGGTTTGGGGTTATTTATAATTCATAATGAAACCTGTGGAGCTCTAATTAAAAATAAATTATCTGTGAAATTGCGTTGTTTGTTGCATAGAGGGTTATTTCTCTTTCGAGGGTGAAATGAATGCTGTCGAGGCCGTAGAGGGGTCGCTGGACTCACAAAAAAGGTGTGGATAGTGTGTAGTTTTATTTTTTGTTGATAGTTCTTTTTTTACGCTCTCCATCCGTGACGTGTTGAACGTTAGTATTCTTTTGTTGTTTGGAGAGAGGAATTTTTAATTAAGTGCACTCGTTCGGGAAACAGTACACTCACAAACACGGAGAAATCCTCTGTTGAATATTGAAAATGTTTTTAAGCGTTCTTTTAGAACACCAAAGAGCGTTAAATAAAAAATTAATATCATAAAAATAATCACTTGTGTTGCTTTCTTCAAATGGAAACGACAGGTAAAATTTTTTAAGACTGCTAATTTTTTTTAAAAGTATTAATATGATTTAATGGGTTTCATCACATTTTTTTCTTTTTTTTCTTTTTCGACAAATTTACGTATTTTTGTTATAATATATTAAAGTAATGTTTTCAAAATTATTTTATTTTTTGTCATTGTTGTTAGGTTATTTGACCTCCAGAGTCAAAATATAACCGAAGACACTACATCAACAATTCTTTGCTCTTATAGTAGTGCGAAGAACGACCAGCACTACTTCATTCATTTAGTCATTAAAATCACATTAACTTGACAGTTACGCGTCAGTTAAATCAGCGGTGGTCCGCCAACCACTAGTGTAATATTTGATCGTCAAACCAGATTACAATAGCATACATATTGTATTATTATTGTTATTATTATTATTATTATTATTTTACGAATAATATTTCAAAAACAGGAAACTAATAGTAAAAATACATACATTTCTTTGATGAACCTTATGTCCAATCAGATGTTGAACAAGATTCATATATTGGAGAAAAATACTCATTGCAACATTTTAAGATGTTATTGAATCAATTGAATAAATGTGTATTAACAATTTTGCTTTGGTTTGAAAAGAGTTTTAGTTGTTGTTACATGGTATGATTGCATTTAATAATATTAAAAAATGGAATAATGTTATTCACTTCAATACTAATTAATGAGCATTTCAATATTTTGGAAACTCTCTTAACATGCATAGTTGCTTCCTGAATCTTATTCGTAATGAGAAAACTGGAAGGTTTGATTGTNTCCTGAATCTTATTCGTAATGAGAAAACTGGAAGGTTTGATTGTATTTTGGATCTCTGTATATTATTTTCATTACATTAATAACTAATAATAGTCAATTCCTACTTTAATGTAGCGTAACCTTTATTGATTTAGATTAAATGTTCTCAATTCTGGCTTTTTTAAATTGTGACAAAAAAGTATATTTTCATTAATCAGGGAATTTGTTCAGAAAAGTTTGTTAATTTTCATTAATTCTGCCGAATTTAGTTCGAAAATAAATGTTCATTCGAGTACATTTGAAATTGCATTATTCGAAAGCGGAATGTTAATCATTAGGGTTTATTCTCCGCGAATATGTGGAATGCTGACTATGCTCATTAAACTATGAGTTATGATGCAATAACATACCGGTTATGCTTCGCGAGAAAGGAATATTTAGTGCACGTCAACATGTTCCGAAGTCTATATTGTTATAATCTGAAAATACCATTTTACCCGAAAAATCAAACCACTCCGCATACGCAGTTCCAACTGCTTTTATAATAATAAAGGTTATTTATTTATTAAAACTAACTGAATAGTTAAAATTATTTGAGAGAATTCCAGAATTTTTTCTTCCCGTTCATGTCAGCTAGCAAAGTTTAAATTATACAATGTCTTGTGTTTGTACCTTACTTTCTTGATTTGTCGTTGACCTTCATAGCTTTGCTGCTTTGACCCGTTGAGTGTGTATCACGGAGCAGGAAAACGCCTCCGTCGAACCCATGAAGACTAGAGGAATCAGATCTCCTATCTCTCGTACATTGAGATTTTGGTGCCCAAATTGTAACATTAGAATAGTTCCACTTCTTGCCAGTCGCAGTGCTGTTGATCGTAAGTACTTGATGAAAGCTTTTGACAGTGCATATAATATGAAGTTAGTCAAAAGGTTGTAGAGTACTGTATCGCTTAGCACTTTTACAGCAAATTCAATTGAATAATTGAAATATCTAAAACACTTGTAACTTATGTAACTAGTAATCTCTGATTTTAGGAATAATTAATGTATTTTCGACCACTCGAAACATACAAAACGCAATAGGTAAGTTCTGTATTGTCAAAAATTGTTAGACTGGTCTACCATCTGATCGTCAAGAGCAAGAACGTAAAAAAAACTACAATATCTCTGTTTCAAATACCGAACGTAAGTACCTATATCCTTTTAAGCCTTTTTATTCTTTATCACTCCCGATTTGCTAATAAGGTTTGCTCCCTAGTGTTCTTTGAGACGCAAAAAAATTATTAATTTGAAAAACATTTATCGAATTTCAATAAATCATTATTAATTCTCGAAAAAATTAAAGCTTTGAATGAATAATTTGTAAAAGGTAAGATTGACATGGTTTATGCAATATTCTCATATAATTATTTTACTATAAAAAATGCTAGCCTTTATTTTTACACCAATTATGTTTAAAAATATAAGTATTAACCGCGATATCACACCGCATGTTGCCCTCTCCAAAGAGACAATTTACGTACGCGAGCGTCCTCCTTACTCGCAATAGGTTCGGACTCTTCCTCTCTAGTCTCCATGGTCGAACCCTCCTTGCCGTCAGTCACTTGTTTCTGATAAGGACAAACGAGAGCTGATGACGTCACTTCGCAGGGGTTCTACGGGACGGAGCGGTCACTCTTCATTGGTTCATTCCGGCCATGAGACCATTTGACCTGAATGATTGAGTGACTCGCGAACGCCTGCGTTTTCAGTTCAACATCGGGTGATCGGAAACATGAGATTTGGAACTCGACACCGGCCGTGATGGGGAATTGGGATTTATGCCAGTGGATTGGGGAATTGGAAGAGAAAGTGGGGCAGTGTTCAATTACGTCTTGCGAAAGAAAAGATAAATGTGTCGACGATGAAAACATTCTTGGTGCATATCTAGATTTCATAGAAAGTGCGTGTTATTGCAAGTGACGTGAAATTTAAAGTGTTCATTTGAAAAGGTGAGAGTCTAGAGGAACTTTAATTCAGGTAAATCATTTATTCTTTCCTTGTATTTGAAATTTGGAATTATGTTGTTTATGTAATTAACAAATTTGACTCTTGCTATTTCCTTTGTTTCTACTCTTATCTTCCGATTTTAATGGGATTAGTTTGTTCTCATAAGGACGGTAAATTTTGTTATTAATCCAAATTTTCATTTATTGATGACTGAAATAAGGGTTCCACGATGTATATCGTAAATTTGAAATATGTATAATTCCAAATACATATAAGAAACTTGGTTTTAACATTCATTGGTAAGAGACAATACAATAGTCATTATAGAGTTTTTGGATTCTTAGTTTTCTCAAGCGGCCTTCACGCAAATGTTAAATATCCTTCAGTACCAGAGTAGACTGAAGATATAGCCGCTCCATTAAAATATCGTTATTATCCGTATGTAGTATATCTTTTACACTGAATTTCAGACGTAGCATTCTACGTAGATCACATTCATTAGAATAATAATAATAATAAAGTATATTCTGGCGGGACTTAGACCTTAAGGTCTGTTCTTCCGTCTAACCATTTAAAATATTAACATTTTGCAACACAAGATGAAAATTGGGAACATTGTTTATACATTCAACGCTGGGAAGCATAACTAGGGACCATCCCGGTGTAATACCTTAAGCGATTGAGTAAACTCAGCAAAACCCCAGTCAGGATGGCGGCTTACTGCAGAAATATGGGTTAAAAGCAGTAACAATACTATATACTTGTGAATATACAAATAGTAAAATGTAGAAATTACTACATGAAATAAGATTATATAATAACAAATTATTGCGTAATGACACTGCATATAAAAATAACATATTATATTAGATATTATACGTACTTAGATACACATTACATATTACACAGTATTTACAAATTATATATTACATAAGATTATACATTATAAAATAATATACATTACAGAACTTCGTTCCTTTTACCTCATTAAAATTTATATATATATATATATA